>CM035793.1:7325828-7910828 GCA_020466265.1 Siphamia tubifer
ATATATATATATATATATATATATATATATATATATATATGTATGTATGTATGTATGTATGTATATATATATATATATATATATATATAGAGAGAGAGAGAGAGAGATAGAGATACCTCTACTTATGAAATTAATTCCTTCCTTAGGCCTTTTACATCTATTTATGAAAAATTCACGGTACGAAAACACTTCTGGAAGGAATTCATTTTGTAAGTAGAGGTACCACTAAATATATATATATATATATATATATATATATATATATATATATATATATATATATATATATATATATATATATATATATAAACCAGTCAAGATTTTTTTCTTAAGAGTTTTTATTCCTCTTTTGGAATTAAAAAAACAAAAAACAATGTGATTGAAATCTTTTTAATGAAGCTATTTTTTTATGGAGTTACAAAAATGTCCACTCAACTGTAAAACATGTGTTTACGCTTTGAACTAAAGAAACTTATTTAAAACACAATATCAGAACACTATGAAATGAAACATTTTTAATGCAGTTTTTGTTTAAGAGACTGTTAATTACAGTCTAATAACAATAAGCATCTTAGTGCAGATCAGGTATTAAGAACAGACCAGTTACAGCAATGGTATGAAGTGACTGATATGGAACTAAAACAACAAAACCCATGAAAATACAAGAGAAAAACTCATTCTAGTCACTTTTTACAGTGTAACGTTTACCTGCTCAGTACTCTGGTGCCACAGTGCTGCTCAAAGCACAGTTTGGTTTAGGCAGCAGGTCTATGTTAGAGCTGAATGTACGTCAGACAGACGTAGACAATGAACACAACAATAACAGACTTCATCGCAGGGTACATTTACTGCAGACATACACACAGTTCAGAGTAGAACTACAGTTCTGTCCCATTACAGTTACCATATGCTGAATATCTAATCCTGTGGCTCAA
This sequence comes from Siphamia tubifer, assembly GCA_020466265.1. Taxonomy (NCBI): domain Eukaryota; kingdom Metazoa; phylum Chordata; class Actinopteri; order Kurtiformes; family Apogonidae; genus Siphamia; species Siphamia tubifer. The sequence goes on from CM035793.1 coordinate 7,326,764, forward strand.
TGAAACTATGTTCATTTTGGTGCCTGTCACTTTTCCAGTTTTTTAGACCCAATAATAAAATAGAAATATAGACATATTTCCCCTCAGAACGGACCTAATGATGACCTCAGATGAATGAATAAGAATGCAAAATCATACTCCCCCTTTCCATCTCCTTTCTTCCCACTGGTGTAAGTGGGAATGAGGGAGGAGCAAGGGAATACAATGGATTTAACAGTCGATTCAGATCTCCACCAATCACATTAGCGCCTCTTCTTACCCTTAAATGTGCTGGGGCGAGGTGCACTGCAAGTTTCATCATTTCACCATGGATGCCACAGTCAGACGCCCAAACTTCTCCCAGGAGGAGATTGATGTTTTGGTCCGGGTGGTCCAAGCCCCCAGTGCCCTAATATATAGACCTGCAAGCAGACCTCCACAGGCTGATGAAGCAAAAGCCTGGGAGGAGGTCACAATGAAGTTTGCCCATTACACTGAGAACCATTGCCCAATGTAAAAAAATGGTTCAATGATGTCCATAGAAGGGCCAAATGAAAATTAGCAGAGCAGAAGAGACACTGTGGCAACCGGAAGGGCACAAGTACCACAGGGGAGGGCATCAGAGGCCACAATGCACGTGACCATGTGGACCACCTCTGCGGTTAGATGTCATTTGTTCTGTGTATAATGACATTGTACAGCAGTATTCCAGTCATTATCCGTGTGGCCCACCTGCATTCCAGTTCTTACATTCCAAAATAAGATGACCTTTGATGGTAAACCCTCTCTGCATACGTCCTCGTCCTCCTCCTCAGAATAATGTACAATGACCATGAGAGATGCCAAATATATTCTCAGTGTCTGATGCCGAGGCTGTGGTTGGTTGAGAGTGATGTAGGCTCGTTAGTTTCAGCTGGTAATTAATTCAGGTTGAGTTTCCATTAGACGTGCCAAACACACTTGATCTGTTATCACATATCACATATCATATAGATATGTATATATTATGTACTGATTCAGATTGTTATATTGAATAGTGATTGTTGTGATTACTTATTGCATTGAAATGTGTCTGATACTCTGTAAACCTACCTGTGAGGTTGTGGTGAGGTGTGCGCTTTGCCGGCCAGTCAGCCAAACTGCCACTCAACCAGCTGCATTTGACTTGCATCAGAAGTAGACCTGGTTTCAGCTGCAAGCATTTGGCACACTGTATGTGTGATCTAAGTCAATGAAATTGTCCCTCACCAAGCTGAATCAGTGGTCACCTCCCATAACCGCCACACTCATCTTGGCGCACCACAGTCTGCCAAACCACCAAACTGGCTGCATCCTGCACTGCACGAAAATAGCACTGCACGGTGTCCATTAGCCTACGCCCCCTTGCGCCGGGAAACTAGAGCCCATTATGATATTTTACCATCAGATACGTTTAATACCTAAAGTGTGTCAATAAGGGGAAAACTAAGGCCCTGAAGTCAGTAATCTAAAATGACTGAGTTTGTATTTAATGGTTGTACCTATGCTGTGTAGAATTATAGCATGCATTAATGCTCATGCAACTTATACATATGTTCAGGATTTAGCTATGGAAATATAATTTTCCTATGCTACTCGTTCTGTTCATGTTCTTTATGGACAGTATTTGTAGGTGTGGACAGACTAGGCCCCCAAACTAGGGGACTAGTTTGGGGGCCACAGGGTGACATATTTGCTTTTTTGCAGATGATGTGGTCTTGTTAGCTTCATCCTTCATCTGTGAATAGTGACAAAATGGACAAGATCATGGAAATGAATTTACTATACAGGTTGATTGGGTTTTATCTTATAGAGTGAGACATTCATCCACATCCAGAGGAGTCAGCTTCGGTGGCTCATCTGCTCAGGATGCTTGTTTAGAACCCTGGGGTCATATATTTGTATTTTGGTTGTGTGTTATTTTTTGTGTGTGTCTCTCTCTGTGTTTTTCCCTCCCCACATTGGCCTGTACAGGTCCAGAAGTGTTTCTGTCTTTGGTGCAGGGGGTGGAATACTATTGGTCAGATGATTGTGATCAGGGCTCTAAATTAACACCCACCAACCCGCCAAATGTGGGTGAAAATCCATTTTGGCGGGTAGAAAAAAAAACTTACTAGCCACTTTGGCTGGTGGTGAGTGCAGACCCGTTTTTAGCTATGGGCAGGCTGGGCGCAATCCTCTATGGGGTGCCAGCATATGACTGTCCTATTTTTTTTATCCTTCCCCTGTCTTTTTTTGTTTTCGTCTTGCTTGCTTTGGCCCAGGCAGTGCCCCTATGGCAAAGCCAAAGTGTTCACATAGTCACGCGTTGTGTTTATTATATCATGCATTACAGAACGGGTTCTAGCACGTGCACTGGCGCGCTTTCACGCGTTACAGGGTTAGGGTTAGGGTTAGTGCCAGTGCGCGTGCCAGAATGCGCCCTGTAACACGTGAAAGCTCGCCATGCTGTAGGGGTGCTTCTGTGTTTCACAGGATTGCTAATAAGCCCAAATGAATTGATCATACCGGGCCCATATGGGGATTTGGTGCTATCTTTGGTCAGTTGTCCACAAATAGGCTAAGGAAATGAGACAGTCAGTCCATGGTTTAAGAAAGTTTATAAAGTGATTAACTAAAAAGTAAATAAATAAATGGGACGTGTGCTGTTAAATGTGTTTACTTTTTTAAATCTCCATATTCCTTCATATATATTTACTGACATATTTATTACAGGGATGTAATTGAGGATTTTGGATCAAAGAAGGCAAGAAAGGTCCAGTTTTAGATGGTATCTTTACAGCTGCTGCTGCACTTTTACTTTTACTGCTAGTTTTTTTTGTTTGTTGTGGTGAACCCTAAGGGAAAAGCCAAAAGGAAAAGTGAAGTCATTTGCACTCATTTTATTATTACTTAATTATAGTTAACATTGGTTTTGCTTTTTGAAAAGGTTTGTGCAATTTGCAATGTTATTATGTTTACATTTGTGTGCAATTTTAGAATATTTATATTTACAAATTTCTCAAATTTATTTATTTATTTTTATCACAATTTTTACTTTGCGTTTTTTAAATTGTAATTAAAAATAAGCATTGATATATACATTGGTGTTTGTCGTATAATCTCTCTTTGAAGGATATGGTTCCGGGTGTGTGTGTGTGGGGGGGGGGGATCAGGCCAGGTCCGTCCCTGGGCGAGTGATAGAAATTTTTTAGAAAAGTGTCCTGATTAGAAAGCCTTCTCTAGTCCTGAACACCGACAAGACGAAAGTTCCTCCATTTCCCATGAACTCTACGGTGATGACGTCGCATGCATCCATTGGCTGCGTCAGGCTACAGGTATTTAATGGGGTCAGTGGAGATAAAAAGTAAAAAAGTTAGGAGTTAAATGTGAAAATGCAAAAAAAAAAATAAAATGTGATCATATGTTTGAAATGATATGGGGACCAACTGAGAAAATGTAAGACCAACAAGATGTGAGTCTATGTATTGTTTAAATTGTAAAATAGGTGAGAAAAGTAAAGAAGTGTTAACAGTGAAAGGTGAGAAAATGTAAAAGCAAGACGTTTTAAGAGTTAAATGTGAAAATGTAAAAAAAAAAAAAAAAGTGATCATATGTTTAAAGAAATGAATTATTTCAAGAGGAAAAGGTTAAATAAAATAATTTAAAGAAATTTGAAGGCGTATGTCTCATTTTGGTTAGGGGAAAAAATGGCTAGTTGAATTTCTGATTGGCTAGTAAGATGAAAAAAAAATCTACTAGTCACATTGGCTGGTGATGAAAAAAGTTAATTTAGAGCCCTGATTGTGATGCACCATCTGGCAATTGGACGAGAGCCAGAACCGTTCCTTCTTAAGGAGGAAGATGGATTCCTGTTCCATCTCCAACCTCACCCCACTCCCATCCAACACTATTGTGATTGTTAAATGTAGAGAGAGAGAGAACTTGTTTTGGGAATTAGTTCTATTATACACTTGGTAAATAATTGCGAGAAATTGTGTTAAATGAATTGGTTTTGTTTTGTACACTTAGTAAATAGTATCACAGCATTTTACGGTAAGGGTGAGAAGCCATTTATTTTTGTACACCGTTTTGTCATGTTTTCATTTTTAGGAAGTCCAGGTGTATTTTGATTTGTTTGTTTGTTTGTTTGTTAGTAAGTTAAGGGATCCTTTTTTGGATTTGTCTATTGTGTTGACTGAGCTCACACCTGAATTGGATGGCTGTGGCTCAGTCGTCCAATGACTGAAGGGTTGGCGGTTCATGTCCCGGCTCTGGCTGTCCACATGTTGAAGTGTCCTTGGGCAAGACACTGAACCCTGACTTAAGCCTGGTTTATTCCTCCGGAACTGGACGAAATTCATCTTTCCGTTCCTGACGTTGCTCCCAGAGCTGGTATTTATACCACCGTCCGTATTATGGATGTTGTGTTTGGAATCCTCTAGGGGGCGGGTAACGAGTCGCTTACAGAACACACATAGTTCTAGTCTATATTAAATCTGTGGAGTAGCAGTTCTTTTGACTTTTGATGGTTAAATGTTATATTCATAGTTTTAAAACAGATCTCTTTTGGTTTTGGTGGAATTGGGAACTTCAAATATTTAATCCTGAGTAAAACTGACTTTCAATAAAATAAGTTGTATTTCTTAGTGATCTGACTGGGTCAAACTCTTCTTGTAAGCATTCTCTTATAAACTTGTTTGTACATTTGGCATCTAGTTACACAGCTTTCACAATTAAACCTGGCAATATGGGATGTAAACTATCATACTTCAAATGGTTTTGGATCATTTGAATCAAACATTCAGGGATAGCTTTAATGGCATTGTTAAATTGGCTAACTGTTAATGTAAAAAAAAATAAAAAATAGAGCATAGCACTACAGAGCAGCACAGCAATTAATCATAAGTTGCAAAACAGATACCTGACCTGAATTAACCTATGCACAGAGCCTAGTGGAAACCTTCTTCATGGGTGGAATTCCAAAATTTTACACTTCGGACTCTCTACTGCCCCCACAATTTCCTGTGATATTACTCTGTTTCGCCCGGACCTTACCAGATGCTAAACTGAAACTACCAGATGAAAACATCTGTTTCTGTAATTATAAATTAGGCTTTAGGCTCCCAGTAGGACTGAAAGAACTTTAGAAACCTATGGTGAATGTGAGGCTAATGTAAAGTGCTTTGAGTACCATAAAGGTGGAAAAGCGCTACATAAGTGCAGTCCATTTACCTGAATAAATGAATTGCTGTGTTTTTTGTAATAGGAATTTTTGTCAGCCTTCTTTAGGAGTTGGATTATTGAGTGGTAGACCACCTTTTATGTCTTGGTCCAATTCCTCTAGACTATGTCATAACAAAGCCTAATGGATGCCTCACTACTGAAGTGTTCTGGGCATGTCCAACCAGGAAGAGACCATGAAACAAAACCCAGGATACACTGGAGGGACTATATCTCTGGCCTGGGAATGCCTTCGAATCCCCCAAGAGGAGGTTGAGTGGAGAGGAGAGGAGAGGAGAGGAGAGGAGAGGAGAGGAGAGGAGAGGAGAGGAGAGGAGAGGAGAGGAGAGGAGAGGAGAGGAGAGGAGAGGAGAGGAGAGGAGAGGAGAGGAGAGGAGAGGAGAGGAGAGGAGAGGAGAGGAGAGGAGAGGAGAGGAGAGGAGAGGAGAGGAGAGGAGAGGGAAGTCTGTGGTTCTACTTTAACTGACGCTTCCATGACTCTGATCTGGACAAGTGGATGGGTGGATGGATAGATGTCCTTAAGTACAGCTCTTGTGTTGTCATCTTCAATAAGTCCACCCCAGAGATTGTAACCAGAAGTGTACAGTACATATTATGATAAACACCACAAAGTACTAGTAGTTATGATAAAAACCAAACACTGCAAAACGCAATGGATTTTTAGTTTGCATTTATTCACAAAATATATTTAGAACAATACATTACAACAATAGACAGTAGTAGAACAATAGATTACTTTAAAGTAAATTCTGATTCTAAAAACCTTGTCATTCATATGTCCTTGATCATAAAAAGTTCTCAGAACCAGCACAGTTACATTTCATTTCGCTCCCGGAATCCTACAGGTAAAAGCTTTCATTTGAAGTGATTTTTGGGAAAAAATTAAGCATATTCACAGGAAAGTAATCATAGCATATGCACATGCTATGATTATATATCTTTGGTTGTAGTTGAGCATAAAATAACTATTTGTAAACTCTAAAATGAGTACATTTGTACTTATAATGTGTTATGTGTTTGATATTTGCCAGAATACTTATTGAAAAGGTACAACATCAGATTGAGTCCATCATTCATACTTCTTTGCTATTTTTTGGAAATAAAAAAGATAATTTATCTCATAAGGTTACATTCCCTGCTTGTACAAAGGACATTGGATAATTACAAATAACTATGCTGGAGTGGTTTTAGTCATCATTCCTTCTTTTGGTCTTCATCCACTGGAGGGTAGTGGGGGTGCTTAAGTCCATCCCAGATACCAAGTAGGTATGCCATGGTCATCAGGGCCATGGTCAACAAACCAAGCCAGTGGGGCCAGTGCCCAGGGGCCCAAGGGTCCAGAAGTACGGGGCTAAATGCCAATTGTCTATTGCCAACTGGTGCCAATTGCCAGGGCCTCTATTCTCTAGAATCTTATGACTACTCACACTGTTATAGGGCATGTCTGAAGAAAACCAAGAGAGTAGGGTGATATGAATTGGGTGGGGGGGACACAGGGATGGAAATCAGAGGGCCAATGGGCCAATGGGCCAATGGGCCAATGGGCCAATGGGCCAATGGGCCAATGGGCCATGGCAAGCAGTGGGCCCCTGGGCTTATGGGATACAGACATCAGAAATTTGGACATTGCCAATAACAAACTGTGAAGGGGAACGGTTATTCTTCAGACTCGCTTGAATTAAAAATGAGCTGAGCATGAAAATGTGCCAAAATGACTTGTGGAGTTTGCATGTTCTCCCTGTGTCTGCATGGGTTTTCTCTGGGTACTCCGGTTTTCTCCCACCATCCAAATACATGCACTGATAGGTTAACTGGTTCATCTAAATTGCCCATATGTGTGAATGTGAGAGTGATTGTTTGTTTGTGTATGTTCAACCCTGCAATAAACTGGCACCCATTGTAGCTGGATTAGGCCCACACAGACCCCCATGACCCTAGTGAAGATGAAGCGGGTTCAGATGACGAGATGACCCAGTCTCATGGATTCACTGAATAGAATCCAGTCCTGGGTTTCTTCGGTGGATCCTCCTGATAACAAGAACAGGTCAAATATCATCACGTTGTTCCATGACGTTAAAATTTTGATACTGAACAGGTCCAGCAGCTCTGTCTAATTAAACTGTAGAATAAATATATATATATATATATATATATATATATATATATATATATATATATATATATATATATATATATATATATATATATATATATATATATATATATTTAACACATCATGTGACACATATATCTGAATCAGAGTTTCCTGAAGATTTTAAAAATGTAGTTATTTTATAGCCTTATAATGGTAGGTTTTAAGTAATTTTTAAATAAAATAAAATGTTATAAAGGTTAAAATAAATTATATATTTCTCCTTTTTTCAAAATCAAATCTGGCCCCTGATTTTGGAAGTTGAGGAAGTTGTGTATTTGTACACCACTGTTGTAACTTACAGTACTGGTATAGGGAGACACTGGTGGTGGCAGTGTTGAGTATTCTGGAAGATGGTCCTTTGGAAGTCTTGTCTTTTTAGTGGAATATGGATCATCACCAGAGCCCAGGTGGTGATTGTTGGTACTCTGACAACACCAGTGAACCAACTGAAAAGCACACAGACAAAGTTAGTCCAAAGAAGAATCAGTTCCTAATATTTTATCAAAATTAAATGCATATTTTGAGGCTATTTTAAATTTTTATATTCCTTTACCCCTTGCTTTTTAAGGTAAAGATGGGAAGGAGTTAAGTTGGGGTTTTTTTGGATTTTTTGCTGCTGATATTTTCAATCAGGAGTAAGATTTCTTCAGAAATGACCTTGTTACTATGTGGCTCAACACAGAACCTTGGATTTATTTTGAGAGTAAAACAACCTCATCCTTTTTATCTCCCCAAAGGGAAGACAAGGGGTATTGCTTTGGTTTTTGTTTGTTTTGTTTTTTTGTTAAAAGGTGTTAGGATTTTCATGTTCATTGGTTGGAAGCTCCAAAGTGTTTAAGATATAGTTTAACCCTTTGCTGGTCAGCTCAACCGTTTGGTAGAGGTAACGTTGAACCCTGACACCTAATCTAAGTTTAAGTCGTTTGACACCAAACTTCCTGGGCAGTCTCCCCCTTTTGTAAGAAGCATGTAATGCAAAAACACCTCTAGATGGCACTGTCAATGATATATTCAGGTCATGCTAGTATACCACAAAGGATGAAGACAACACCTCTGCTATGATCTTTTCTTCAGCTCATATATATATATATATATATATATATATATATATATATATATATATATATATATATATATATATATATATATATATATATATATATATATATATACTGATATAACTGATATATATATCAGTTATATCAGTTTATATAATAATATATAAACTGACTAACAAAGGGATAAAAAGGTTTGATTGGAGATTGAACACCATACACCATGAGCTTGATAACTCACCATTATAATAACAATGATTATGAGCAGCAACAAGATGGCAGAAGCTAATACCAAGAGGACAAGGGTCCATCCAGGGGTCAGGGTCTTTCCAGAAATATCGGGGAAATCTGCAGGGCTGTCATGTCTGTTAGCTCTTATTGTCGTAGTTGTAGGTACTTTTGTTGTTGTTGTTACAGGATGTGTGATTGTAGTTGTCACTGGTGCTGTTGTTGTTATAGTTTTAGCTGTAGTAGCAAGTTGTGTAGTCTTTTTTGTCATAAGAAGAGTTGCCGTAGTAGTAGTTGTGGTAATTGTTGTCATTGGTGTTGGTTGTGTAGTAGTAGTTGGAGGGTGTGTTGTTGTAGTAGTAGTAGTAGTAGTCGGAGTAGTAGTAGTAGTTGTTGTTGTTGTAGGTTGTGTAGTAGTGGTAGTAGTAGGAGTAGTAGTAGTAGTAGTAGTAGATGTTGTTGTAGGTTGTGCAGTAGTAGTAGTAGTTGTACGTTGTGTAGTAGTAGCAGTAGTGTATGTAGTAGTTGTAAGGGGAGGTACAGTTGTTGGTATAACTTTGCCTTCTAAGGAACAAAAGGAAAAACAGATTACACATATAGAATACAGTGTATAGGTTTACAGAAGTGAATGTTAAACTCAAACATATTCTTACCAGTTGTATAGTCCAAATTGAGTTGGAGTGTTTTGGGTTCACTGGTCTTGGCATTTAAAGTGAAGTATATGTGAACAACAGATCGGTCGATTTGACTGGTATTAAAAACTACTGTTGCATTTGCAATCACTGATCCAGAGCTGTGGGGAAAACATTTTTTTTATGCGTTAAATAGTTAACAACACTGTTAACAACACTATCTCCCAGTGGTGTGAGATATTTTAAGTACTGTATCTTATTTTTATTTGACATAATCTCTTCTAGTTTCTACAGAGCCCCTCTAATGACATGGCAAAAATGAGTATTTTGTGCACACAAAAAACTGATTTGTGGCCACAAATTTAGTATAATGTGTGTATGAAATACTTATTAATGATATCAGTATAATTCCTGGATAGCTGGGTAACTAAATCAAGCGCATCATCGTTAAAGGTGGAAGGCACCGAGGTAACGCTACATGAGGGACAGAGACAGTCTGACCAACTGCAAGGCCATTGGTTACCATGGTTACTGGTGGATGTTTACAAAGTGTAATCAACATGCTTCTTACAAAAGAAGACATCAGGATCATCCGAACCAATTGGGTCCAGTAGAGAGACAATGATCCTGACATTTTATTTTCCTTTAATTCTTTAAATCTTCAACCACATTGTGCTTGATTTAGTTACCTAGCTGTCCAGGAATTAAACTGATATCATTAACCAGTCATTTGTATGCACATTATAATTACGTCATGGCCATAATTAGTATTTTGTGCACATGAAATACTTACTTTGTGGCCACGAGATACTAATTTCTAGCCACAAATTAATATTTCGTGTCCACGAATTAGTATTTAGTGCATACGTTGTACTTATTATGTCACCACAATTTAGATTTTTTGTTTTCGCCATGTCATCAGAGGGGCTCCGTAATAACCCAATATTACTGCAGAGGTAATTATTTTCTCAATAACACCAAGTGAAACACCTGCTTTTTTTATCTGACAGATTATTCAACCAAATATAGTTTCCCTGTGGTGAAAAGATAAACATTATAAAAATGATAATACCTGAAAGTCATTCTTGCCACACCTTTATAGAATGTTTGTGTTGGACACATGGTGACATTGGGGCAGCCATAGATACTCTTGAGCTAAAAACACAAACAAACAAGGCAGTCAGAGACAGCAGACGTCTGACGGGGCTTGATTTTTCATTCACACATGATGTGATCAAGCCATCGGTGTTGACCCATCTGATGTTCAAAGGTGAGACGATGTCAATGCAAAAAACATGAGATTCTATCTTATCTGAATCCTGAGGTATTACCACGTATGTGTTTTAGCTGTTGGCCTTTAGTGTGGCCTTGACCTTTGACCTCCATTGCTCAAAATTGAATGGGTTCTTCCTTGACCCATTATCTATCTTTCCTAAAAGTTTATTCAAAATACATTCAGAACGTTTTGCATAATCCTGCTGACAATCAAGCAAACAAACAGACTCATTTTTACCTCCTTGGCAGAGGTAAAAATTAAAAAACAAAAACAAGAAAAAATAACATATTAAACATAAGAACATTTACATTTTCTGGGGCATTGTCCAGGGGAACCTGATGTGAGGTCAGCTACTGGAACAAGACATTCATGGAGTAGGACAAAGAATATGGGACAGGTGGAGTGCTACTATGGAACCAAGTGAGAGACGATATATATACAGACAATATGGTAAAAATGGTTACTATGGAAACCCTATATTTAAACACATTAGGGAACAGCTATGGGTGGCTGTGGTTCAGTTGTTAGAGAGGGTCATCTGATGACTGAAGGGTTGGTGGTTCGCGTCACTGACTGTCCACATGTCAGAGTGTCCTTGGGCAAGACACTGAACACTGACTGAGGCTCCCAGTAGGTCTGGCAGAACCTTAAATATTTCAGATACTAACGCACTCTCAGAAACAACAGTACTGTCCTTGTCCATGTCTCACTGCTCAGGCTCTAAAAACATGGTGAGGACGTTAAATATAACATATGTTCCATGTGCTTACCAGCTTAGTGACTTGTGAATACATGGTGTGATATTCCTCAGACGCTGGGTCAAATAGTGCATCAGTGAACACTCTGTTGGTGATCTGCATTGGCAGAAAAAAGGCCGTCTGTGGATCTGAACTGAGTTTCTCTGCAGCTGGTCGCTCATGCAGCTGCAGTGCGGTGACATTCAGGAGCCCTGTGGGTTTTAGTTGGACATTATTTTAGAAAACATGACAAATATGGACCAGTCTTCCCTCTTACACTAGAAAAAGTGTAGCCTCGCTCAAATTGTAAACATTGATGTCCGTTTATCATATCTAAAATATTTGATTTCACAGAATCTAAATCAAGTCACTTGTTACAACTTGATTCATTTATTTTGACATAAACCATAAACTCCAAGTGATCCAATGTGCAATTCATGTTTGCCTCAAATTAAAAATATTACATACTGATCTCTTTTTTTTTAAAGTATGTTTTGAGAGGAAACAAAACCTTTGATTTATGTCCTTTGGAAGTGAATTTAGTTCAGTTTGAATCAAAACTGACACTTCAAAATGCAAAAAGGTACAGTTTCACAATAAAATAAAAAATTTACATTGTGTTCAATGGTAATTATTAACTTAAATAAACAGCTCCATGCTGTGCTTTTTCCATTGTACAGTTTGTAGTCTGTTTTGTTCACAAATACAACAACAGATAATTAAGAGTTTTTCAGGTGAGTTAAATCATCATCATCATCTGTATTTGCCAGACTCAAGGTCTAAAAAAAACACAGATTGCAAGATTGCACCACATGCCAAACAACTAGAACAAGCACAATAAACAGAAACTAAACAGCACACACACACACACACACACACATTCATATATCTTATAAAATACATTCATATCAATAACCCCACATTAGTGACTGGTAACAAATTGCACTATAGATGGGGTTAGTCAGTGAGGTTATTATGTGACCTGTTTAAGCGACAGATATATTCATACTAAGGTTCCTTAGTACTACTTTAAAGGTACTAACCCCTGTATTACAAAACAGGGTACTGCAGTTCTGCTATAGCAGAATCCTTAGTCAGTCATTGTAGTCACCCTGTAACTTCTGTAGACTGGCCTTGTGTAGACATTAGCTTGGGCATATAACATGTGACATCGCCTATATATATATATATATATATATATATATATATATATAAAATCAGCAGTCTGTGATGAAATGACCGAGGTATTTTGTTTTTTTACAGGCACTCAGAATTTGTCCTGATAAATAGAAATCAGGAAAACATAAGTCTTTGTCAGCTTTAGTTCTACATATCAAAACAACTCTCCTTTGGGCATTTAATCCCATACTCAGAGCATATATTCAGTAACTGCTGAAAGCCAGCACTGCAAGGAGACATGATAGCTAAATCATCAGCATGGTTTGCCAGAGTGTTACCAAACAAACAGTTTTCCATTCATTTCGTTTGGACAATTCATCCATGTACAAGTTAAACAGAGCTGGTGAAAGTAACCCCCCACTATATGATTTTTTTTTAAATTCAAGACATGGGTATATGTTTTACTGGTGCACAAATGTTCCTTTAGTTTTACTAGACTACTATTGTAGTCAATAGTAGTACAATAGTAGTCTATTTTACTAGACTACTATTGTAGTCTAGCACTGTAGTCTAAACTTGACATTGCTAATCATGCCAATAGAACCCTGTTTCCCATTACATTGCATTATACAAGTGAATCCATATTGTACATAGTCATCCGACCACTTTCTTTTTGTGCTGGGCATAGTATGGATTAGTTACTAAGCACACAGTTGCGATCCTTCCATGGGTTAGTACAGACTTTTCCAGTTGTCATTGAACTCTACCTGATGCATTCAGTGTCCTCTCAAGTCTTTAATGTCAAAACAGTTTGGACAAAGCCAGGATTGACCAGGATCATCAGGTTTATGACAGTATGGTTCAGGGAGAATCACGCATCATTTACATACATGGAATCCTCCATTTGGAATAGTTTACATCCTGAACTGCAATCAACATTGTCTTTATCATATTTTTAAAAGCATTTGAAAAGGACTTTAATTTACAGAAAAATGTAAGGTTGTATATCATATGACTTTTAGTTGATTTTTTTTAATGGGATGGGAACTGTGTTGTTATTTCAAGACAAAATAAAACATTTACCTTGTTATAACTTGTATGTAAAACAGTCATAGCACATTGTACCGTACTGGAGACAATGAGAGTGATTTTTGATATCATGTATAGTGTCAGAAAGCCTAGTGGTTAGGAAACAGGATCATGAAGTTATCATTTTATGTTGCCGTGGGTTCGAATCCAGGGTGAGACATTCCCACTTTGAAATCTTGCAAATTCCATTTTTTCTATTGTTGTTATTATAATTAAAAGAGACATGCTCATTTGGTGTCAAAGAATTGCCTTTATTCACCCATTTTGTAAATTTACTTCATTATAATTTAGTAGTTGTATTTTTTTTACTCTTACTTCAGTAAAGAGTATTCCATCCACGCTCCATTCTGATGATTTCCTGCAGTTCTTTAACAATAAAATATCAACTATTATAGACAAAATAGACACATTTCTCCCAAACATTAGGTTTCAAACCTAGGCCCTTTTATAAACCCCTCTGTAACACTAAATAATTTCACCACTGTAGACCAAACATATCTATTATCATGTCTTCCAAATCAGCCACCTGCCTCTTAGATCCAATCCCAACAAAACTCTTTAAACAGATTCTGCCCCTAATTATTAGCACTGTCCTAAATATAATTAACACTTCATTAACTACTGGATATGTGCCGCAGTCATTTAAATATGCTGTTATTAAACCAATTCTGAAAAAGCCTACCCTTGATCCTGACATTCTAGCCAATTATAGGCCTATATCCAATTTGCCCTTCCTGTCAAAGGTTTTAGAACGAGTAACAGCTGTGCCAATTCCTGCAGGATAATAGTTTATTTGAACAGTTTCAGTCTGGCATCATAGCACTGAAACGGCGTTAGTTAAAGTTACTAATGACTTATTATTAGCCGCTGACATCGGATTAATATCGGTCCTGGTGTTATTAGACCTTAGTGCAGCTTTTGACACCATTGACCACAGTATCTTAGTGCACAGATTGGAATGTGATATAGGTATTAGAGGAGCAGCCCTCTGCTGGTTTAAATCATATTTATCTAATCGCTACCAATTTGTTCATATCAACCAACAATCATCGCAGTCCTCCAGAGTTAATTATGGCATTCCTCAAGGGTCAGTCCTTGGGCCTATTTTGTTTACACTGTATATGCTCTCATTAGAAATCATGGCATTTATTTTCATTGTTATGCGGATGACACACAGCTATATTTATCGATTAAACCTGATCAGACCAGGCAAATAGATAAACTAAATACTTGTGTCCAAGACATAAAAACTTGGATGAGTGCCAATTATCTTGTATTGAACCCTGAAAAAACTGAAGTTGTTATAATTGGTCCTAAAAATGCGAGAGACTCCCTAACTGACCAGATAGTTACTCTGGACAACTTAAGTGTAACACCCAGTGCCACAGTTAAAAATTTAGGAGTTTTATTTTATCCAGATCTTTCATTTAAAATGCACATTAACCAAACATGCAGAACAGCCTTCTTTCACCTGCGCAACATTAGCCAAAATTAGGAATATTCTGTCTAAAACGACTGCAGAAAAATTAATTCCTGCATTTGTTACATCACGATTAGATTATTGTAACTCCTTACTTGTAGCGTGTCCTAGATATTCCCTAAAAAGGTTTCAACTGGTTCAAAATGCAGCAGCAAGATTATTAACAGAATCAAATAGAAGAGAACACATCACCCCTGTGCTCCAAACCCTTCACTGGCTACTAGTTGAGTTTAGAATTAAATTTAAAATCCTCCTCCTTGCATATAAAACCATTAATGGTATGGGCCCCTCTCATCTTAAAGATGATCTGGTTCCGTACCAGCCCAATAGAACCCTTCGTTCTCAGAATGCAGGTTTATTGAAAGTTCCTAGGGTTTCTAAAAGTACAGTAGGAGCTAGAGCCTTTAGTTATCAGGCCCCTGTCTTATGGAATCAGCTTCCCTTTAATATTAAAGACGCAGAAACAGTCTCTACATTTAAAATTAGGTTGAAAACATTCCTGTTTGAGAAAGCCTATGGTCAGGTTAGTTAAAAATTATTAACTAACATACATGATGTGACTCATACATGATGTATGAGTCACAGTTCAGTCTAGGCTGCCCTAGGAGTTAGAATGCTGGGGGAAGTACAGACACTGAGTTCTTTCTTCTCTTTCTCTCCCTCACACCTGTTTCTGTCATTTTTACAACCTATCTTTCATACCAAGTCTGTTCATGACTAGTCACCTGGCGTCTCCCCCCCCCCCTGGGGGAAGTGGTGGCTCTCCTGACAGTGTCTGCGCGGGAGCCATGGACGACAGGATCTGCAGTGTCTCGCCTGTGCCGACCTGTGACCCCGGACCCCCGCCCCTGCCTGTCTGGACCAGCCCCCCCCCCCCGCATTTATACATGGATGTTCATCTATAGCCTGTCCGTCCATGGGAGTGGATCTCTCCTTCAATGTGGTTCTCCTCAAGATTTCTTCTTTTTCCCACTGGGTTTTGAAGTTTTTTCTTGCCGAGAAGGAGGGTCTAAGGACAGGGGATGCCTGGGACTTTTCATGTATTTCTGTAGTTGATTGTGTTTTTGTAAAGCCCTCTGAGACGACTTTGTTGTGATTTAGGGCTTTATAAATAAAATTGAATTGAATTGTTTCCACTCAATTACTTGGTTAAAATAGACTGCACTTATATAGTTCTTTTCCACCTTCATGGCACTCAAAGTGCTTTACATTAAACACACTACACACCAGTACATGCTGCTGCCATGTAAGGTTCTGCTCCCTAAAGTAAACTACTGGGAGTTTAAGTCAGGGTTTAGTGTCTGGCCCAAGGACACTTTGACATGTGGACAGCCAGAGCTGAGATGTGAACCACTAGCCCTTCAGTGAATGGATGACCCGCTGAGCCAATGTTACTACCATCTCTGATCTGAAATCAGCTACCATATACTGACATTCAAAACACAAGCACTTGTAATCAGCAGTAACAAAGGCATTATTTCCACGAAATTGCATTAGAATTACCCAGTGGCGGGCCATGCATTTCAACATTAGGCCTTCAGTGACGCCCCATATAATAACTTCGCCTCAATATAGACTAGTCAACAGCACTTTATTTCAGGAGCATTTAAAACCATCAAGTATGCATTCACAATTAAGATTAGGAAATTAATTACAGATATTGTCAAAAATAAAAAAAAAAAAGTGATTTAAAAATACTAAACAAAATGCCACCAAAATGACGCTGTGTGATCTTACGCAAGTCTGTCGACTAAACTGTAAAATTTGGCAGTGAGTAAATGCATTTTATTTTTTAATTTCTTCTTATCATTGCAGCATTTTCAGGTATTTGCTGTTGTATAGCCTATTCTCAAAAAAGCAAATGCTCCCATAACTTTATTTTCAAAGAATAGTTTGTTTTGTTATGTCTGGTTGGTGTCTTATATGAAACGGTAACATTGTGCAATTTATTAGACAGACTTGTGATGCAGAATCGAGATCTGATTGGCTACTGCAGCCTGACTGTTCCCGTTTACTTACTGTGCACTGGGACCTGCTGTGTTTATTCTGAAGGTCTCAAACAAATGTCATTTACCTATTTACCTGATAAGACAAGCTATCTGAAATATTCTCCTAATCTGAACCCGCTTCATCCTCACTAGGGTCGCGGGGGTCACTGGGGGCCTAATCCAGCTACAATGGGTGAAGGCGGGGTACACCCTGTATGAGTCTCCAGTTCATCTCAGGACTGAACATATATAGACAAACAATCACTGTCACATTCACACCTATGGGCAATTTAGATTAACCAGTTAACCTATCAGTGCATGTGTTTGGATGGTGGGAGGAAACTGGAGTACCTGGAGAAAACCCACATAGACATGAGTAGAACATGCAAACTCCACACAGAAAGGTCTGGTGTGGAATTCAAACCAGCGTTCTTCTTGCTGTGCTAACCACTGCACCACCGTGCCGCCCTAGCTGAAATATAATTGGTTAAAAACTCTACCGTAAAAAAAAAAAACACCATTGGAAGTCATTCGACTAAGTGGAAATAATATGAAGTAAAGAATACAGAGAATAGACAATCATTTAGTTTATATATTTATGAAAATAAAATAACATAAATGTACTTTTCTGAGCATGTTTAGGCCAGCAGAGAAGGTCCTGACGACCCACAGATTTACTACATTATTAGCGATGTAATGTAAAGTGTTCAGGAATATTCTTATTTTAGTAATTGCAGTTATGGTTTGCTTTAAAGTAGTATGAATTTACTGTTAATAAAATGTAAGGGTGAGTCATATTCAATAAGGTGAACTACTTTCTTCAAAGTATTATTAAATACTTTAATTATATTTTGAATTAAAATTATATAATATAAATATAATATATAATTTAAATCAAATAAAAAAAAAAGTGAAAGTGAAAAATTACTCTTCCAGTGTGTTTGAGTTCTCACCTGCTGCAGTGATGGTTGTTAAATAGAGAAAGTTGGTCCAGAACCTCCTCATAGTGAAAAACAGCAGGAGACGCTCAGCTATGGGATGTTCTTTCATTGTGTTCTACTTCAGGTTACGGGCTTTTATTTGTTCCACAACAGAATGGGCAGGGATTAAAAGTGTGAAATGAATGATATCACTTTATTAAATGTGCTTCACATACTTCCCTGAGTGTTTACATTGGCTGAAAGAAACAGCATTTATGGACTTCATAAAACAATCAGTAACTAATCTAAGGATTACATTCATGAAAGGAAGTTGATGTATTCACCTTTGTTAGGGTTGAATACAAAACTAAAAATGCTCCCAGTTTGCTTAACTTCTGTTTGCAATTAATTCAATAGAAACAACATACGTCAATACTTTGCATTCAAACGGATCTGAGTTCAGTGTGTGACCCTGACACAAAGGAGATTAAAGACAGAAAATCACACTTATATTAATATAGGAAAACTTACTTTCAATCAATTTTCTGAGTTTTGGGGTTTCACGTTTTAAGAAACTGTCAAATATAATCAGCAAAATTACAATAAAGAAATGCTGTTGATGTCATGTGTGTGTCTGTGTGTGTCATGAGTCCATTAAATATATTGCTTTCACCTTTTATGATAAATTGCTTGACTAAAACAACTTTTACATGATATTCTAATTTTTCAAGTGGTACCCAGCTGTGTCTCAGTTGGTAGACCACGTTGTCCAATGACTGAAGGGTCGGTGGTTAACATCCTGGCTCTGTCTGTCGACATGTTGAAGTGTCCTTGGGCAAGACACTGAACTCTAAGTTAGGCCCCTAGTAAATCTGGTAGAACCTTCGAAACCTTCTGGTGTATGTTTGTGAATGGGCGAATGTAAAGCGAATGTAAAGCGCTTTGAGCACCAAGAAGGTGGAAAAGAACTAAAAAAAAATGCAGAACATTTACCATTTACCTGTAGAGCTGAGATCATTAGACTTGGTCAAATGTGAATAAAGAGAGACATGTGTCTGAAAATAACAATATTATAACTTTAGTGGAAATCGTGTACTGCTACTGCCATAGTACTAGTAGTAATAGCATGAAAAATGGTCTATTTTCACAGAGTTGATCTGATTTTATCATTTGTAGCAGAGACAATCACAGATCCTGTTCATTCTTCTCTTCTTACCACAGTTCTGTGATCATTTATAGACTCCACTTCTGTTCATTTTGCTGCCAAGGCACTTTGGCAACTGATGTAGAAGAATCAACAAATTAGTGATAGTAAGCAGCAGGGGTCTCAAACAAAGGTTCCAATGCGGTCCCTGGGATGAATTTGTAAAGGTCAATAATTCCACAGTCAAGGCTGTGGAACTCATTTTAGTTCAGGTTCCACATATATACCAATATTATCTAGGGCCAAATAACATAAAAAAATAAATAAATACATAAATCCATATTTTCATCTGGATTTGATGTGAAGAACATTTTACATTATGCCGATAATGACAACTTACATATTTTAAATCTATTTTTTTAGTTTTAAAAAATAACATGAAAATATGGAAATATTTACATTTACAAACTATAATCTAAAACTTTAACAGTATGAAACACATGAAATGTCTAAAGAAATGTATTTCTTCATGTAAAAATTATATGTTTGAAGCAAAACATTGTTAAGATTGCATTTATTTTTCCTAGGAAATGTGAGGGTTTTTTTTTTCATTATTGCCATCTTTTTTGTTTGTATACTTTGTAAAAGAAAACATTTTCCTAATTTAACTCATTCACTGCCAGCTATTTTCTGAACAGCCAGCCTCACAGTGCCAGCAGTTTTGGAGAATATTGAGTGATTTTTTTAGAACCAAAGAATATTGAGTTTTATGACTTTATAAACACAGAAAGTGTAGACTTCTATGAAACAACAAAAACAACACATAAAACATGGTGTTTGATAGAAAAACAGTCATTTATTCATAAACATGCCCTAATCAGTGTACTATTTCTCTGTCTGTGATATGCTGTAAAACATTGTCCTGCATGTAACGCCACACGGCAGGAAACACACCACATCCTGGTCTCACTGCGACACCTCCGTGTTGGCCTGGTCTTCTTGGGGGTGGGCATCAGCTTTTCCAGCCTGTGCCTTGCCATGTTGCCATCCAGCCTGCTTTCAGGGTCCATGTTGTACGGTGCTCTGGGATTGTGTGTTTCGTCTGCCTGGGCCGTCTCCGCCTCAAGCACCCCATGCTGCTTCCCTGACCACATCCTCACGACCCTGCGTGTGAACTCCAAAAGTGACTTACATTGTTGTGGATTTCTGGCCCTATAAAGAACATATGCGTTAAACATGGCAATTTGGAACATGTAAGCCACAAACTTCTTTGACCAGTTTAGGGACCTCCATTCTGGTCCACTTTATCCACGCCATTCATGTTGGAGTTGTAGGCGATCACACACGCTGGTTTAAACTGGGTCACTTTATGTCTCTGCCCCCTCTGCCACACATCAACCCCTTCCATTCTGTCTTGGAGGTAGGTTGTCACCATCTTCACGATTCGTTTGTCCTGCCAAGCTACCACCATCATGCGCCCATTGTGCCACACAATTCATTCCCTTGCCCCCAGGTCAGACTTTTTGATATCCCGGATGATCAATGGCTCTCCCCTGTTTTTCCTGAGGGTTCCACAGACGTTTGTCTGTGCTCTCAGTAAGCGTTCACACAGGGACACAGAATTATAGAAATTGTCCATGTAGACAGTATAACCATGACCCTGGAGACGATCAAGCAGAGAGAACACTATCTCTGGCAGAGTACTACCTTCACCCACATAAGGCCGCAAGTTGAAGCAGTACCCTGTCGCAGAGTCACACAGAATGTACGATTTTATACCATACTTCACCGGCTTTTGTGGGTTATACACTCGGAACGATAGGCGCTCCCACCACTGCATCATGCCCTCATCAATGCAAATGTTTTTTCCTGGCTGGTACAGTTCTTTGCATTTCCCAACAAGATAATCTAACACTGAGCGGAGTTTGTACATTTTATCAGCAGTATTTTGTGTGGCATTGTTGTTGAAATGGAGGAACCGCCATATAATTTGAAATCTGTTCCTGGACATTGTCCGGCTGAAATATGGTGTTGCATCTATTTCCTCTACACTCCAGTATAAGTCAAGGCTTGGCTTTTTGATGTAGCCAGTGAGGAAACTCAGTGCAAAGAATGTTTTCAGTTCTGGGACTGACACTGGCTTCCAGGCATTACCTCTGCTGTGTGGTAGCGCCTCAGGGTTGGCTTCAAAGTACTGACGAGCATACAAGTTTGTCTGATCGCGAATATGCTGCAGCAGCTCATCTGTCACAAACAGGTCTAGGTAATCGGCCGGCTCATTGGAGTCTAAGTCCACAGCAGCGTTCTGAGGGCCCGGTGTTGCAGTAAACGCCAACCCCAGGGGTTCCCAGCCGGCTTGACACCAGCCCTGGTCCTGGTCCTGGTCCCAGCCCCTAGCTGATACACCTGTAAATGATGTACATATATAGGACAATAAATCATTTCATTCTTTATGATATTGAAGAGGGAAAAAAACAAAAAACATTTATAACCTTTTACCTTTCTTTCTTTGTCCTCCACCAAGAGAAGGGATGGGGGCCCTGCTGGACCCACCACCTGTAACACATAATTACCATAATGATTAGCAACAGGTGCCCATAATACAACTGGAGGAAAATGGTGTTCATGTAACAAGGACTGAATGGGGGTTAATTCTTACCTCTGTCACGTCCATTATCGGAGCGATCTGGCTCCCGCTCTGGCGATGAGGCTGTGTTGGTGTCAGACGAACCAGACGGCAGCCATTCGTCTGACGTATCCGGGTCTGGTTCACTGGGATCCTCTGAACCGGATTCACCTGGGCCATGCTGGTGCCCTCGGTCCTTCGAAGGCACATGGTGCGCACCACACCCGCTCCCTCTGCCCTTCTTCTTTGCTGGGTATCTCCGACCTACTCTCCCTTCTCTTTCCCCCTCACCTGCCGCAGTATCTCCTGAAATACTCCTAAACCTGCTTTCTTCCACCGCCAGCTGCCTCAGTTCGCTACATCTCCGCTTTGTCGCCATCTTCACTCAACCTCGTCCTTCTTCCTCTGCCAACACCAGTTGTACCCCACCCACAAACCGATTCCCATGGTCCCCGCCTACAGGATTCAAAATTCAATGAATACACGCCTCATTTTCAGTGACAGGCGACAGGACCTCCAGGAACCAGGGGTCTAATGGCCAGGATGTAACCCGCCCAGAAGGCCCGGTTCTGGGGGTAAAAAGGCAGGGCATCTGGACCCCTGGAACCACATAGAGCCAGGGGTCAAAAGGCCGGGCGTTAGACCCACCAATAAGGCTCTGTTCTGGGGCAGAGTAGAGCAACACATGGACCCCTGTGAAAAATGACAAAGTCCAACAAAATTTCAGCTTCACTCCTGGTAGTACCATGCCTCTGGTGGGACTTAGAATAATTTCAGCTTCACTCTGGTAGTACCATGCCTCCAGTTCAGAAAAATGACAAAGTCCCACTTTCACACGTAGCGAGTTTTGCCTCTTGGTAGTTGCTGGGGACCTGGAGCCCCATAGAACCAGGGGTAAAAAGGCCGGCCTTGGCCCAGCCTGAAGGCCCCATTCCGGAGCAGAGGAGCCGGCACGTGGACCCGTGGAGCCCCATAGAACCAGGGGTAAAAAGGCCGGGCCTTGACCCAGCCTTAAAGCCCCATTCTGGGGCACAGGAGCCGGGCACGAGGACCCCTGGAGCCCCATAGAACCAGGGGTAAAAAGGCCGGGCCTTGACCCAGCCTGAAGGCCCCATTCTGGGGCAGAGTAGAGCAACATATGGACCCCTGTGAAAAATGACAAAGTCCAACTTTCACACGTAGCGAGTTTTGCCAGGGGTAAAAAGGCCGGGCCTTGACCCAGCCTTAAAGCCCCATTCTGGGGCAGAGGAGCTGGGCACGTGGACCCCTGGAGCCCCATAGAACCAGGGCTCAGGAGGCCAGGCTTTATACCCAGCCTCAAGGCCCCATTCTGGGGGACAGTAGCCGGGCACGTGGACCCCTGGAGCCCCAAAGAACCAGGGGTAAAAAGGCCGGGCCTTGACCCAGCCTGAAGGCCCCATTCTGGGGCACAGTAGCTGGGCAGGTGGACCCCTGGAGCCCCATAGAACCAGGGGTAAAAAGGCCCGGCTTTAGACCCAGCCTCAAGGCCCCATTCTGGGGCACACTAGCCGGTCACGTGGACCCCTGGAGCCCCATAGAACCAGGGCTCAGGAGGCCAGGCTTTATACCCAGCCTCAAGGCCCCATTCTGGGGCAGAGGAGCCGGACACATGGACCCCTGGAGCCCCATAGAACCAGGGCTCAGGAGGCCAGGCTTTATACCCAGCCTCAAGGCCCCATTCTGGGGGACAGTAGCCGGGCACGTGGACCCCTGGAGCCCCATAGAACCAGGGCTCAGGAGGCCAGGCTTTATACCCAGCCTCAAGGCCCCATTCTGGGGCAGAGGAGCCGGGCATGTGGACCCCTGGAGCCCCAAAGAACCAGGGGTAAAAAGGCCAGGCCTTGACCCAGCCTGAAGGCCCCATTCTGGAGCACAGTAGCTGGGCACGTGGACCCCTGGAGCCCCATAGAACCAGGGCTCAGGAGGCCAGGCTTTATACCCAGCCTCAAGGCCCCATTCTGGGGCAGAGGAGCCGGGCACGTGGACCCCTGGAGCCCCATAGAACCAGGGCTCAGGAGGCCAGGCTTTATACCCAGCCTCAAGGCCCCATTCTGGGGCAGAGGAGCCGGGCACGTGGACCCCTGGAGCCCCATAGAACCAGGGCTCAGGAGGCCAGGCTTTATACCCAGCCTCAAGGCCCCATTCTGGGGCACACTAGCCGGGCACGTGGACCCCTGGAGCCCCATAGAACCAGGGGTCTAACCCTGGGACCTATACCCGAAAAAAGGCTCCCTATCCCCGGCCACAATCTAGACACACCCGGCCCCTACAGGACCTCCAGGGACCGACCGCCCCAGTCAGTCCCTGGTACCCCAAACTTAAGCCCCCTCCTCGGGCTAAACCCCTTAAACCGGCGGCGTAAGTCAACCAGAGCCTTGGTACTACAAAACGAAAAAATATCAGAAATTTTTCTAAGTCCACACAATACTTTGGAAAATTTCCACAAGGAAATTTTTTCAGACTTAGAAAATTTTCTATCTTTATCTTTGTAGTACCAAGGGTTTTTTTTATTTTTTGGAATTTTTCTAAGTCCAACGTGGACTTAGAAAATTTTCTATCTTTATATTTGTAGTACCAAGGTTTTTTTTTATTTTTTGGAAATTTTTCTAAGTCCAATGTGGACTTAGAAATATTCCCAAAAATAAAAAAAAACCCTTAGTACTACAAAACCAAGGTGGAGGCCGTTTACCCAGCTCACGTTCCCTTCTGCTCCACGGGAGTGTCTGTTCTCCCTGAGCCTCTCACGATGGTCTGAGACCCCAGCTCATGTTCCCTTCGTACCGCCCCAGTCAAACTCCCCACCTGCCAATGTGGGGTCAGAACCGGCAGAGCCCCGCCTGCTCGGGACTCACCTCACCGAACAAAGGAACCATAACTGATTTAATGAGCCATTCGTAGTTTCACTGTACCGACCTTCCAGCGGTTTAATATGTGGGACAAGCATATGCTGCTATACTGGAGGATCAACTAGGATAGCCCCGAAGGTGGAGCCCATCCGCGGCAGTGCGGTGATCCGAGGGGGGCGGAGGAGGCGATCCAAGGCTCCCAGGAGGGCATCCCCAACCCCCCCCCCCTGTGAGCCCTTTACTAGGGCGGGACGGGAAAGGGGCCTCCTCGGTTAGGGCGACAGACCTGGGCGGGGGCCAGGGAAAAGGAACACACCGCCCCCTCAGAGCGCACCGCGCGAGCAGCGCGCACCCCGGGGTTATACACAGCCGCTGGGGCCAGCGCTCCGCCGCCGGAGCTGTAACCGCGCCCACTGCCGTGTGTGAACAGGATAGGAGAAACATAGTTATTTATAACGGACCCGCGTCAGCTCTGGCCGCCGGGACCGGGACCGCAACCCGCCGCCGGGTTAGACGGACCGCCTGGCACCCGCGGATCCCGTTGGAGAGCCACTGAGGGAAACAGCGCATCTCTGTCCCGCATCCTCTCCTGGAGGCCGGAGCCCTGTCCTCCCCTCCCGAATACCTAACGTGTACCAGCCCGCAATGTTGAAGGAACCTACCGCTGAACCGACAAACGGAGAGCATAGGCCCTTCAGAGGCGGGGCTTCATAAATGCCTTTCGATCTGGAGGTTCGGAGGGCATAAATCCAATAAAGGGATCCGATGTCCCTCTGTCTTTGCACGGGTAACGCACCCTCCGAAGCTGGCCTCTTATTACACTGGAGCACCACCAGTTAAAACTCTCGTTCGTGGTAACGTGGACGTACATGAAAAAATACCTCTCAGAAAAGTGCTAAATGCACTATGCAGAAGGTGTCTCCGTTGACTTTGAATAGGGATGCCCTAGCAACTACTAAAGAGCAAAATCCGTTTACGTGTGGCAAAGTGTGGACTATATTTTTTATAGAGGCATGGTACTACCCGGGTGAAGCTGAAAGTCCACAGCTTCACCCGGGTAGTACCATGCCTCTATAAAAATATTTCCACACAAAAAGTCCACACTTTGCCACACGTAAACGGATTTTGCTCTTTAGGAGTTACTAGGGCATCCCTATTCAAAGTCCGCCTGCATAGTGCATTTATCACTTTTCTGGGAGGTATTTTTTCATGTACGTCCACGTATAAGGAACGAGAGTTTTAACTGGTGGTGCTCCAGTGTGGACTTAGAAATATTTTTATGGAGGCATGGTATTACAAAACCACACTGGACTTATACCTTTATATTATATAAATACGATTATACCTTCATATGCAGCCCCAGACCAGAGCGTTATGGGCGGATTAAATGCGGGGCTTCAGACCGCTGATCCCCGGTCCGTTTAGAGGGGGCGCATGCTCCGTTATTCTGCCCCATAAACAGAGCATTATGAGCGGTTTAATTTACCTGGGCTTTACACCATGGTTCCGAGACATTTTAAGGGTCCAATCTGCTCAGGAGGATCTAAAATAGCGGAGCACTTGAAAACCAGTCTGATTTTCAGTGACAGGCTGCGCGAGACCGCTCCCCGCCCCTCGCCCGTGATTGACGTATATATACGTCAATGGCAGTGAGTGAGTTAATGGGAGTGTTTTGCACTAAAGTACCTGTAGCATGTGTCTTTGGTCTCACCCTTTGGTCCCTTTTCCTATAATTACTATAACTAATCTGTTCTTAATATCTGATCTGCACAAACATGTTTACCTGTAAATAAATTGCTTGTTGTTATTAAGCTGTAATTAACAGACTTCTTAAACAAAAACTGAATTAAAAATGTTTTATTTCATAGTCTTCTGATATTGTGTTTTAAATACATGCTTCTTTCCTTCGAAGCTTAAACATGTGTTTTCCAGTTGAGTGGACATTTTCATAACTCCATAAAAAATAGGTTCATTACAAAGGTTTTAATCACATAAAGAAAACAATAAACAACAAAAAACTTTATTTGTTACCTACTTTCCTATCTGCTCATTTGTTTTTGTTTTTGTTTTTTGTATATATGTATATGTTTAGTACTTCAGTTATTAATTATTGGTATTGTTATTATTCTTATTGTTATTATTTTTATTATTATCATCATTTTTTGTACTATGCACTATATTGCTATAAGATGAATTTAGGTTATTGGGGAAGTGAAGAAGGGGTAGGATTAAATAAGTTTATGCTTCATCCTACTCCTTTTTCGGACATGTCATTGTTATTATTATTATTGTTGTATTGATTATTGTTGCACTTTGCACATGTTCAAAATAAATCATTCAAATCAAATCAAAAATCAAATCAAATTGTTGTTTTCATGCTTTAAGAGGAATAAAAACACCTTGAAAAAAAACTTGACTAACGTTATCATAATTCATGCATCAAAGGGTTAATTTAATTTTAAGTGTCTTCTGCTTTAAACTCCAGTCCAGTAGGTGATGGTAATGATCTTTTATGTTGGTTTTCTGACCGCCATTAAAACCCAAAGTGGAAGAGGAGGAACCGCAACCGGAAGTAGGAATAGCAACATCATTAGCTGCCGTCGGTACTGAGACGGGCCACATTTCTCGTATAGTTTAATCTTATATTTACCAAAACGTCTTACGCAATGAGGTAATTTTTTATTATACATAACGTGCATGTGTGTAACAGTTTTGTGTGAAAATGCGTGTATTAATCTGATTGTACTGTGTGCCGGTGCCGTGCTTCTTCTATTAGCCTGATGCTAACAGCCTTCATTGTTCACACATGCTGTTTAATATTGTTAATAACCATATTCAGGAATAAAAGTATGTTTGCCATATTGGCATGTCGGAAGTGTTTTTGTAAAATGTCTGATTGACCTATCTAACTTATTTGATAATTATTTGATTATATTCGAACCACGAATATGAACGGATGAATGAATGGATAGGAACGTCCATTTTGGATCCTGTTGTTTGGATGATCAGATGTTTAATATGTTAAACTGGGTTTTAAGTGTTTCGTCTGGAAAGTCTACTGTTTCTTTGACTGTCATATAATATGTGGTCCGTAACAGTCCTGTGTTTGTGTCCAGAGGGGACCGCGGCCGGGGCCGGGGAGGCCGCTTCGGGTCCAGGGGAGGACTGGTTCAGGGGTGAGTTAAGCATCTGTCTATCTACACTCAACCTTTTTCTATTTCTATTTATGGCCAATTATTGCATACAGAAGAATCCACAATTTGCAAAACACTTTTGTAATAGGACACCCCAGAAGTAGTCCTCAGCTTTTAAACGGGGGCCCTTTAACATGTAATAACACAATTTACATTAGAATCATGAATGCATTAAGATGTTCTGAATAACTAAAAATAAATTTTTAAAATATTTCTTATCACGATTTTTAATTTATTTCCTTTTTCAGAGTCCTACTGTAGTCGGTATATTCCAATATTCTCAAACAATTCAATAGTCAGTATACCTTTGATTTGATTTGATTTGAATGATTTATCTCGAACATGTGCAAAGTGCAATAATAATCAATACAGCAATAATAATAATAACAATGACATGTCCGAAAAGGAGTAGGATGAAGCATAAGCTTATTTAATCCTACCCCTTCTTCACTTCCTCAACAACCTAAATACATCTTGTAGTAATATAGTGCATAGTACACTATATTACTACCTTTCTATATAAAGACACACACACACATATATACGTATATCAGACATACAGGGTTTTTAGTTAGACACATCTCTGAAGTAGCTCTGTGTGTCAAGTTAAAAAGATATATGAAATTATATCCAGTATTTGTTACTGTACAACATTTATTAACAATACTTACACCAACTGCTAACAAAAATACACACTCTGAAATACACTTTATTCACCTTTAATAACAAATAAATAAAAATATCAATGATAGAATTCACACAGTGGGATAAGTGGAGTAAGGATTTGTCATATTGAGGCTTAATTAAGATTTATTTAATAAAAAAAAAATATATGTTAAGGAAATAAGTTTACACTTTATTAGACAGATATTTAAATCTTTATCCAGAGCCAGACTCGACATTACATTATTAACATGACGGTTAATATCACTAGTTGTAATATATATAAATATCTCGAAAATAAATAGCGACACTTTAGCCTGGGGGGGCAAGCAAAGGTCTATAATGTACTGGGGAAAAGTGTGTGTGTGTGTGTAAATTAGGGCTTAATTTGATATTTACTGTTGTTCATCCATGTCCATTTTTCACATTTAATAATGAATAAATAAATGTGAATGACAGAATCCACGAAGTGGGATAAGTGGAATAAAGATTTGTCATACTGAGGCTTAATTATGATTTGTTCAAGAGAAAACATGTCAAGGAAGTACAAAGGGTACATTTACACTTTATTATACAGATATTTAAATCTATATTCAGAGTTGGGCTGGCCATTACATTATTAATGAGTTAATATTATGGTTAGTATCAGTAGTTGTAATGTATATAAATCTGTTTAAAATAAATAGTGAGGCTTAGCCTGGGGGGCAAGCAAGGTCTGGTGGTCCACCAGATCTATGGTGCACTGAGGGAAACACTGTGTTAGATTTCATATAAACTCTTAAACTTTCCTTATTTTCTAGATATCGACCCTTTGTCCCACATATCCCCTTTGATTTCTATGTGGTGAGTAGAAGGATGGTGTGTGTATGTGTGTGTATGCACGCGTGTGTGTATGTCAGCACTGAACTCTGTTGTGTCACCAGTGTGAGATGGCCTTTCCCAGGGTCAAACCTGCCCCTGATGAGTCTGCGTTCAGTGAGTGTTTGCTCAAGAGGAACCAGGACCTCAGTCCAACACCTGCTGAGCAGGTGAACTCCAACGCTCACACTAACCTCATTCTTTGTCATCCAGTTTTGTTTTGTTCATGTGTTAATCTCATGTTCACTGTCCTTGTTTAGTCCTCCATTTTGTCCTTGGTGACAAAGATCAACAATGTCATTGAAAACCTGATCGTTGCACCTGGAAACTTTGAAGTGGTGAGTAATAGAAGAACATCTGGGGGCCACAGTTTGGTATGAGGAATGCAAATATTTTCGATGAAAAATGCTGTATGAACCAGTGGGTTTTTTATCTTGTGGGTCTATTCCCCATGTGGGGTCACCTGGAAATCAAATGAGGTCGCCTGAAATTTCAAATAAAAATAAATAAATAAAAACACTTTCCACTTTAAGAAATATGATGAATTGACAAAGATGATCCAAATCCACAGCAGACATGACAAGCTCTGATTGTGAAACTCATAATAATATACAGTTATATAGAAAAAATGTCATCTGGAATTAACATTTATTTCCTCCATTGTAAGCAAACTATTCGATCGAAAACAACTTAATTGTCGCAAAAAAAGTCTCCATTTTGAATGCCTGGGGCTTTCCCTCAGTTCTCAACACATTGCATTTCTGATTGATTCACTGTGTTCAGTTTCAATCCAGATTAAATAAAGTAATTGCCCCAATATTAGCTTCCACCAACAACCTCCATTTAACAGCTTTAACCACAGTAAAATGTCATTACTTTTGTTCAGTAAGGTGCTACCCCAGAAGAGCTTTGTATACCAAGTGTTTTTGGCATTGGATGAGCACAGGGCCATTAGCCTTGTCTTTTTACTTGTTTGACTTAACAAAGATAGTTATTGTTATTCCTGAAAGTTAGTTTAAAAATATCGTACTAATCATATGTACCTTCTTCTTTTAGCAAATTGAGGAGGTCCGTCAGGTTGGTTCTTATAAGAAGGGAACAATGACAACAGGACATAATGTTGCCGACCTGGTTGTAATCCTCAAGATCCTTCCTACATGTAAGTGACACTCAATGGTATGACATCACATGATGTCATCACACGGTTGTTTCCAACCAGTAGACAATGTGAGCTGTGGTCATGTGTTTTCTCTGTGTGTGTGGTTACATTCTAACTCATGGTGATATATTTTGTTCTGTTAAAAGTGGAGGCAGTTGCTGCTCTGGGCAACAAAGTGGTGGAAACCCTTCGCACTCAGGACCCCACTGAAGGTGAAACACTATCTGCAGGTGTAGGCCTTAAATGGCTAAAAGGACTCATTTAAACTGCTTCTAAAAACACATTTTAATCTGTGCAAGTCTCCCGTTTTCATACAAAGAAAAGTACAGTTGCAGTCTGCATTTTTACTCATATGAATCTTATTTTCTTTTTTTATCATCACGCTAAATTTACTGACATGCGCAAAGTGACGTCAGTTATTGTAGTAAAGTTTGGTCACAGTACATTTTTGGTTTTGGTTTCTACTATATGTGTAGTGCAGGTTAAGTTAAGCAGTGTGTTTCAAGCATTGTGGCATTTTCTTTCTAAGCTGTTGAAATATAACTGAACATTAGCCCAAGTTAAATGTTGTTTGTACTCATTAGATGAACTTTTTTATGTGTTGATGGTTTTTTACAGTTGCTGGTACTGGAGCTGTTCTGGCTATATGACGTGTGTGTGTGTGTGTGTTTCCTTTAGTGTTGACCATGTTAACCAATGAGACGGGGTTTGAGATCAGTTCAGCAGACGCCACAGTTAAGATACTCATCACCACCGTCCCCCCAAATCTTCGCAAGTTAGACCCTGAACTGCACCGTAAGAGCTAATTACAAATGCATATGGGACAAAAAAAATACAGCTGATTTAATTAATTAATTTTTATTCATTTATTTATTTACAATTATTGTAATGGTAAACAACACTGTAATCTGCTGGTTTGCTTTTGTTTCTTCAGTGGATATTAAGGTGCTGCAGAGCGCTCTTGCTGCCATTCGTCATGCCCGTTGGTTTGAGGAAAACGCCTCTCAGTCAACGTGAGATTATTCATCTACTGCTTATGAAGCCTTTTCCATTTTTTATCAGCTCCATTGACTGCTTGGTGATAGATAGATAGGTAGACAGACAGACAGATAATTTATTGTCATTTCCCACAGAGCACAGATGCACTGCAGAAATGAAATATGAATAACACAGTCGACATGATTAAAAACAGATTAAATACATAATAAAATACTGATATAAAAGAAAGTGCATCTAGTGACCTAAAACTACTATTAGATATAAAATATAAAAAAACTTGACTCTTTTTCTTTCATATTGTATATCTTCTTTAAAGAATCACATTTTTCTAGGGTACAGTTGCACAGACAGGACATAAATGATCTTTGTTAGACCGAGGCTGGTAAAATAGTCCTTTGACTCATTAAAGTCAATCTTTTTAGGGATTCTTATGCATGTTATAATCATTTTAGTATGTGACATTTTAGGCTGTGTCCCTGTAATGGGTTTGTTTGAACCACGACTCTTTAATCTTTTTAAACTTTAGTGTCAAAGTACTAATCCGCCTCCTGAAGGATTTAAGGCTCCGCTTCCCTGGGTTTGAACCCTTGACTCCATGGATCCTGGATCTACTGGTATGACACCACTTCAGCTTCATGTCTTCTTGCATCTAAAAAGTAGGGGGTCTCAAACACGCAGCCCGCCAAAGGTTCCAGTACAAAGGTCATTAATTCCATAGCTACTAATTTCAGTTCAGGTTCCACACAACATTATCAAGAGTCAAATAACATAAAAACCTACAAAATAATAAATCCATATTTTCTCCTGTGTTTGATGTGACAAAATTTCACTGATAATGAAAACGTCAACTTGTTTTGGTTAAAAACATAACATGAAAATATGGAAATATTTACATTTACAAACTATTATGTAAAAATAAAATGAAAATTCATTCAATATTTTTGCTTCTTCATCTAAAAATTATATAATATTGAAAAAAAATTTGAAGTTGAAATTTATATGTTGAACATTGTTAAAATTGCATTTATTTTTTCCAGGAAATTGTAATTTTATTCTGGTTATTCCCATCTTTTTTTGTATAGTTTGCAAAAGAAATAATTTAATGAGGATGTTTTGCACTAAATCAAAGACAAAAGTTTGGAGTTACTGGGGATGGGACGTGATTTTTGAATATTCATGACACACTCGAATATAGAATACTAATTTCGAATGCCACATTTCTTGTATTGTTTCACTTGGACAGAATGTCGTATTGACTTTCATTGTACGGTGGCTGACATGGGTAAATGAACCACATCGACAAAACAGTGCAAACACAAGAAAGATGAACAACCAAAAACACAAATGCAAGAGAAAAATGTTGCAATAACAAAAACAAAGTAGAGCACATATGAACCTCTCAGTTCCTGCAACTTCTGTGTTGCCTGAATGCGTGTTTTCAGCAGACGGATTAATTGTGAATACGTGCACACACCTCCACCCCGACCATGTGGACATGTTCATTTTTTTTTTCGTAAAAACCTGGCATATATTCATGTGACTATTGTTGTTAAATCCGTTCGACATCGTAGCAAAATTCGCTGTTTCACTCGGTTCCACCTGGACAGTTAAATTAAATATAATGTTGGCTGCAGTTATTGAGATTTCAACATTAAAAGCATTAACTGTTTCATGCAGTAGATCAGATGAATCACTCGGGGAAGGTCAACATGGTGTTGATTTTTAATCTTGTTTATTCAGTACGTTTGGTTTCCTCTTTTACCCTTTCTGTCACCGCATGTGTGTTTGGGGATGGAGGTGCACATCAGCGTGGGGGTGGGGAGTGTTGTGGAAATACATTTGAATAATATATGGGTAGTTTCCAGCGAATTTCGAATAGTAGTGGACCAACAGTCAGATCCCTAAAATCTAATGAGGCTGAATTTGAAAGAAAATGAGTTCGAGACCCCTGATCTAAAACCTTCAACATAAATGTAGTTTGTGGGGCTGACTGGTAGAACCAAAATGAAACTGATGGCCGATCAGGTTATATCATAAATTAACATCTCCCAAATTACACGTGTGAAATCTTGTCTTGTACATTTATTTTATCCTGTTACACTTTTCATGATATTTCTGTCATTATTTACCTCAGTTAATTAAAATCACAAATACTTGTTTCAATTTGTCTCGGGGCCAAAAATCTTCCTTTAACCCATAAGGACCCAAGCAGATACTGGAAATTAAAGGCATTTATTAGAAAATGTTCAATCATTTCTCATGCATTAATTCTATTGATCCATCTAAATAACTGTTAATACAGTTCATCATTCCATGGTAATCAGATCCATTAAGACGTTCAGAGGCTCCGTAGAGTGGAAACACGATCTTCTACAACAGTAAAAGCCATGGACTTGGATCAATGACAGTGGATGGAAACACTGGGTTTATGTTGATTTGCTGAAAAAGTCCCTTTTTTTATTTACCCATTTTTGATATAATAACTGAACTTTAATCTGAGCTGTTCTGAACATCTACCATGATCAGTGGTATGACCATGATCATACACACACACACAATATACAGAGGATAATATGGTAATATATATAGCTAATATGATAAATGGCGAGAATCACTTAAGTAAAATTCAGTGTACAGGGAAAAAAAAATAATTAAAATTTTGGATTTGGACACAAAATTTGGGAGTTAACACAAAAGTAGCACTGTTTTCACAGGTTAAGCATGAAAGAAAATACCTGATAGTTGTGAATTAAAGATGGAGATTAAAGATTTGAGCTGTGTGTGAACCTGAGGCTGTTGTGTTTCAGGGCCACTCTGCAGTGATGAATAACCCGTCCAGGCAGCCCCTCTCCCTAAATGTGGCCTACAGGTGGGTTTCTGTCCCCTCTGAGTCCCTCCATGAACCCTGTTCCTGATCTTTGTGTTTGACTGGTGTTCTGTGTGTAAAGACGTTGTCTGCAGATGTTGGCTGCCGGTCTGTTTCTGCCCGGGTCGGTGGGCATCACAGACCCCTGTGAGAGCGGCAACTTCAGAGTCCATACAGTCATGACTCTAGAGCAGCAGGTACGTCTAATTTTACTTAGGGTTGGGTCCTGAAAGGGTTTCATTTGATACTGATACCAAACCTGTACTGTCTAAACAGTAGTATGTGATTTACCTGTAGCATCAAAATGTAACCAGTGACTTAATGAACCAGTCTGTCTTACAAACACACAAACTGAGAACACACCTTATTAACCTACTATTAGACTTTCGCCGCAAACCACGTGCAGCGTAAGGCCGACTGTGGCTGCAATGATGTCAGACCTTTGAGCTCAAATTTGACCCCCTGAACATTTATGAAAACTCACCAAATTTTGCACAAAATTCCAAAGTGTGAAAAATTGCGAGTGTATATATAGGTTTTGTAAAAGTCTGTAAAGATACGTCTACAGCGCCCCCTTGAAAAGTCAGAATATATTGTATTAGGTCAGAGCTATGAAAATCTGTACACGTTCATCATATGATGGTCATGCCGATTAACCAACAGAAAGTCCGCCATCTTGGATCAAACATGTTGTGTCATGGATTTTTGCTGTCTTCGTATTTTGACGAACTCCTCCTTGTCCATTGGGCCCAATTAACTCAAAATCGGTGAACACTATCTAGACAAGTGGGACAGCAAAAGTTATTCAAGTTTGTTGGAAAAGTTGCATCATTTTTGTGCCATGACATTGCAAAGTTTTTGGGAAAAATGACCACTACATGAATTGCTTCAGCTCAGACACAAAAACACCGATTTGGCTGATACTTCACACAGATGTTTATCTCCCCACACCTGTTTAGCTAAAGACCTTCTGGTTTCATACTATAGCGCCCCCTAGAAATGTACTTATATTAAAATGGCTGTAGTTAAGACATAAAAACACAGATCCGGATGAAATTTGACTTTGGCATCTATCTCCTAGTCCTACACCTGTTTAACAATAGAAATTGTGATTTTGCTCTACAGCGCCCCCTACACCTTTACTACAATGGCTGTATTTCAGACAGACGAACACCGATTTGGCTGAAATTTGACTCAGTTGTCAGCCTCACAGTTCTACACCCATTCAACACACAACATTTCAAATACGTTACTCTACAGCGTCCACTACATATTTATACAAAAGTGTGCATTTGTGGCAGAATATTGCATCCTGCCCACAGTACGATGTCATCTCGCTGTCAACTATCCTCGGTGCTCGCACAGGAAGTTGGTTGTGAGGGACAGCAAAGGTCATTGAGACTGCTTACAGTTGAGGAATTCACATGTACCAGTTAATTATCAATATTTGTGGTGAGCATTAAAACTACAGTGACAGATCACTTATCTGTCATTCCCACACTGGGTATTTCCTTTTCTGATCTGCCATTAGGTCAGAGATCGTTGTGTGAGTGAAAGATTCACATCCCTAGTGAATAGTGACCTAATCTGCGTGACGCTCATTGCCTGACATCTACGCCTATTAGTGTCGGGCCGTCCCGGTTAACGTTGCACTGTACAAACTTCCTGGTGAGAACCCTGCTCCATCACATCCCCAGGATGATAACACTCCGGAGTAAAATGACATCCGCTAATGACCCAGTGTACGGTGACTGATGCGGCAGTGAAGTCGGCTCTTCTTTTTTCTTTTTTTTTCTTCTTTTTTTTTTAAGTTTTCTTTTTTCAAATATACAAACATAGGAGAACTTATTCCCATGACAAAATAGTGTAAATAATAAAGACAAACAAAAAGAAAAAAAGTAGAAAGAGGAAAAAAAAATAGTAATTATATTACATTGTGTCACATATTACAGACAAACATTGTACTTAAACATTAATCTTATTTATGATTGAACCAGTTTAGGGTTTACAGAGAGTCCACAGCTGTTGTTTCTATATATGCAATAAAGGGTTGTCAGATCTTCAGAAAGGTGTCATAGTTATGTCTCATGACATGTGATTTTCTCTAAGGGTAAACAGGTCATCATTTCTGATATCCATTTCCATATAGAGAGGGGAGAGTCTGATTTCCAGGTTAAAGCAGACACTTTCTGGAAACAGTAAGTTCTATGTCAATGAGGTCCTTGGAGCTCTGACTTAATTTCAGGTTTGTTGTATTTCCCAAAATACAGAGTCCTGGATGTAGTGGAATTGGTGTATTCATGATTTTAGTCAGTGTGTTGCATATATCATACCAAAATGTAGTTAGTTTAGTGCATTGCCACGTGCAAGTATCATGGTACCCTCAGCAGTACCACATCTGAAACAGATATTTGAAGTTGAGGGATTATATCGATGTAATTTTTGAGGGGTGAGGTAAAGTTGATGAAGGAAATTGCAGTTGACCAGTTTGAATCTGGCATTTTTAGTGGCAGATAAGATGTTCTGACACCACGGGTCCTCATGTTGGGTCGAGGTCAGACTCCCACCTCTGTCTTGATGGGTGTATGTTTTGTTTAGGTACTCCTCCATTATCGTTACATACATTTGTCTAACAAAGTGCTTTGGACCTTTACTGTTATGACATATTTTCTCCACTCTTGTTAGGTCACGCTGTGTCATTTGTTCCCCCGTCTTTTTTTTTTTTTTTTAGAAATGTTCTCAATTGTAAACAACAAAAGAAATGTTTGTTGGACAAGTCATATTTTGTTTTTAATTGCTCAAATGACATCAAGGTCCCATTACTGTAGTTGAAAATAGATTATTCCTTTGTCATGCCAGAGTTTGAACATTAGAATGAGTTTATTTTTTCATAAGTGTTTTAGGAGATGGATCAACTTTAACCCCAATAATTTTATGAACCTCATACATGATCTGGCCACATGGATAGTGAATGGGTTTTTAGTTTTACTCAGAATATTGTTGGGGTTCCATTTCTAAATTAAATCACTTTTTACCTCTTCATCAAGGTCATACATTTTAATTTGTGTCCAAGATGTCTTTTTCGAGGTCGGCTCTCTTCATCTGCACAAAACGCACCCAAACCCGAACGTTCGTACTTTTCCTACTAGCTAAATAATGGACACCATGTCCTGACAGGTTCACAAAACCATCACAAACACAATAATTCACCATTTTGACTCTTAAAATGCTCTGGCTATATCTCACTCGCAACTAATTCAACTTCCACTCGTATACCCACAACGTAGAATTCAGCGCATCCACTATTATAGGTTTACCTCGTGTCACGTCACATGACTTATCCCCTGCAGGAAAGGAATAATTCTATTTCCTATAAAATCAGCACCTTTTTAATCACATTTTATGAAGTTAGGGTTTATGGACCATGGTAATTTTCACACAGGTGTTATAAAATGAATTTCTAAACAATACTAAGTCTAAATTTAAGGATGGGGGGGGCAGAGTGAGAGGCAGACTGAGGTTTTCGGGTCTGTCCCCATATTTGTATTTGTTTTTCTGTGTGACACCAGTAGGCTAATGTAGGCTTACTGTACACAGAGCTAACAAGTCACATGCTTTTCGGTCTTAAGATCAATTTTTCTACCGTGCTTATGAAAACAGTCATCACTGAAACGGCAAGCACAAATAAATACATTTTATTGTGGCTGCTGGCCGGCAAAAATAAAAGTTTCCCACAGTTTTATGGTTGGGACATCTTTTGGAAAGGAAAACTGTTAATATTTAGCAAAATGAAAAAACTGTTTTGGGAGTCATCTTCTCTCTTCTTCTTCTTCAGGTTGGAAAAGTAACTCCCGGGAAAGTTTGAATTATATGCCGGGTGGGCGTGTTTTGGGGCCGGTTGGAGCATTCGTCCCAATTGGACGCTTCAACCTGACGTCAGGTTTTGTACACATGTTGTAACGAGCTGTTTAGAGTGGCAGGAAACCACAGGATTACAGCATAAACACTTAAAGGTTTGCAATCGACATCCAACATAATATTGTATGTTTGTAGAAAAACACAAATTGGGTTAATAATAATAATAATAATAGGTTCAATTAAGTTAAACACTGTGTCACCAAGTGCTTCTCAATTAGTCCAGCTGTAACATGTACCGTAATTTCCGGACTATAGAGCGCACCTGATTATTAGCCGCACCCACCTCATTCTAAGAGGAAAACCGATTTTGTACATACACAAGCCGCACATGTATATAAGCCGCATGTGCCCACATTAAAACATGTAACACAAACACAAAATTAACCCAAACCCGACTTCAAGTCCCGCGAATGAAACTAAATGTCCTTCATTAACCCTTGTGCGGTCCTTCGTAAAAGGCACACTGGCTGTGTCCTACAATCGGGTCTTAAAAACCCAGATTCCAAAGTTCAGTTCCATAGACTCATCACCCCACCCCCCAAGGATATATTACTGTTTTCAGTAGTAAGCAATGGCATCCTACAGTACGTATAAAAAGGTACATTTGTGAGCCACCGGCTCTCTTTGACCCGAAGGACCACACAAGGGTTAAAGTCCACAGTCCAAAAATCACAGCCGGCAAAATGAACGGAAAATGATACTTAAGGTTTGATGCAGGCCTGCAGAGTCCGGGTCCCGTTGAAAGTAATCCAAGGAAAAAAAAGTATATATTTCCAAAGGTAAGGGAGGGAAAAACGTCCGCCGCATCCACAAACAGGTGGCTGGTCGCCGCATCCACAAACAGGTGGCTGGTCGCCGCCTCGGCAGAGTCAGCGATAACTTTCTCTTTCGCAGAGAGTTCAGGTCAAACTCCTCCGTGCCAACGTGCAACAATAATCCACAGGGTCTGGTCGAGCCTCTGTCTTCTCTCACACACCGCCGCGGGTTTTTCTTTAAGCAACTTTTTACCCCTTGTACACCTGTCCGTCAACTTCACCGTTCCCCACTTAAACCCGTCACCCCGCGTTTGTTCCGCCCCTCCTTTTTCATTCAGTCTTCCTCGACGCATATATTCCACCGGTCTAAATCTGACCTTTTCTACTCGAGCGCCTCTGGCGGCCGTTAGGAAAATTACATAAATTGGCCGCATCACTGAAAAAGCCGCAAGGTTGAAAGTTTGGGAAAAAAGTAGCGGCTTATAATCCGGAATTTACGGTAAATGCCTGTAGCATATGGAAGAATCTGGAAGTTCTTGGGAATTATAACCGCACATTCAACGTTTTCATCTTTGAAGTGTTGTCATCTGCAGGTGCTGCATGTGCACGCTCACTTGTGTTAACAACGCACAGAGGGTGTAATTAAACAACAGCTGCATATATGCAGTGTTGGGAAAGTTGACCTTGATTAAGAACTAGTTCAAAGTTCAGTTCAAGTTACTCAATATGAATTAGTTCAGTTCATCGTTCATTCTTCCAAATTATGAACTCAAAGTTCATGGATCCCAAAATGAACTTTTTCGTTCTTTTTTGTGTTATTATTGTAAACTTATTATTAACCGTTCCTGACGTTATCCTGTATCAGGAAATCAGGGGAAAATTCTGCCCCTCCAGGGCGGAAGTAAGTACATTACCCCAGGGTTAACTTCCCTCTGCAGGTTCTTAGAACACAAGGAGCTGTTTCAGTGAGCTTTGTTTTCAATGTTTATTTCCAAGAACGGGACAACACCTGCTCCGGTCACACTCTGTACATTTAACCGAATAATACAAAAATGACATCTATGATAATGCTGTTTTGATCACATTTTATTCCTTATAGGACTCAATAATTACAACGTGATGAGAATGAAATGTGAACTACATAAGAGCGCAGTTAAATAAATGCCAGAATAACCGCGTTCACAACTTCCCGTTCATTTGGCAAAAGTGAACGAGTCGTTCACGTTCGTCAAAAATATGATATAGTTCGTGAACGATCGTTCAAGGAACGCGTTCAGGTACAACACTGCATATATGTATGGTACCGAAACACACGTTAGATTTGGGTCTGGATACTACTATTAAAGTTTGTCCCGGTTCTATATCTATACCCACTTTCAGTACCAAACCTTACTTCTACTGCTGTGGACACACTGGTCTTGGCTTGTTAACTGTATCATTTCTGTGTGTGTGTGTGTGTGTGTGTGTGCAGGACATGGTGTGCTTCACAGCCCAGACTCTGGTCAGGGTTCTGTCTCATGGAGGCTACAGGAAGATCTTGGGCCTGGAGGGCGATGCCAGCTGTAAGAACATGTCACATAGATTGGAGTCATATATACAGTAGAATTAAAGTACATTTTTTCATTTGTATTTGAGCTCTCATATCTACACCAAATATCTGTAACCGTCAATATGAGGATGTGAAAATAGACAGTTGACAGTTGTGTTTTTGCAGATTTAGCCACTGAAATGTCCACATGGGACGGTGTGATCGTCACTCCATCAGAGAAGGCATACGAGAAACCTCCAGAGAGGAAGGAGGAGGAAGACGAGGCTCTGGATGAAGGAGGAGATGGAGAAGATGAGAGCATGGAGACTCAGGAATGATGATGAGACCTGGCCTGACACTGGCCTCAGCATCTGCACAGCCTCCAACATAAAGATAAAAGATGCTGCCAACAGCAGCAGAAAACATCAGCTGTTCTGGCCTCAGTTAGTCATTGTGTTGTTTTCATTTGACTTTGTTTTTACATCCACTTTGTATTGTTAACAGGAATATTCTGAATTAAAACTTTTTTATGTTTAACTTCAGTATTGTTTTTTCTTTGCCTATAAATGATGACAACTTAAATTATTTGTTATTTTACTGCAAAAAAAATATACAATTATGAAAATATTGACCTTTACAAACTATCCTGTAACCATAAAATGTGAATGATCTGAACAAATAGAACAACCTGAAATGCCTAAAGAAATGATACAAAATGTATATGATTTTCTGCTTCTGTTACTAAGAGTTTAAATGGTAAATGTTCTGCACTTATATAGTTCTTTTCCACCTTCATGATTCTCAAAGCGCTTTACAATAGCTTTACATTCACCCATTCACACACACCAGTAGTTTTCTATGGTTCTGTCAGTCATACTTGGAGCATAAGTTTGGGTTCAGTGTCTTGCCCAAGGATACGGACAATCAGAGCCAGGACACGAACCGCCAACCTCTCAAT
This sequence comes from Siphamia tubifer, assembly GCA_020466265.1. Taxonomy (NCBI): domain Eukaryota; kingdom Metazoa; phylum Chordata; class Actinopteri; order Kurtiformes; family Apogonidae; genus Siphamia; species Siphamia tubifer. The sequence goes on from CM035793.1 coordinate 7,368,198, forward strand.
CATTGGGCGGTCATTTCACAAATCCTAACTCTATGACATACATATAGAACAGTATACAGTACGTTAGCATGTCCAGCCTCAGGTGCCACAGCCGCCATCTTGGTACAGGGTCCCAATGTTTCTCACACTATCAGTGGCGTTATTGCCAATTGGTGATCAGGCAAGCAGTGTTACCCCCATATGAAGATGGTAGTGATTAAAGTGAGACATTCATTCCAATAGGCAGAGGTAGTCAATGCAAAATGTTCTATATCTTTGACCCCATGACATGAAAATAAACACTTAAATGAAATTCTATACATTTTGGCCAAACGTAGATAAACCAGGTAGAAATATATCAACTAGATGGAAACCAGTTCAGCAGCAGTAAATTATAAATCCAAATATTGTAAATAATGTAAACTACTGTAAAAAGGCAAATGCTATTTAAAATTCAAATTATATATTACATTACATATTCATATTCTAAGGATGTGAATATGTTTTTCTGTTCTCATACCTGCTGCTGTAATTGTATAATTTCTCCCATGGAGGAATAAATAAAATAGAAAAATAGAAATATATTTAACCAGTTAACCAGCAGTAAACCTGATGCTTTAACAGATATGTCACAGTTTAATTAAATTAGCAAACTGAGCTAACTTAGCTTCAGTTCAGTTCAGTTAGTTGTTGCTAGTAACATCAACCTTTTTTTAACATTAGAAAAGATTACATACCTGTAATTGGATTACTCTTCTGCCTCCTCGTCTCTTTGCTTTGAAACTGTGCAGGTTAGGACTTGGAAGAACTTTTCATCCTGATAAATTCTGCTCCTTTACCTGGATGTTTACTGCAGACGAGGCTAACATTAGAACAGACTGTATCTGCCGAGGGGTCATATTTTTTCTAGTCAAATTAAGAATGAGGGAAATTTGAGTTTTAATGTACGATTGTTGCCCATTTATCAGTTTTAATACGTGTTCTATGGAGCACAGTAGCTACACAGGTGACTTTTTTTTTTTTACAAGATCAAAAAAAGGCTTTTGGCGTGAGGTCCCCAAGGCCCCTCTCTCCACCGACGGGCAGCAACCAGAGAATGCTGAGCAAAATTTGAGGAAAATTTCAGCCCCCCTAAAAACAGCCTAAACTCGCCCCTGAGTTTAGCTAAAATGTGCTGCTGACCTTTTTAGGAAGTGTTCTTTTTTTAATTGATCCTATATTTCAGGGGTGTCAAAGTGCGGTCCTCGAGGGCTGCTGTCCTGCATGTTTTAGATGTTTCCCTCTTCCATTACACCTGGAGGCCATTGCATCATTATCAGTCTGATGAGGAGATGATTATTAACTCTTTATGTGTCAGGGACAGGCGCGCAGATAGCGGGGGTGTCAGGTGTGTCATGACACACCCAGTTTTGAATGCCCTTAGATCCATCCCACCCACTTTTATTTAAGAAAAAAACATGTTACTTCTTCTTTTTACTTTTTTTTTTTTTTTACTTTTACTACTTACTTCTTACTTAGTCAAGCATCACGAAGAAACCAAAATATGAATTAACATGCATAATAACGTGACTCGGTTATTGCGCTGTGCGGCGGCATCGTAGTTAACTTTGGTTGCCACGGTTACAAACAGTCTGACAGGCATTACTTGGACAGCCAGGGTGCACGTTCAGGAGGACCCCAACACGGCATGGAATAATGAGGCGAGCTAAAAAGCAGAAAACGATCATGTGGGTTTTTTTTCAAAGGGCAACAGCTGTAAGTAAACTGTTACTTTACGTTACCGGTAAAAAAACAACTTACTAGCCACTTTGGCTGTTGGGGCGCCAGCATATGACCGTCCTATTTTTTTTTTATCCTTCCCCTGTCTTTTGTTTCCTGTCTTGCTTGCTTCGGCCCAGGCAGCGCCCCTATGGCAAAGCCAAAGTGTTCACATAGCCACGCGTTGTGTTTATTATATCATATGGCAAGCCAAAGTGTTCACATAGCCGCGCGTTGTGTTTATCATATCACGCGTGCCAGAACGCGTTCTGGCACGCTATCACGCGTTACATTACGCGTTCTAGCACGCGTTCTGACACGCCACCACGCGTTCGGCAACGCGGTCTAGCACGCGCAATGGCACGCGTTCTAGCACGCGTTCCGTAACGCGTGCTCGAACGCGCTCTGTAACGCGTTCTAGCACGCGTAATGGCGCGCGCAATGGCACGCGTTTTCGCATGCGTCATGGAACGCGTGCTGGAACGCGTGCTATATGGTAATGATCTCCTCCCACTGATTTTCTCCGCCAATTAATTTGTAGTGCTTCCAGCCAATCACTGTTCAACACAACGAGTCCAGAATAGCTGAGCACTGATCTTACCTTCACAAACGAAGTGTTTAAACTCAATGTTTAATTTTTGCTAAATATTTTGACTTTTCCTTCATCAATCTACCTTATTTAACTTGTTCAACTTTAGTGTGTCTATTCTTAAGGGTTTGTTTATTGTATTTTCAGGTTTCATGCAAAAGGGATAAAATAAAGTGAGATGCCGTTTCATACTATATTAATAAATAAAGCAAAATGTGAATTGATTTGTCATATTTTGATTATATGTCAATCGAGGTTGCATTGGCTGAGATGACACACTTGGTGAAGGATGAAATTATGGGAAAAAATATATAAGAAGATATACATGGTTGCTCATGGCTCAATGACATAATTTCGTCTGTATCACGTGACCCTGTTGTGATAGTTTTCTGAAGCAGTGCTGTGGACATGTCCATCATTACTATTATGTAAAATATGTTGTTGTTTAACCTTATTATTATGGTTATATTTGTCATCAAGAAGGTGAAACAAGAGAAACATATATGCAATAGAGATCTATTTACAATAATATTTGCACACATACACTTAGTTACAGTTTTTCTCAGGACAAGTATAATTCACAGACGTACATTCAGGATTTAAAGTTTTTAATTTGACATGTAATAGGTGTGATTGGCAGGACCATTGACACCTGTGGTCTCCCTTGCTCTCTGTTGTACTCTTGAAATTGACACTTGATGTTTAACCATGCATATAGTAATATGCATAACTATGTTCATATTTATATTACCTCCGGGGTATATTTTATCCATATCTTTCTCTATATTCTTATTTATAATTTACACTTTACTTATTCTTATTATAGTCTTTCTTATCTTGTATATTATTATATTTGTAAGTTGTATAGTTGTATATATTATTTTGCTTTTTGCATCTTTGCACGGTCTTAAGGGAGTGTCGCATCCATTTCACGTGTGGATGGACAAATAAAGAATTATGATTCTGACATATTTCATCTTCTATTGTTTTGCACCTTTCACTTGCATTGAAGATTAAACTACATTACTATCATCTATCGTCTTACTTTGCCATCTAGTGGCAAAACATGCAACCTACAGCCAGCTCATGTGTTAGATTAGCACAACAAAATAAGAATTAAAATACAATAAACAAACCCTTAAGAATAGACACACTGAAGTTGAACAAGTTAAATAAAGTAGATTGATGAAGGAAAAGTCAAAATATTTAGCAAAAATTAAACATTGAGTGAATGCACTTCGTTTGTGAAGGTAAGATCAGTGCTCAGCTATATTGGACTCGTTGTGTTGAACAGTGATTGGCTGGAAGCACTACAAATTAATTGGCGGAGAAAATCAGTGGGAGGAGATCATTACCATATAGCACGCGTTCTAGCACGTGTTCCATGACGCATGCTAAAACGTGTGCCATTGCGCGCGCCATTACGCGTGCTCGAACGCGTTACAGAGCGCGTTCCAGCACGCGTTACGGAACGCGTGCTAGAACGCGTGCCATTGCGCGTGCTAGACCGCGTTGCCGAACGCGTGGTGGCGTGTCAGAATGCGTGCTAGAACGCGTAATGTAACGCGTGATATGATAAACACAACGCGCGGCTATGTGAACACTTTGGCTTGCCATAATATCACGTGTTACAGAACGCGTTCTGGCAGCGCACTGGTGCGCGCAATGGCACGCGTACGAGCACGCGTGCCATTGCGCGCGCCAGTGCGCCTACAGCCTACTTGTGAGTTTGACAGGAATGCTAATAAGCCCAAATGAATTGATCATAACGGGCTTATATGAGGATTTGGTGCTATCTTTGGTCAGTTGGTGAGTCCACAAATAGGCTAAGGAAATGAGATGGTTTAAGAAAGTTTATAACAACACCAAGATGTAATGTTTACTGAAAGTTCCTAGGGTTTCTAAAAGTACAGTAGGAGCTAGAGCCTTTAGTTATCAGGCCCCTGTCTTATGGAATCAGCTTCCCTTTAATATTAAAAACGCCGAAACAGTCTCTACATTTAAAATTAGGCTTAAAACATTCCTGTTTGAGAAAGCCTATGGTCAGGTTAGTTAAAAATTATGTGACTCATATATCATGTATACATGATGTATGAGTCACAGTTCAGTCTAGGCTGCCCTAGGAGTTAGAATGCTGGGGGAAGTACAGACACTGAGTTCTTTCTTCTCTTTCTCTTCCTCACATCTGTTTCTGTAATTTTTATAACATATCTTTCTTACCAAATCTGTTCATGACTAGTCACCTGGTGTCCCCTTTCCCCCCTCCCCCCCTGGGGGGAGTGGTGGCTCTCCTGACAGTGCCTGCACGGGAGCCATGGACGACAGGATCTGGAGTATCTCGCCTGTGCTGACCTGTGACCCCGGACCACCGCCCCTGCCTGTCTGGACCAGCCCCCCTTCCTGCATTTATACATGGACGTTCATCTATAGCCTGTCCGTCCATGGGAGTGGATCTCTCCTTCAATGTGGTTCTCCTCAAGATTTCTTCTTTTTCCCACTGGGTTTGGAAGTTTTTTCTTGCCGAGAAGGAGGGTCTAAGGACAGGGGATGCCTGGGACTTTTCATGTATTTCTGTAGTTGATTATGTTTTTGTAAAGCCCTCTGAGACGACGTTGTTGTGATTTAGGGCTTTATAAATAAAATTGAATTGAAATTGAATTAATGTGAGTGTATGTTTACAGTGGGGACAGTGGAGATAAAAAGTAAAGAAGTTAGGAGTTAAATGTGAAAATGCAAAAAATAAAAATAAAAATGTGATAATATGTTTGAAGAAATGATATGGGGACCAATTGAGAAAATGTAAGAGCAACAAGATGTGAGTCTATGTATTGTATAAATTGTAATATAGGTGAGAACAGTAAAGAAGTGTTAACAGTGAAAGGTGAGAAAATGTAAAAGCAAGAAGTTTTAAGAGTTAAATGTGAAAATGTAAAAAAAAATGATCATATGTTTAAAGAAATGAATTATTTCAAGAGGAAAAGGTTAAATAAAATAATTTAATGAAATTTGGTCAGGGGAAAAATGGCTAGTTGAATTTCTGATAGGGGAGTAAGATAAAAAATCTACTAGCCACATTGGCTGGTGATGAAAAAAGTTAATCACCTTGCAATTTCTGTTCAAAGCAATGTCGCCGTGAGAGTAGGAATCGTACAAAGCTGGCCAGAGCCAAACTGTCACCTTCTTCTGCCTCCACCTGTACATGCTCCAGACATATATTCAGGGCAAGGATCGGAGGAGAGAGGTTTTTGGATCCTTCACTTAATCAGTTTTGAGACCATTATTGAAAACTCTCATGGAGAGATCTTATTTACAATTTAATTTGTATATGGAGGCTGTGTCCTATTTTGTGTTTGTTGTTAGTGTGTTAGAAGTTTTAATTACATTATGTTTTTTACACTCCTGTGAAATTTATGAAAGAATCAGTGTGCTGAAAGTCAGTGTTAAAATAAAACAGTTTTGCAAACAGCATATGGTATGTTTAGTGAGTAATTTGAATTAGTATCAGCATTAATAAACTTTATTAAATAATAATAATTTATCTAATACTTATATAATAAATAATTTCTTCCAATGATGGGTAATTAAGTTTGACAGTCCAAATATACACAAACAGTGAGCAGTCATGTAGCACACACACACACACACACACACACACGCACACACGCACACACACACACACACACACACGCACACACACACACACACACGCACGCACACACACACACACACACACACATCATCCTGTCATGTCAGTGGTATATAGCACTTGAGAACATCAGACATCACAATTCGGTAAGATAATGCATTTTTCGTCTTTGAGGAGTAATAACCCCCCCCCCAATCAGAATGGTGGGGCCGGGGGGTGTTAGCTGGCATCTTCGTCCCCCCCAGTTTCAAAAACCTATCTGCGCCCCTGGTCAGGGATGATGTATTCTGAATGGATGAATGTGTTTAAATATTCAGAAAAATTCAACAGTTTACTTTATTTTGTGCATGGAAAAGGTGCCAAAAAGCAAGAGGTGTTTTTATTATTATTATTATTATTGTTTTATTTCACCATTTTTTAAAAATTGCTGTGACCAAATGTCAATACTAGTTTTCTTCTTTAGTAATTTTTTTTCTCCAAAATCTTCCACATTATTTGTCATTTTGTAAATATTTATTAGTTTTTGTTCATTTTGTTTATTTTTCTACATTTTGGTTCTTTTAATTTTCTTTGATTTCCTGCCATTTGTGTCATACTTTGCTCATGTTACCAGTTATTTTGTTAGTTCTCAGGAGTTAAAGGGTTAAAGTGAATCAAATGGAAGAGGGAAATATTTAAAACATGCAGGACACCGGCCCTCGAGGACTGGAGTTTGACACTTGTGCCATATTTTGATCACAGCAGGGCTTTAGGACTTTATTTTATGTTATTTTTTATTATAATTACATTTGTGATCATTGGAGAGTTGTATGATTGTGTGTGAACTGTTTAACTTTTTCTCACTCAAGGTTAGTGTGAGTTGACCCACCTTGTCTGTTTTATTCGATCAATATTACAGTATGTTGGGAAACTGAAAAACAAAATAGTATATATGAACACATTAATGAATGGAATGTTAATTTTAATGCAACAGTATATAATAGGTCTGGCAAAAACTCCACAGATGGGCTGCAGGAAGCCTTCAGTTATAGGATAGGCTGTTGACCTTTTCACTTTAACATTGAATATTAGTGTTTATTAGTGATACTAAGATGGCTTCTAAAAAGTTTGCTGACAAAATAATACAAAAATATTCTTAATAACACATATCATGTTAATAACCTTTGACAAAAAGAAACATGGTGATGTCAGGGAGAGGATGTCATGCATTAGTTTAATAGTGTGGTGTTGTGTCACAGCCAGTGTAATAGTATTGTTTTAATAATAGTAGTAGTATAATAGTTTAATAATAAGGAAATTACAAAAGGTGTGGTTTTTGGAGGGGATTTTTTGTTCTGCCTCTGTGGTGCTGGAATTGGCCTCAATCCTGATCCCTGTGCATTAAGCTTTCAATTGATGGACACCTATGGAGATGTGAATCATAGAAATTATGAATTATTATTATGAATTATGAATAGGGCACACATATAACTTTTGTAAATGAGATGGGAAGTTAAAGACAGATGGTTTGACTCCCTCTCTCAGACGGTTACAGCTGTAATATGATGATGGAGAGCTGGTTAGATCATAGCTTGACACAAAGCTGATGGGGTTCTATCTGTCTGGTTGTTTATTTAACTCTTACTATGACAACCTGCTAACAGTACATCTTACCTGTGAAAAGTAATCCCACAGGCTCTAGTGTCCGTACTGTTCTCATTAGAGCATCCATAGGCTGAAAAAAGTCTGGCATCTTTGGTAAAACTCTTCTGTTGTTTAAATAACTATGCTGGAGTCAGAGGGAGAGAGTGGGTCGCTGAAGTGTCGAGTGGAAAAACCAGCATTGTAAAAAAAATATATCTGAGCACCTTGTATAGTATCTACACATGTGATGTTTCATAATTCCACTTTGAGCTTCAGCAGAAGCTCATTCCTTCGTAGATGTCTATGCACCGCTGCCGATTCAAGATGGCGGCGCTGTGGAACGCCTCTAGACAGCCATGGCTCAGTTGGTAGAGCAGGTCGTCCATTAATCAAAGGGTTGGCGGTTTGATTCCCGCCCCGTCCTAGTCAGTCTATTGTGTCCTTGGGCAAGACACCCTCCTGCCTCCAATGTCACTCACACTGGTGTATGAATGAGTATGAATGTTGGGTGGTGGTCAGAGTAGGCGTGAAATGTCAGCCATGCTTATGTCAGTCTGCCCCAGGGCAACTGTGACTACATATGTAGTTTACCACCACCAGAGGGAGCATGTGAGAGTGAATGAGTAATGGAACACTAATGTGAAGCGCTTTGGGTGCCTTATTATTATTATTATGAGGCGTATATGTCTATGGTTTGGACCATATGAAGGTTCCATCTTAAAAGGGGTTTCTTTGAACCGCATATATGTTTAGAATGTGTCAATATAGTAAACTAGCTCGCCTCTAGTGGCAAAAAATATTTTTGTGTGAATCGTTAGTCTAGTGACGCTCCATAGAGCCTGGGCCCAGACCAGTAAAATTTTATCTGTCCAATCACAACACTCCATTTGTGTAGCGAGATTGTAGGACGGGCTTACCACAATGACGACAGGGTTGAAGAAGTACAAATTTATATTCGGAGCTTGAGTCTCCGCCACTTCCGGGAGGCTCATGGGGCCTGACATTGGAAAATGAAATGAATGAATGGTATTCAATGGGAAATAAAATGGTAAAATCGTATGTGGTTTGTCGTGTGTCACACACACGTACCTTATAATAAATGACAATTATTGATGTGCATTTCAACTCCTGTTAAAAACCGATCTGGCTGAAATTTGACACAGACGTCTACATCCCGGTCCTACACCTGCTTCTCAATAGAAATTGTGATTTTGCTCTATAGCGCCCCCTACAACTTTGCCTTTACTAAAATGGCTGTAGTTCAGACATACAAACACTGATTTGGCTCACAGTTCTCCACCCATTTAACAAACATGTCAGATAATTCACTCTACAGTGCCCCCTTACACGTGGACAGCATTCGGAGCAGGACCACCAGGCTGTTGAACTCAGCTACTGCTCTCTCTCGCTCTTCTGGGTCATAGCATATATTTAAAATGATTTTGTATAAATTTGACTTTATTTCTTTTAATTATTGTATTCATGAGTCTGAGATTTTAGTAAATTTTTTCATAATATTTTATATTTATTATACATTTATTTACATGGCAAATACAGGTCCTTGGGATCTATTTTTGTTATTTGACTTGAATGACAATAAACCTTACTTGAATTCTTGAAAATCGGTGAACATAATCTAGATAAGTGGGATATCAAAAGTGATTACAATTTTTTTGAAAAGTTGCATCATTTTTGTCCTATGACATTGAAAAGTTTGTGAAGTTTTCGTGAAAAGTTACCACTACATAAATTGCTTCACCTCAGACATACAAACACCAATGTGGCTGACATTTGACACAGACGTCTAACTCCTGGGTCTACATCCATGTACCTAAAGGCATTCTGATTTTGTACTACAGCACCCCATTCAAATTTGCCTTTACTAAAATGGCTGTAGTTCAGAAATACAATCATTGATTTGGCTGAAATTTGACTCAGATGTCTATCTCCTGGTCCCACACCACTTTATCAATATAAATTACAATTTTGCTCTATAGCGCTCCCTACAAGTATGCCTTTACTAAAAATGGCTGTAGTACCAACATACGAACATGGATTTGGCTCAAATTTGACTCAGTTGTCCATCTCGCAGTTTTACACCAATTAAACACAAGACACTTCAAATAAGTCACTCTATAGCATCCCCTACATATTTATACAATAGTGTGCATTTCTGGCAGAATATCGTATCCCGCCCACGGTACGACATCATGTTGCCATCTGCTGTCATTGGCGGTCATGCAGGTAGGCAGTCGCAAGGGACGGCGAAGGCCTTTGAGACTGCTTGCAGTTTTAATTATCATTATTCTAAAATAAGCCACTATGCTCCTCCCCATCACATTTTAATGTGTGTCAGTCAGGTGTAAATAGTGAACTTACTTGGCTTTCTTTTGATCTTCATTCCAGACTTTTACATGGTAGCTGAATTCCATGACCTCCATTTTTTTTCATTAATTCACAGACTCATTAAATGATTCCATTAGCTGGTTTTATGTGCACAGTTGAACTCAAGTTTTGTTTTTCCAGACTGAAACATTTGCTAGAAAATTATTCCAAAGACATTATTAGTAGTTGTAACTGTTGTAAAGTTGTCACCATAACCCTTATAACCTGACTCACTTCAAAATCAACCTTTAACTCACAAACATTAATACAGTAACAGATGGGTTCCACATTTCTACAGATTTTCTGTAAATTAACCTGTGAAACAGGGATAGAAACCTGACTTTAATCTTGTTATAAAATGGGTCATTTGGTTCATCTAGAACAAGAAAGCATATCTTAAAGATCATTTTGTTACAACAGGAACAATAGAGAAGAGATGCCACAGTACAACTGAACTCCAGATGTAAATATAACTAGACCAGGTGATGAATGATAAAGACAAATCCTGTAAGTTAATCCACCTGCATATCCTTTTCACTAAAATCAGAAAATTCCATTGTTCTCCAAAATGTTCATTCATATTTAATGGTAAATATTTTTTAGCATTAAATTAGTTTAAATACGCCACAATAAGGCCAAAAAAATCGAATGATTTAACATTATTTAACAAATTATTCATATTGATATTGTGAACTTGAATGTTGAGGCTGGTTTGACATTTCTTCAAGGCTTGAGTTTGAGCCAAGGGTGGATGATGGTTAGAATGGACAGAACAGAGGAGGCCAAACCACAGGCTCCCACCACCCCTGGTCCTGTACGGTAAATGCCCAGTCGGTCCAGAGGGACGAATATGTCACAGCTGTTCTTGAGCAGGTCCAACAGCAGTGGTGGGTTACTGTACAGCACTGTGAGCAGCAGGTGAAGCTGTTTCCGGAGCCAAACTGATGTTAGGGACGGGGCCACAGTGGTGCTGGATGGGTCGTCTGAGGGCGAGACGCCGCTGGACGGGGATGAAGATGCTTTGGCGGCGCGGTAACGTGATTCAGATTCCATGAGGAGATTGAGCTCATACACATCACGAGTTAAGTTAAGGATGAGAGCGAACAGATAATACCTGATGATGGAAACAAAATGTTCAGTCAGGATCAAGTAGAAGTATAATAAAACTACCAGACACACACCAGTACACCATCCATAGGTGTCATTTTGGACTTAACTAGTGGTTATTGTATTGACGTAAAGGAAACTTAAAATTAAAAAAAAAAAAGGTGTGCAAGTGTTCAATTTGAATTATGCAAACCTGAACCATCAAATATGGAATGAAAAAAAACCTGACAAATAATATATAATTATATATAATTATAGAGTTATATATAATTATAGAGTTGTATAACTTAACTCTTGTTAATTATTTAAAATGTAGAGAGATGAGAGGAATGGATCAATGAGATGAAGGAACATTTGTGACTGGAACCATGCATTTCAAACAAGTTATTTATTTTTCTGTTTCTATATTTTTTGTTTAAGTATGAATGTATGGGTTGTGACTATGGAATGGGGGGTAGGCAAAAATAAGCAACTCTGCTTCAGCCTACTCCATTTGAGCTATCATTATATAAACACTATAACTTGTACTATTACAAGACATGTAAACTGCTCAAATAAACTCTAACAAATAAACAAACAAGTAGAAGTACAACTACTGGTGTGAAAAAATACTCTGGTAAAAGTAGAAGTACTGAGTTTACTTAAATAAAAGTAAAAAAAAAAAAAAGTACACCTCTCGATTGCAATAAAGGAAAAAAGTAAAACTGCATTTTTTTTTTGCCATGGATGAAATAATAATAATTTAACCAGGAAAACAGAAAATTGTCAAAAGTATCCAAAAAGAAAGCCTTTAAAAGTGAGTTACTGTGTAGAAAGTCTTTTTGATCAGGTCCCAGTTACTCAATTTTGTGGGTTTGGGCAGAACATTTAAGAAAAATGAGTGAAAAATCACAATTGAGATAAAAAGTCCTAATTATGAGATTAAAAAAATAAATATAGAAATGAGAGAAAAATATAGAAATATGAGCTGAAAAGTCAACCATGTTAAATAGACTGCACTTCTATAGCACTGTTCCATCTTCATGGTGCTCAAAGTGCTTTACATTCACCCATTCACACTCACTTATTTGTGATAGTTCTTTTTTATTATTTTAGTTCTAAATTGGAATATTATTGTCATCGTAAAATATTAATAAAATACATATATTTTATTGTTTTCATCACTCAAAACGTCATACTCATGAAAGCAGGTTTATCTGCCAAAACACCCTCCCTTTGTCAGAACTTTAAACCCCAGCAAGACCAAGTATGGACAAATGGAAGAATGGGAAATGGTCTGCACTTATATAGTGTTTTTCCACCTTCATGGTGCTCAAAGTGCTTTACATTCACCCATTCACACACACAACAGTAGGTTTCTAAGGTTCTGTCAGTCGTACTGGGAGCCTAAGTAAGGGTTCAGTGTCTTGCCCAAGGACACTTCGACATGTGGACAACCATGAGCTGGGATGCAAACTGCCAACCTTTCAGTCATTGGACGACCCACAGCCGCCCGTCCCAGTTTCTCTCCTCCACTGACTTTCCATCTGAAGGGACTTATTTTTCATCCTGTCTAGTTTGAAAAAGTTGAGTCTATTCTGAGAATGTAAGGAGTATAAAGTACAGATATTTATGAACAAATGAAGGGAGTCAAATAAAAAGTTTCCATAAAAATAAATACTCCAGTAAAGTACAGTTGCTGAAAAAAAAAATCTTCTGAAGTACAGTAACAGAGTACTTCAACTTCCACCTCTGACATCATCCTATAGTCAAAGTTCTGATAATAAATGAAGACAAATGATGGATGGAGTCTCCATCAACAGAGGGAAGAAGACTCACAATGACTTGAATATTTAAAAAGCACATTTAGTGTTTCACCTCTATTTGTGGTCATTTCAGTAAAATAAAATAATATGAACATGAATACTATCAGACCTTGACAGCAAAAAACAAACAAACAAACAAACAATCTTAAGTCAGGGGTATCAAACTCATTTTAGTTCAGGGGCCACATTCAGCTAAATTTGATCTGAACTAGGGTTGTCACGATACTAAAATTTCCAACTCGATACCGATACTAAGGATAATACTCGATACTCTATACTAATTTCGATACTGGAGATGTGAGGGATTCCTTTTAAAATTTCTTCCATGGACTGCTAAAAAAAAGGTAGTGAGTGCGGGTGCAGAATAAATGCATGCCTATCTCTTGCCAAGTTAAGGTAGGTCTATCTTTTTGCTCAAGCCCTTCTGCAGTGCTAACTGTAAGCCTCTTTATGGTCGAGCATTATGTGCGCGGGCGGCAGCGTATTGCATCATGTGACCACCGCGGACCCCTTGGGGGACTAGCAGCGCGCACGTCAAAAATGATAGGCTGACATGCTCACGGTGGCCTCCGTGGTGGTAACGTGATACTATGCGCTACGGCCTGGCTGCCGCCCACGAGCATAGACGTTCGACTATATCGAGGCCTTTAAAAGCAAAGTTGCATCGGATGGTCCAATCACAGACCTATAGAAATAGTGTATAGGTCTGTGGTCGCACTGGCGTCATCCCGTGTGCTGTCAGAGGCAGCTGGAGGAAAAAAAGAGACTTTAACTTACAAGCCGGCATTACGGCTGTGCCAGAGCTGACCGCGTTGATGCCTGTTTACAATTCTTAACGTTACCCTCTACAAAAAAGCGGCGACGCGCCATAAAAACAAAAATCGATTTTCCAGCAACTTAGTATCTAATTAGATACCAAGGGTCAATATCGATTTAGTATCTAAAATCAATTTTTTTTGACAACACTAACATAATACAACATAATAATACATAAATAATGTCAACTCCAAAAAATGTCCCCATATTTCAGAGTGAAAAAAGGTCAAATTAAATAATGAAAATGTTTACGTTGACAAACTATCTGTTCAAACAATGAATACATGAAACAAATGAAAGAATGAGCCTAGTTTTAACAACAATATTCTTCTATTTATCATTTCAATATGTTCTTTATAACTTGTAGTGGATCAAATACATAAAATCAGGAAGAATATTCTTGAAGGTGTCATTCCACTGAAAACCACTTTTCCACGCTCCTTTTGGAATCTGATAGGCCACCCTAAGTTACCAACACATGCTGCGTTTAAAAAGTGGTGTGTCCCCAGTATTCCCCCAAGAAACACAGACAAAGGAACAACTCAATACGTCACGTTGATACTCATCACCACGTGGGGTTAAGCCCCTCCCCCACTGCAGCAAATTCAAAGTAGCATTAACATCTACAAGTGAAGAAGGTTCCACAGTTGCTGCACAAACTTGAAAAGAATGACGGAGCAAACTCATTCATGTGCTCTCTGTGGAAATAACAGTTTTTCCCTGCACGTTTTCAAAAGAAGCGATGGCACAAAACCTCACTGGATGCTACTCACGAATGGTAAACACACACACACACAGAGCGAGAGGGGAGTGTTCCTTCACGCATTCATTCTCTGAGTCAATCACTGTGTCGTGGATGTGTATGTGGAAGTACTGCCTAACTCTGATGTTCATTTTTCTACCCTCCAAAAACAGCATGAAACAAAGCAATCCAGATGGGTTTTTTTTTAAATAGAACCAACGCATAATGTATTCAATAACAACGGTGAACACAGCAATATTAATTAAATAATGATGGAATGACACCTTTAAAACTATTGAAACACTTCAGATTCTTAATATTTGTTCAAGATTATTCAAACATTTTGTCAAATTATACTTTTGTTTTAGTGTCGATATGTGAAAAATATTTAAATTTACAAAGAGAAAAAAATTGGAGTTGTGAGTATTTATGGATTATTATGATAGTATTTTACTGGTCTGACTCACTTCAGATTGAATTGATCTGAATGTGGAACCTGAACTAAAGTGATTATTAATATCTGTTTTTTCAATTTCACACATTGATCTCAAGGGCCAAACTGGACCCTTTGGCGGGCCGGATTTGACCCCCGAGCCTTATGTTTGACACCTGTGTGCTAGATGATTGATTTTGGTGAGTTCAAAGATGTTCTTGTTAAGACTTGTGCGAAATATGTTTTTTATAATCAGGGAGAGGTGGCAGACTTGAACCTCACCCTTCTCTAGTGGCTGGACACAATGACTGGTACGGAGTCCAGATGCAGACGTTTTCAGTGTCTGACAAATGTTGTGTCAATCATTTACAGAACTCTGCTTGCTATCAGACAAAGGTAAATGCGGACGGCTAGATGTCAGTTTATACAAGGAGGATATAGGATGGAGGCAGCAGAAAAACAACAGCACCTGCTCTAACCCAACGGTTCTCCAGCAGTTTAAGGCTACGATGAAAACAGAAGACGCAAAAGTTCCATATTTCTGCACATTTTTACATATTATAAAATAAAAATGTTTCAGATAATTACAAAAATTACAATATTACACAAAGATGACCAGTATCTCAGTTTTGTAAATGGTGATTTTATTTATTAAAGAATATAAAATCCATAAGCCACTTTTTTCTATGGTTATGTTTATGTGTTTTACAGATGGGAAATATAAATTTTTCCAAAGAGGCCAAATTTGGACATTTTTGGAAAAAAAATGACCAACTGTGTGTGCACATATTTTAGGAAAAACTGATGAAAACTGTGGAAATGGAACACATCCCCTACATAGATGTTTCTGTGCCTTTGTGGATCTGACGTGTGTTTTGGACCTAAATACTTTATTGGATTATGTTCACTGGAGTGTTACCATGGAAACCACACAACATTTGTCCAGATCAATAAATGATTGATTAGATCATAGCCTTCAAAATAAAATAAGCCATATTTTTCCAATGTATGTTTGGTGTAAACCATCCTTTTGTGCATGCAGTGTTACTGTTGCACTTCATAATTATTTATATTTTCAGAAAGATGAGTTTGTTCACTTCCATTTGATGTGAGATGCATTTATGTGGGAGCTGAATAAATAGATGTTATTAAAATAACATCATTAATGTGGCAGCTGTGTATATAGATGTTATTAAAGTATTGTCATTAATGTGGGAGCTGTGTATATATAGGTGTTATTAAAAAAATAATGTCTATGTGCTGGGACCAGGATGTAAAGCTGGTAAGACATTCAGTACAAGGGTTTCAAGTATGATAAGAATGAGCACTCCATTGCAATGTTTAATTTAATTCATGTTTCTTTGAATAATAATGGATTGGCCACCCCTATTAATATGGTTATTGTTGTCTTTCATTTTTGGTATATTAGGTAATGGCAAAGTCTGCAGTCATATCAAAGAGCCTGTTAAAATAGTAAACCCAGTTACCTGAAAGACCTCTGACTCCACTTGTTCTGGTCCAGTCTTGGGATAAGGCCATTTTTTCCAGCCCACAGGATGTTGTCACAGGCGAAGTACATGGCCCTATTGAGGTGGCTGATGGTCAGGCACAGACGTAGGACACTGTCTGACAGATGTATGGCCCTCTTCGCAGCATCCAACGCTTCCACCGAGTTCCCCAAACGCAGCACTGTAGAACAAACGCTTGTCAGCGCTTCAGTGCGGTTTGCATAAAAATCACATGTCAAACACACTCACACTTTCTGGTTAGACTCATGTGTGCTTCCAGCTGTCTGATGGTTTCATGGAGTTCCACTGGGCCTCCACCCTTCTGGAGGGCATAGCCCAGCAGCGTGCAGGTGTACTGGGCAGCCCTGGGAACACAGAGCACAGGAGGGTTCAGAACACAGTGCTATAACAAACAACACATCTGGACCACAAGTGAGACGACCTTCTGCCAAAACAAGCTGGATGTCCACAGACACCTGCAAAACCCTCCTCCAACTACAGACCAACTACAGCAACTACAGACCAACTACAGCAACTACAGACCAACTACAGCAACAGACCAACTACAGCAACAGACCAACTACAGCAACAGACCAACAACCACAGACCAACTACAGCAACAGACCAACTACAGCAACAGACCAACAACCACAGACCAACTACAGCAACAGACCAACTACAGCAACTACAGACCAACTACAGCAACAGACCAACAACCACAGACCAACTACAGCAACAGACCTACAGCAACAGACCAACTACAGCAACTACAGACCAACTACAGCAACAGACCAACAACCACAGACCAGCTACAGCAACAGACCTACAGCAACAGACCAACTACAGCAACAGACCTACAGCCACAGACCAACTACAGCCACAGACCTACAGCAACAGACCAACTACAGCAACAGACCAACTACAGCCACAGACCTACAGCCACAGACCAACTACAGCCACAGACCAACTACAGCAACAGACCTATAGCCACAGACCAACTACAGCCACAGACCTACAGCCACAGACCAACTACAGCAACAGACCAACAGCAACAGACCAACAACCACAGACCAACTACAGCAACAGACCAACTACAGCCACAGACCTACAGCAACAGACCAACTACAGCAACAGACCTACAGCCACAGACCAACTACAGCAACAGACCAACTACAGCAACAGACCTACAGCCACAGGCCAACTACAGCAACAGACCTACAACCACAGACCAACTACAGCAACAGACCAACTACAGCAACAGACCAACTACACCAACTACAGACCAACTACGGCAACAGACCAACAACCACAGACCAACTACAGCAACAGACCAACTATAGCAACAGACCAACTACACCAACTACAGACCAACTACGGCAACAGACCAACAACCACAGACCAGCTACAGCAACAGACCAACTACAGCAACAGACCTACAGCAACAGACCAACTACAGCAACAGACCTACAGCCACAGACCAACTACAGCAACAGACCAACTACAGCAACAGACCTACAGCCACAGACCAACTACAGCAACAGACCAACAACCACAGACCAACTACAGCCACAGACCAACTACAGCAACAGACCAACAACCACAGACCAACTACAGCAACAGACCAACAACCACAGACCAACTACAGCCACAAACCAACAACTACAACAACAGATCAACAACTACAACAGACTAAGTAATATAAGAAGAGATCAACAACAGACCAATTACAAGAACAGACCTACAACAACCGACCAACAATAACAACAACAGACCTCCAACTATAACAATAGACCAACTATAATAACAGACCCATGCAGTGCCAGGATCATTTCAGTTTAAACAGAATAGTCTCAGTATTTGACACAGTTAGCTAAAGTTTTCGCCCAAAGTAAATGTGAAACAGACTAGACCACCACCTCTGGTCCAGGTGTGATATGAGCCAACTGTCCAGGGTCTATTCTAGGTCCGTCCGTGCTCCATGAAGTCTGTATTTTACCGGATAAGCCTCTCCTTGGCTTGGCTTTGACCGTTGAACCGAACCCAGAACTCCATGTTGTTGTGTAGTTGTGTTCTGTCAGAGCCTCTTCCTCCTGGAGATGATGATGATGATGCTAACAGTCATCCAGATGGAGCCAGTGTGTGGAAGTTGGACTTCTCTTTCAGTCGTTTCGGTGTCTCCGCGTTTTCACATCAGTTCCATCTGTTTTACAGCCCAACAACCTGCTACACTAAACTTCATCCGACTTACTTCCGCATCCGTTAATCAGATACTTGTTTGACATGTTTTTAGCATCAACACCAAATGGTGGAGAAGAACGTGCTCTTGTGATGTCATCACGTCATGCGTCAAGTGTAAAATAAATGTTACGTTTAGTTTGTAAAGATGCAAGAATGTTCACGTGCACATCCTCCCTCCTTAACTACACATTAATGTCTTATAATCCTGCTATTAATTAATCCAACACATAAAATATATTTTGTTACTGCCTCCTACTGGACTGGAGGACATATAACTACACAAAATGCATTTATAATAATAATAATAATAATAATAATAATAATAATAATAATAATAATAATAATAATAATAATAATAATAATAATAATATAGTTTGGGGGTTTTTTTTGTTTTTGAATTTTTCATTAAAATTTTAATTAGTTTTGCCTTTCCCCCTCTAATTCAGTTAGTGTTAATTCGTTTTTAGAGCAGAGTTGCTAGTTTTTATTAGTTGTAGTATATATATTATAATTTTTTTTTGTTTCATAAGGATATGATGGGTATGTGTTTTTCCTAATTAACACCTATATATTTTGTGTTTTCTTTTGTAAAAATGCGGAAACTATATATATATATATATATATATATATATATATATATATATATATATATATATATATATATATATATATATATATATAAACTGAAAAATTTATACCATAAACCGATACTAAAACATCACAGGTTGGTGGATAAATATTGAAGTGTTGTCCCCCTTGATTTTATGTTTTTGATTTCTTCTTTTTGAGAATTTAATATACTTCTATTATTAAAGTAATAATCGGCAGCTATATGGTGGAATTATAAACGTAATGGTAAAATGCTATTAAAATATATACTTTTCTGTAAATCGGTACATTGAAAATATGGAATATGTATACTGTGTTCAGTCACTATGTTCTATGTTCATTGTAATTTTTGTTGTAGTCTTCAAATAAAGAATGGAGAGAAAAAAAATATTGAAGTGTTTGATGCTTAATAAATCCACAGACACCAGACGAGTAAAATAAGTGTTCACTCAAGGGTTGTATAATACACAAGTGTTTTATTACATTGTGTTTTATATTAATACACAGCCTACTGTATTCATACTGAAAGTAAAGACACAGAATTGCCATGTGACCGATGGTGTTTATGAAATAGAGCAGCTGCATTGGACAGTCGTAATGGCTCATACAAACTTCATGAGATGGAAAGAACATATTAGTAAAACATAACTGTGATAATTAAATGTTAAATGTGCCTTAAAAAAAACACACAAAACCATGAGGACCAGGTTTGAACATATGGTGTTACGTCATACTCACAAAATAATGAGGCAGCTCTTAAAACTGGGGGCACTGTCTGTATTTAGTTGTAATTTCACTGCTCATATTTGATCCAAAGCCCTTAAATTAAAGCTGACTGTACAAAACAGAAACGTCCAAGAGTTCACATCCACTGTGTGATAACTGAGCCATCAAACAACTGTGAAAATGTGTCAGTGTTCTTGACATTTACCTTCAATGATCATTACAGAAGCAGCTGGGAGCTCATCACATATACTCTATGGGACCGATTCAGGAAACTAAATAAAAAGAATGACCTTTGATTTTATGTGTTTTAAGGCCTAAAGTAAATTTCCGATGCTCACTTTACAAAATTAACCTTTGACCTTTATTTTGGGGTACCGTCATTTATAAAATACTTTGTTTGCAGTGGTTCTCAAATCCAGTCGTCATGGCCCAGTGTCCTCCATGTTTTAGATAGCTCCCTCTTCTTCTCCTTCAAAAATAAGAATAAAAAAAAAATAATAATAATAATACTAAAACATCACAGTTTGGGAGATAAATAAAAAAAACCCAAAAAAAACAATTTAAAATAATTACTAATTACTAAAAACCCCTGAAAGTATTAGATAAAATAAAAAAAAATAACATGACATTACATCATTATCAGGTTTCTGAAGGGCTGATCAATAATAGAAGTAGGTGTGATAGACGTGGAAAATATCTAAAACATGCAGGACACTGGGCCACAAGGACCGGATTTGAGAACCCACTGCGTTTGTTTTTTTTTTAAATCTTAATGTAAAAAACAATTGCTAAAAGAACAATGGCTTCATTATCTCTGAACATATTTCACTGAAAAACACTTAGAATATTTAATTTCAGAATGATTCTAAAAATCATAAAAATACATAGAAATATTCATGTTAGTTATGAAGTCTGAAAAGTTGAGGAACATAAGGTTGAATGGAAATCATTCAACCTCCACAAAAAACAAAAGCAGTGTGTTTCATTTCTAAATTCTTTCAAATGTATGTTTACAATATGATTGGTTAGATGCTTATTTGATTTATTTTTATTTGTTTTTTTAAGCATTTTTTTTTTTTAGAAATGACATAGTCCCATAGAGGGTTAATGTGATCAGTTCAACAAAGTAACAGGATTAACCTCCTGCTGATGATCAATAAACTGCTGATGATTAATGACGCTCAGTTTGAAAAGTTTATTTATTGGAACACATCCCTGAATATGGCCAGAGGAGAGCACATTAATATGACATCTATATGTTGTTTCATCCATGCTGAGATTAAAATAGTGTCAAGTTTACGAGTTTATATTATAGTTTACACTCACAAAAGACTAAGGCAATAAATAATACTAGTCACATACAATGAGTGCTTTAGTAATAGTCTGTTTTATCTATATAAAGCAATGAGAAACATTTGATATCGCCCATGAGCTACACAGTTTTACCTGAGGGAACCACAGAATGTTATCAAACCAAATCACAATATGCAACGGGCAGAACATGGGCCCACACAAACTGTGTGCGTGTGTTCCAGACCGGTGTTGGTGCATCTACTGCAGACGGAAAAAGGCACAAATCACAAATATGCATATGGTCATGGCTGATCTTTGTAAAGCTGCTCAATCCAATGACAGATATATTCCACAGATGACTGACAGGCTCAGTTTATGGCCTTCACCCAAAAAAGCTCGGCTCTTTGACAACTTCACTCACGGTTCTGCTTTGATTCTACGGCACAGGTGTCAAAAACCAGTTCTCGAGGGCCGGTGTCCTGCACGTTTTAGAGATTTCCCTTTTCCATGTAATTGAGTTGAACCTTTTAACTCCTGAGATTTTAGCGATCAGTAAAAAAGTAGTAATATAAAATGAGCAACAACACAAACAAAAATTCATAGGGCGGCTGTGGTTCAGTTGGTAGAGTGGGTCGCCCAATGACCAAGAGGTTGGCGGTTCATGTCCCGGCTCTGGCTGTCCACATGTCGAAGTGTCCTTGGGCAAGACACTGAACCCTGACTTAGGCCCCCAGTAGGACTTACTGGTGTATGAGTGTGTGTGTGTGAATGGGTGAATGAGATACTAATGTAAAGCGCTTTGAGCACCATGAAGGTGGAAAAGCGCTATATAAATGCAGTCCATTTACCATAATAAGTTAACAAAATAATTTGTAATATGAGCAAAGTAAGATACAAATGGCAGAAAATCAAAGAAAAAATAATGACATTAAAAAAAAAAGTAGAAAAATAAACAAAATCAGCAACAAAATGAACAAAAAACTAATACATATTTATAATTTGAAAAAAAAAAATACTTAAAAAGAAAACTAGTATTAAAATTTGGTTCTAGCAGTTTTAATTTTGCCTTTAATTTTTTCTTTTAATAAAAAAAAATGTTGCTTTTTGACACCTCCATCCACAAAACTAAAAGGAAAACGGTAAAATTTTTCAGAATATTTAAACTAAATCATCCATTCAGAATGCATCAGCGCTGACACTTAAAGAGTTAATAATCAGCTACTCATCACTTCTGCAGAACACTGATAATGATGCAATGGGCTCCAGGTGTAATGGAAGAGGGGAACATCTAAAACATGCAGGACACCGGCCCTTGAGGACCACAGTTTGACACCCCTGTTCTACGACATCCATTTATTTAACTCAACTGTTCACATTCCTTTACAGAGGTGTTCAAAGTACTCACATTCTGGACTTAAGTTGAAGTACTGCTACTGGTGTGAAAAAATACTTTGGTAAAAGTAGAAGTACTGATTCAACTTCTTTACTGAAGTAAAAGGAAAAAGGTACAACTTCTCAATTGTAATGAAGTAAAAAGTAAAATGCCATTTTTAATATATATTTTTTTATTTTATTTTGTTGCTATGGATGAAATAATACTTATTTAACCAGGGGAGAAAAAAAGGAAAAATATCCCAAAATAAAGTGTTTAAAAATGAGTTTATTTATTGAGTCATGGTACTCAGTTTAGTGGGCAGGGTAAGAAAATTTAAGAACAATTCAAAAGTCATAAATAGGAAAAAAAAAACATAATTATGAGATTTAAAACAATCTAAGTCAGGAAATTATGAGATAAAGTTAAAATTATGAGATTATAAACTGAAAATTATGAGGAACAAAGTCAGAATTATGAGAAAAAAAATCTAAATTATGATAAAAAGTCAATCATGAGATCAGAAATGGATAATTATGAAATTAATCAAAACTAAAAATGATCATATAGTAAGTCACAATTTCTGATTTACCACTTATTTTTCATACTGTCACATTTGTCTAGTTTGAAAAAGTAATGAGTCTATTTTGAGAAATAAAGTATAGCTATTTATATGAAAATGTAGGGAGTAAAAGTAAAAAGTTTCTAGAAAAATAAATACTCAAGTTACAGATACCTAAAAAAAATCTACTCAAGTACACTAAAGGAAGTACTTCTACTTAGTTACTTCCACTTTAGTTACTTCCATTATACTGGCTGTCATTTAATTTGATGTCATGGTGTAGTGTTTATTTTCATTCATCTTCTGAACCTATTTTATTCACACTATGTTCACAGGGAAAGAGTTGCTAACAACCACACTGGAAAAAATCTAAATCTTACCAAGTGTATTTTTAGCATTTCCAGTCCAAATATTCCAGAATTACCTAAACAGTACATTTTCAGTGAGATATAACAACACATTTTTAGACAATAGATCTGGAAAAACTGATTTCAAGAAATATTAATGGTCACATTAACGGTCAAACAGATTAGTGGTCGACACAGAACTTACATACATTTCAGTGTCATCCTTGTTGTAGCTGAAATAATTAAATAAAATTAATAAAAAAATAAAAACAAAAAAAAACATAAATACATTAAAAAAATAAATAAATAAAAAAAAAATAAATGCATTAATAAATACAAAAGAAAAATAAATGATAAATGAATGAAAATAAAAATAATACAAATAAATAAATAAAAAGTAAAAATGTATACAAATAAAAATAAATAAATTAAAAAAATTAAAATAATTAAATAAATAATAAATAAAACTAAAATAATTGCATGTACATTGCGATATCTCATTGCTCGTTTTTTTTTGCTTGACTAAGTATTGACTTCAAAATTGTGTCATGAGTGACTTTGAAAGTCAAACCCATAGTTTCACATTTTGAGAGTGAAATGTGAGGGGTGGGTTTTTTTGCACCTGACACCAATTGTTTTTGTGACTCAAGTCTTCCTGGACATGTGAGTGTTTTACACCACTTACATTTAACACACAGTTTGGGCTCTAGTTTCCAGGTGGCAGACACCACACAATCACTTTGGTAGTTTGGCACAGCGTGGTGGGCCAAGATGGGTGTGGCAGTGCATTCATGGGAGGTGACCACTCATTCATCTTAGCAGAGTGACAGTTTGGTTGATTTAGGCCACACCAGCAGTGAAAGTAGGTCTATTTCTGGCACGAGGCATATGCAGCCGGTCGATACTAATAGTAATACCAACAGTGTTGGGAAAGTTCACCTTGATTAGGAACTAGTTCAAAGTTCAGTTCAAGTTACTCAATATGAATTAGTTCAGTTCATCGTTCATTCTTCCAAATTATGAACTAGAAGTTCATGGATCCCAAAATGTACTTTTTCATTCTTTTTTTGTGTTATTATTGTAAACTTATTATTAACCGTTCCTGACGTTATCCTGACCGTAGTCAAGAAATCAGGGGAAAATGTCGTCCTCCTCTCGGGGTTAACTTCCCTCTGCAGGTTCTTAGAACACAAGGAGCTGTTTCAGTGAGCTTCGTTTTCAATGTTTATTTCCAAGAACGGGACAACACCTGCTCCGGTCACACACTGTACATTTAACTCTTTTTCTGCGCTCCCAAAAACTCTCTGCACCTCTCTCTCTGTCTCTCTCTCTCTCTCTCTCTCTCTCTTCCACAACATTATGTTTCCAACATTAGTTCAGAATAATACAAAAATGACATCTATGATAATGCTGTGTTTTGATCCCATTTTATACCTTATAGGACTCAATAATTACAACGTGATAAGAACGAAATATGAACTAAATAAGAGCGCAGTTCAATAAATGCCAGAATAACCGCATTCACAACTTCCCGTTCATTTGACAAAAGTGAACGAGTCGCTCACGTTCCTTAAAAATATGATATAGTTCGTGAACAATCGTTCAATGAACTTGTTCAGGTACAACACTGAATACCAACAACCATTTTCAATGTAATAATTTGAATCAGCACATAAATATATATCTGTATTGACTCTTCTGTCACATCTGATGACAGATCAAATGTGTAATTGAAACTCAACCTGATGCGCTCCCCTGTTGCACTTCTCTTCTCCTCTGCAAATTCTTCTTTAATTTTTTACCCTTCTACAGACATTATTGAAGCGTGTTTTTTACACTGAGTAATGGTTCTTAGTGTATCAGGGCAAACTTCATTAATGATATTTGTGACCTTTACGTCATCAGCCTGTGGACGTCTGTTCACAGTTCATTGGGCACTGTGGGCTTGGGCCTCCCGGACAAAAACATTACTCTCCTCCTGGGAAAAGTGTGGGTGTCTGACTGTAGCGTCCATGGCAAAATGATGAAACTTGCAGCGCGCCTCGCCACAGTGCATTTAAGGGTGAGGAGACGTGCTAATGTGATTGGTGCAGATCTGAATCGGCTGTGTTAAATCCATTACACACCCTTCCTCCTCCCTCATTTCCACTTATGCCAGTGGGAGGAAAGGAGATGGAAAGGGGGAGGACTTGCAAAAGTCGTCTGGACACACCCCGTTGGTGTGTGACACAGGTGGTCTTGTGCCTCACCTGGACCAGGTCTGCGAAACTAGAGCCCTTTATATTAGAACCTAGAGGTATTGAATGTAATTGATAATTGAGTGGACGTTCCACGTCACTAGAAAGGAGGAAATGCCATCGGTAAGATTTAGTTTTTTTTCCAGTGCAATAACTGTTACACCTACGGGCAAGTTTTATGTTTTTTTATTATGATGGTGTTGAATGCGGAAATTGTTATTTTCACAAGAAACTATCATCCTGTGTGTTGAATAAGAATTCAGATTTCATTGATTTGCTTAATAAAAAAAATCCCTCTGTAGATATTGTGTGAATTCCTCGTACATTCACAATGTTCCAGAGGTAGGAAGTAATGAAATGAAAGTCCCATTCTGTTTCCATGTTGAAGTGCATAATGAATGGAGTCCTATGGCGCTATAAAACAAAAAGTGCCCTTATCTCAGGATATTGTTTTTTGTGTCTAGTAATTCAAATGTTGTTTTTGAAAGACACTGTAGAGAAAATATCCAGGGCTGAGTTTTTAGATTTTTAGATTAGATTTAGATTGCTTAAAAAAAGGATTTAAAATGTTGATTACATCTCACAGAGCTTACAGCCAGAGATACCGCTTTACGCCAACAAGCCTTCTTGTCCCGAAGCTGCAGCTGCTACAGTTAAGTAGGCTACAAAGGCTACAAATGTTTTTTTTTTTTTATTGTTTTTGGGTGATGACTTAAGAGAAAAAGAATGAATATGAATCTGAATATTTTGTGGTGATTGGTATGGGGCCAGCAGTCAAGTGGTATCTCTGGTCGTAATCTGTCCCTTTGTCGGCCGACCAGCAGTCATTAGCAGAATGCTAGCGCATTGTGGGCAACAAGAACTCAACCTGTAAGAAATCAAAGGGACATATAGTAGTTGTTCAATACATTTTTGCCTTAAAACCCATGTTGAACTCTCAAAAACTCCACACAAATGTGAGCGCTCTCAGCAACAATTAAGTGAACTAGACTCAGTTCATTTAAATCAGGCCTGAAAACATTATTGTTCACTGGAGCTTTTACTTAAATTATTATTTGCTTTCAAATGTTTTTATGTCTTGATTTTAATTGTCTTTTAATGCATCTTTCTCATTTTAATTTTCTTCTGTTTTTGTGTAAAGCACCTTGAGTTGTCCTGTACATGAAATGTTCTATACAAATACATTTGCCTTGCCTTGCCTAGACAAGTTTAACGTCTGGCTCCACAGGGAAAAATTCATTTTGCACTTTGTCAATTGCAAAAAAAAAAAAAACCCGCTAAAATGGGACTGAATAGCGAGTGGCGAGGGTGTTCTAACTGTCTGACAGGAATCAAACCCTCCAGCGCCTCCTGTGGGCTGTTTTCACTTTCTTCGTGCATGCATTTTAAAAATCTGCATTTTTTTTTCTTCACAATTTTATCTCCCTCTAGTTTTAACTCCAAATTCAAACATATATTCACTTTAATGTTGGGTGAAAATATGATTCCTATTTTTATTCTGCTATCACAGTGGACTCAATAGGCCTTGCGCTGGACGTGGTCCGTGGTGAAGGTCTAAATAGTCCAGACATATGACTGTCTGACTGCACATGAATGTCTGGTGAAAGTCAGAGTTTGGAACTGAGGGAGGAGCATTCAATGAAAAATTCAACTAGTTTTTATTTGTACCAGTGTCAGTACATCTATATGTGTTGCTCAAAATAAATCTTTACTTGAGGTACCAAAGGGTAGTGTGGAGTTATGAGTAGTACCATGGAGTACAGAGGAGCAGAGGTGGAAGTAATGAAGTAAAAGTACTTTGTTGACATACTTAGGTAGATTTTTTTTGTATGTCTGTACTTTACTTGAGTATTTATTTTTATGGCAAGTTTTTATTTTTACTCCCTACATTTATAAATATCTGTACTTTACACTCCTTACATTTAAATATCTATACTTTATACTTGTGACTTTTTTTAAAACTAAACAGATGTGACAATACAAAAAATAAGTCACTTCAGTGGAGGACAGAAGGAGCAGTCTTACATGGATCAACCTTTTGTCAAATTTCCAGCACATACCCAAAAAGCTGAGTACTGTGATCCAATCAAACACATTATCTACATAGTAACCCACTTTTAAGGGCTTTATTTTTGAATACTTTTGAAACTTATAATTTGGTTTAGTTCAGTAAGTGTTCTTTGATTCATGGCAAAAAAAAAATGCAGTTTTATTTATTTATTTTACTTCATTACAATTTAGAAATTGTACTTTTTTAGTTTTATTTCAGTAAAGGTGTTGAATCAGTACTTCTACTTTTACTACAGTATTCTTTCCACACACACATAGCTGTACTTCTACTTAAGTACTGAACGTGAATACTTTTACCACCTCTACAGAGTAGTACCAAGGGTTACGTAGAGGTACCAAAGAGTAGTGAGGAGTACCAAGGGATGCTGAGGAGTACACAACAGTATTGTTTCTGTGTGCTCAGTAACACTACAATTCATTTCTGTACTTTAATAGAGCTTTCAGGAATTTGTAGTTTTACTCAAGTATTTTTCATTACAATTCCTTATGGCGTTGATTTATTTATTTATTTTTATTCTGGTCAGAAATTTCAACTTATTCAGAGACAAACCTGAAATCTGACTTCTTATTCACCAAGGTGTATTGATGCTGACAGAAGGTGAAACAAACAGATGAAGGGTAACAGGTGTTATCATATGTTAGCTGTGTTACTAACATTGGAGTTAATGTGTTTTAATTCCATCTGTTTTTGTTGGGGTTTTTTTATTTACCTGATTTGAAGTTGAACTACTGATGATTCAAATGTCTTTCTACACAATCAGCTGGTAGAAATAAGGTTCAAAGGTCTACTTTTGACTTGAATACTGACTTATATATGTTTCTGAGCCTCTACTTTTACTCAAGTGCCAGTATTTCTACTTGAGTGAAAAAAACAGACTACTTTTACTACCTGTGCCAAACTGGTTCAACAGTTACTCCAACAGATCTAATGTTCGGCAAAACTCTGAAGTATCATTACACACTGCAGACAAATAAATAACTTGTAGGTAACTTACATGCCATCAGTACAAATTAAAGCAGGGGTGTCAAACATGTGGCCTGGGGGCCAAATTTGGCCGCTGAAAGGGTCCGGTTTGGCCCCTGGGATAAATTTGTGAAATACAAAAATGCTAGTGAATATACTGATAATTTTATTTCAGGTTCCACATACAGTTCAAAATGGGTTGAATCATCAAAATACTATCATAATAACCTATAAATACTCACAACTCCACAGTTTGCTCTTTGTTAATTTAAACATTTTCATGTCATTTTACTGTATTTACAATAAAACAAACTATCATTTCACAAAAAGTTTAATGGTTCAATGTTCTGCCTGTTATTAAATGTTTTGTGTATCCACTAATAAATAATATGTAGATTATAAATGATAAACTGAGACATGATCTTGTTAAAATTGTGTTTAGTTTTTTGAAGACGTGTCAGTTTATTCATGTTATTCAAATTCCTTTAAAGGACAATTTTCATCACATAATTTAACTTTTTCTCCCTCTAAAATGTAGAGAAAAAATCTGAGTTGACATTATTTATATATTATTTTATTATTTTAATGGTACAGACCAATTCAGATCAAATTTGGTTTAATGTGGCCCCTGAACTAAAATGAGTTTGGCACCCCTGAGTTAAAGTAACCCCTGGTGTAAAGGTAGAAAACTTGTCAAAAAAATGTAGCCTTCAGGATCCAATCAGAGCTTCATACTGGCACGTCCACTTCCATTGGATGAGCCCTCACACACTGACACCGTCAATCATGATTAAAGTGTGTGTGTGTTTTCAGCAGAAACCTGGAGACTGTAGATGTGAGGTATTCTGGATGTGGTGATTTACACCAACATTTGGTTACATACAGGGTAGCACTCTTAAAGTTAACAAACAAAAAGCAACTACTATAAAGCTTACTGTTTTTTTTTTTTTTTAGTTTTTGGTAAAAAAAACAACAACAAAAAAACATTAAAAAAAACAAAACTCTTGGGCTGAGCATTATAGGAAAGATAACCGGCTATCGATGCTAACAGTACAAGCACAGAGATGATGAACACTGGCTTCATTAATTTCTACATCACTTATGTTGATAGGATGTGAAAAAAGCACAATAGTGTTTTTAGTAAGAATTCACGGTCAGTATTTGATGAGATACGCAGTTATTAAGCTGCTTCTGGGAAATTACATGCCAGATATTTCCACGCCTGTTTCACTTCTGACTGTGCAAGACTTCTAGAATTCAAAGAAATCCAAAGTGCATATAGAGAAATGATTTCTAAAACACAACAACACATCCCTGGATGTTTACAGTGCATACAAATGTCGTCAGTACAGATACATTGTTCAGTACACAAACTTGAAATCTACCTTCAGAGGTTCACCCCCTGTTTGAATTTACACTGTAGAGTAAAGCATTCAAATCACAGACACCAGCAGTTTTCTGTGTGTTGCCACACATGTTTTGGTTGTGATGTCTGCATGATTGTTAAAAGCACAATGTATTTTCTCTGTCTAGTGTTTTTGATTAAATTTTCTTTTCATAAATCAATTAAACATCATATTTGGCCTCAAGCAAAA
The DNA here is from genome assembly GCA_020466265.1 of Siphamia tubifer. NCBI lineage: Eukaryota > Metazoa > Chordata > Actinopteri > Kurtiformes > Apogonidae > Siphamia > Siphamia tubifer. Next base: position 7,398,602 of record CM035793.1, read on the forward strand.
AAAATATTCCAATAAGTTTGTCTGTATGCACATTCATCAAATTCAAATTGGAATTTAATCATTGATTGTCCTGGTCAGTTAGCTGGACCTGGGTCAGCCAACGGCATAGTGTGCAACACCTCATCCAGAAGCTGCAGAGCACGGTGCAGATGGACCTCCACCCAACAGGGGGTGTGTTTGATGCTCTGCCTAGGGTAGTCGGGCCCCCAGCCCTTCACGAAGCTGAGCCGTAGAATACACAGGCGCCTCAGGTCATCCACACCAATGCCAGCTGCTGCAGACAGACCTGTCCATGACACAAAAGGGAAGTCAGCACAATCCAACACATGTGCTGGTCACATGACCATATGACACATGGTCTGCGCACCACAAACTACAGATACAGGGGTGTGATTTATGACAGAGAGCACTCCCATCCCGTGTTAAACCTACAGTGTACATACAGTCACAGAAAAGATTATTAGAAAAGGCATCAAAAACAATGGTTATGCAATTGCATATTAACTCCTATGTGTATCATGTGATTAAAACAGACATGAAAAAAAAGATGGAATGAATAAAAGCAGTGATAAAACAGTGCTTAAAATAGATATTAATAGAAGAACAGAAGTTATTTCAGTTATTGTCAAGAAAACAGAAAATAATAATGAAACAATACATGGGTTTTATATAGCGCTTTTCTAAATAATCAAAGACACTTTACAATAAGCAGCCTGGGGACAAACACACAGTGAAATGGTACAGATGGTTACATATAAGGTAGATGAGGTGCTCAGTTTTCATGGCTACAGTTCAGAAATTAAACTGTATGGAGCCCCTCTGATGACAGGCAAAAAAACCAATCTAAATTGTGGCCACGTAATATTGATTTGTGGTCATGAATTAGTATTTTCTGGCCACAAAATAGGTATTTCATGTGTACAAAATACTAATTTGTGGTCACAAACTTAATACAAAGTGTGTACAAAATACTTATTAATGATATCAGAATAATTCCTGGACAGCTGGGTAACAAAATCAAGCACAAGGTGGTTGAAGGTGGAGGCGCAGAAGCAAAGCTACAAAAAGGACAGAGGCAGTCTGATCAACTGCAAGGCCCTGGTTACCACGGTTTCCAGTGAATGTTTACAAAGTGTAAACAACATCGTATTTCTATTAGAAAAGAAGACATCAGGATCATCTGAACTGATTAGGTTCAGTAGCCAGAGGATAATCCTAACATCTTCTTTTCCATGTTGTGCTTGATTTAGTTACCCATCTGTCCAGGAATTAGACTGATATCATTAACAACTATTTCGTGGGTACGTTATACTTAATTAGTGGCCACAAATTAGTAATTAGTGCGCACGTTCTACTTATTACGTGCGCACAATTTAGATTTTTTTTTGTCATTTCATCAGAGAGGCTCCATAGTTATGAAATATTTTTGGTGGTATCATTAAATTTGTCCAAACAAATTCACCTTTAGTTGGTCCAGACATTTTAAAATGAACATTACATTAACATTAATTATTATCAGTATCACACAACAACACATTGAAGGCAACTCCCAACTTTTATATATGAAACTGTTATAGAACAGAATAGAATGGAATAGAATAGAATTAGCCTGCGATATACATTATGGTATATATTACGATATGGAAAAATACTCAGGAGTAAATAACAGCTGAGTGGTGAATATTATTGGTCAACACAGAACATACGTTTCAGTCATCCTTCTTGTATTTGAAATAGTTAAATAAAATTAATAATAAAAAAAATAATTAATTAATTAAAAAGTAAATAAATAAATAAATACATTAATGAATTCAAACAAAAGAAAAATACATAATAAATTAATAAACTAAAAATACAAAGAAATTATGAAAAATATACAAATAAATAAAAATGTTTAAAAAATTGTAAAAAATAAATAAATAATTGCAGGAACTGCACACACATACGTACACACAGGGTGGATGTGGCTTGGTTGGTAGAGCAGGTTTTCCAATGACTGAAGGGTTGGCGGTTCGCGTCCCGGCTCTGGCTGTCCACATGTCGAAGTGTCCTTGAGCAAGACACTGAACCCTGACTTAGTCTCCCAGTAGGACTGACAGACCCTTAGAACCTACTGGTGTATGAGTGTGTGTGAATGGGTGAATGTGAGGTTAATGTAAAGAGCTTTGAACCATGAAGCTGGAACAACTATAGACGTGCAGAACATTTACATTGTGATGTGGATGCTCATATTGTGCAGCTCTAAATAGAATAGAATAGAAGTACTTGATTGATCCCACAAAATTGTTTGAAATCAAATCCATTTTTCAGACCTCTGGCAGTGGGTGCCAGGGATAACGGAGTCAATTTTAAATTAATTATTAACTCCAAATGAAACTGGAAAAAAAAAATCCTTCCCCACAGTTGGGATAGAACTGCAATCCTCTGCTCAGACCAAACAACATCTAAATAACAAATCACTAGTGACACTCACTGACTGCAGGTGCGATTCCTCCAACGCTGCCTGGACCTGGGATGTTTCCAGCCACCGCAGCTGCCTGCGCAGCCGCTGCAGCCTGTGCAGTCGCTGCCTGCTGCTGCATCTGTCTGTGGCACTGGCGCAGGTCAAACACCTACTCAACACACACGGCTTTCGTCATAAGAGCAGCACATGGACATTTAAAAGATAATACAAACAAATATGAATGAACTAAAACAAATGCAGGAAGTAATAATGAGTCCTGTTTCATATTTACATTTGTGTAATGGCACATATTGTTGATGGGTTTGTATGTCATTTGGGGCTTAACATATACCCTGTAAAGCAGGGTTCCCCAATTAGACTTCATCAAGGGCGAAATTCTGACCTGGGCACCAAGCCGACGACCACAGCACCTGTGGGAGGGGGACGCCATAACAGCCCCACCCCAGTGACAATACTGATAATAATGTTGAATCTGCACTTATAGTGCATTATAATATTATTAGTTGTGCCTCGGGGTTCATGAATACTTTTTTGTGAGGGACTAATTTCACTCTGGAAACAGAAGTTGAGAACCAACCATTTACTCACAGTAAATATTTGGTTATTACAGTCTGCATGGAAAGTTACCAGATTAATAACAGCAGCTAGTGGTACTGTAACTCAAAATACAATTTTAAAAATATGTTCTAGTCTGCTTGAACTAATCAACAGCAATACAGCTGTAACTGCAGCCAGTTGGACATACTTAAATAATAAATACAAAAAATATATATATATATATTTCTCAAGGGTTAGCTTGACAAAGATAGAAATGATGGCTCGAAAGAAGAGACTTCAGTGGTTTTTCATTTATTTTCACCCAAGTCTAAAACCAGCAGTGATGAGTGCACAATTTTTACAGTGCAAAAATACCAAAAAACCCAGGAAAAAGAAAAAAATATTTACAAGAGATCTGAAAACAAAATAAAGTCGGTCTGTTTTACCACTACAAAAAAAAAAAACAAAAAAAAAAAACAGATTTCAGCCAAACTCTTACTTCAACTTCAACTTCAAATCTCTCTCAGAACTTTGCTCCAACTACAACCCAGGGCCGAGTTTAGGCCACCATTGGCGGAGAGAGGGGACTTAAGCCCCAGACCACTATAGAGGTGCTATGACTCCTTATTCCTTGTCCTAATTTAATGTGATCAATAATCAATGAAGGAAATATTTTTGTTTCTAACAAGTAAGGAAGGGGAAGGACTAGATAAGCTTTTCCTTATTTCTGTACCTTATCAAACTGTGTTTATGAGGTAATTCATATTTACAGTTATCACCACGCCCCCCCCCGAAGGGTAGAGGGGTATTGTGTTTAACATTTGTTAAAAAACTTAAAGGACAAATATAAAATAATAAGTAAAAAACTATATATATATATATATATATATATATATATATATATATATATATATACATATATATATATATAAATGAAATTAAACATATGAAAGAAAGTTAAAAATGGCTTTGAAATCCATTCTTTTTTTCTTTTTCTTTTTTATTCATAAATATTTGTGTTCACAAATAAGGTGCATTAAAGACACACACAGATAAATGTCATAATATTGTTTTTGGTATTGTTGCTTTAAACGGTTTCTGTCTGTCATTTCCACTTTTCTTACTGTACCGACGCCAATTCTTGATGGATCGTTGTGAAATTTGGCATGTAAAAGGAGACACATATAAGGATGAAACACACCAAGTTTCAGCCGAATTGACTCACAATTTCCAACGCCATATTGAATTTTCGCGTCGTCACAGCAGAGATTTGCTATTTTCAACATGTATTGGTGATTTAACATGATAATGTGTGATCATGGTGTATTCGTGATTTGACAAAATTACATATTTCATATAATTCATGAAGTTACCAGATTCTGTGTGGATTTCTAGTTAGTTAGTTAGTTTGTTTGTTTGTTTGTTTCTCAGCAGGTTTACAAAGAAAACTACTGGACCAATTTCCATTACATTTTCAGTAAAGGTGTGATGTGGTCTGGAATAGATCCCATTAAATTTGGTGAATGTAGGTCAAAGGGCACAGTCACCAAAAATGTGTTTTCTCATTGATAAGAGATAGAGCAAATCAGATAAAATGTGTGTGAGAGGGGCAGGGTTTGTTGTGCCGTAATTATTTATTATTATTATTATTATTATTATTATTATTATTATCGTATTTCAAACAAATGAAAAAACTGAAACCTTCCATTTGAAGCCATCAGTCAGCTTTAGTAACATTTGGGATGGTGTTTGTAAGAACACTAACTACCTGTGACAACATTCATGAATAATATTTCAGCCACTTGACAATAACATACATGTACAATGTTAGAAAAATAAACATAAATATAAACAGTCACAAGAGAGACAGGTTTGGCATGTGTTTAGGATGTTAAGTGCAGTCTAACCTTGATGTAGGCTCCAGGGTAAATCTTATGCACAGCATCACCTGGTGCTCTGCCTGCTTCTCTGTCCAGGTAGTAGCTCTGCACAAACACAGCATGGTCGCTCATACAGCGCATCCACACATCCCCCTCACCACGGCACTCCAGCTGCACACCTTTACCTATGTGTAATCTGGAATACACAGGAGTACACAGGAGTAAATGCATAAGTACAACACACACTTCCTTTCATTTATCATTTAACAGGTACGTTTAGCCATGGATGTCAGAGGTCAAGTACAGAGGGTCAGAGATCAGGTAGGGAGGGTTAGGGTTAGAGGTCAAGTACTGAGGGTCAGAGATCAGGTAGGGAGGGTTAGGGTTAGAGGTCAAGTACTGAGGGTCAGAGATCAGGTAGGGAGGGTTAGGGTCAGAGGTCAAGTACTGAGGGTCAGAGATCAGGTAGGGAGGGTTAGGGTCAGAGGTCAAGTACTGAGGGTCAGAGATCAGGTAGGGAGGGTTAGGGTCATAGGTCAAGTACAGATGAAGAGTGTTCGGGTCAGAGATCAGGTAGGGAGGGTTAGGGTCAGAGGTCAAGTACTGAGGGTCAGAGATCAGGGAGGGAGGGTTAGGGTCAGAGGTCAAGTACTGAGGATCAGAGGTCAGGTACAGAGGATTCGGTCAGAGGTCAGAGATCAGGTGCAGAGGGACATGTGTGACTCTGCGTACATAACATGTTACCTGGCTCTCTCACTGGCGTCTGTGCGGTGGACATTACTCAGTTGTCCGAGGCAGAAGCGATCCCCTCCTGACGGGTCCACATATCCATCCACCGTCACCATGGGGCAGCTGGAGGGCACCTTAAACATCTCTCCAACCTGAACATCCATTTCAAAGTAGGAGATGGAACACCAAAACTCTGGGCCTACGATGAAAACACACCAAACAGGAAGTGACACATACTGTTGTGTCATAAAGGAACATTCCTTCATACTTCATACCATCACAATTGTCAATGATACAAGTCACAGTCTGCTCAGCCTCCTCTAGAAAGACGTAGAGGAGTCTCTGCTCCTGCACCACCAGACTCACTATCAGCTTCATCCACCAGGACGTGGGGTTGCTGAACTCTCCCCCCTCCCCACTCTCAACCCCAGCCAGAAGGAACACCAGGCTGGTAGGAGGGGGCTAGGAACAAATGGACCCTCACCCCCCCTCCGCCTCCAAACTGAGACTCTGCATATGCAAATTACATACACCTGCTGCTAACGGTTATGTTTAGATTTGCACTACCTGTTATCATTAGTACTACTACTGTCCAAGTACTGCCTATCAACTTCACTACACTATATATATATATATTCAATTAAAATCCAACAAAGTTGTCTCACAGGGCTTTACAAATCACAATCAACTACAGGTTGATTATTGATATATCAGTGTATCTGTACATTTCTTCACTGTAGGTTATATATGCAGTTTATATCAGTGAACAAGGTCATAAAAAATGTGTTTTGGTAATAACAGACAGGGCAAATCAGGTAAAACGTGTGTGAGGGAGCGGAGTTTGTTCTACCAAGCAACACTTGTTATTTCAATTGTTTTCTGTTGTTTTATTTGTATTGAGGAAAAGTGCTACTTCTAATTCTTACATTTCCTGAATCCTATCACACTATTTATTATCAGCACAACAACTCCAGTCCACAGTCAAACATAATACTCAATGCAGAAAAAAGGAGAAGACATTAGTCACTATAGTGGATCATAATGGTAGTGAGCATGATATTATCACAGTACTAAGGAAATATTTCAGTCCCATGTAACAAAACTATGGTAAATTACAGGCAACTTTTTAGGGCAAATTAATAGATACACACAATTGCGTATATGTGACTGCTCAGCACGAAATCAGGCATAAGTCGTGCTGAGCCGTTCAGAGCTACAGCCAAATTTAGGCTGGAAGGCGATTCTTTATGTGTGTTTACATTTTATCAAAAAACGGTACTTTAACACCTCTATTTTCATTTCCCGTGGTCATTGCATTAAAATTCAATCAATAAAGGTGTTTATTGAGTCAATTATTTAAGCGGCGACAAAAGTTCAGGGATTGCTGAGCAAAGACAAAGACGACTTCCACCTCTTTTCACCGAACAAACCGATCTCCGTTCCGTGGGTAAACACCCAAGTGTTTGGTACGAGGTAAAAGCCTATATTGAATGTTCTGTCCAATGGTGTAAGCCAAATGATTATAATACATCGCACTTCTTTCTTATTATTATAATATATAAAACTTCTGTGACATGTCCATCAGAGTGTCCTTTAACATCTGTGAAAAATTTGTGTCAATCGGATATAAATTATTATGCGTTTCTAAGGACTTCCTACCCCAAACAGTCCAAAACTTTGACGGACAATATCTAAAAAATGCAAATTGCAAAATATGTCCAAATGTGGATATTAAAATGACCATAACTTTGGTTCTACTTGTGATAGAAACATAATTGTTTCACCATCTTAAACCTTAGTTTCCACTCTACCAAGCTACACAGATAACTCAGTTTTGGTTTCCAGGCACTTATGCCTTGTTTCGTGTTGGTGGGTCACATATTACACTAACCTGGATGATTTGACACAGCAGGAGGAAAAGAGGCTGAAGCATGATGCTGGGACCCTGAAAGACACACAGGTTTGTTGGTTACACTGGTCTACAAGTCAAATGTTTCCAGAATAAAACTAATGAAATGTTCTCACATGTGTGTTACTGATAAAGAAAACTCAAGTCTTAAATGCTGGTTGCTCAAGTTTCCAAGATAAGTCTGGGGTCAAAATGTGTAATTCTTAGAATGAACAAGAGAATAGGTTTTAGTCCAAATAGATATTGGTCTCAGATCTGTCAGATCTACTTCAAAACACTGTCTGCACATTATTATCAATTCACTTTAAGTTATTTCTAGTGGAATATTTACAAATGCATTGCATACATGTACATAAATTACCGTATACAGTATGTGGAATAACACACCATCATATATATTAAAAACATGAGCTAACCAGCACTAAAGTCAATTGTTTTCTGATTCATCTTATTAAAGTTTGTAATATTTAACACATTTAATAGATACTTTATTAAAAAAATTGTAGAGCAGTGATATTAGATGAAATGATAACCTACTCCTCTTCTATCTATATTGGTATTTTATACTCCGTTATGGGCCATCCAACACTCTCCTAATGTTTACCAGTTCCTTTTGTGGATCTGAAGAGCAAACTTATTAGCACTCGAGGATTTAAAAAAAGTTGAAACACGGAATCAAAGTAAAATAATGTCAGTAATTAAAAGCTTTGGACAGCTTTGTTGCAGGGATGAAAGTGTAAATGTCTGCATATACTTTGTATATATTGTACAATACAATACAGGTTACCACCAAAAACATCAAAAGTATTTAGTTTACACCGGGGGTCTCAAACATGCAGCCCGGGGGCCTAATGTGGCCAACCAAAGGGTCCCTTAGGATGAAATAATAAAGTGTGAAAATTCCTGTCAAGGCTGTAGAACTAATTTTATTTTAATTCAGGTTCCACATGCAGACCACTATTATCTACAGTAAAATAAGCTACAAAAAATAATCATGATGTATTTTCTTCTCAGAAGAAAAATGACAAAAACTTAATTATGCCTATAAATAACTACTATTATGCCTATAAAAAACTACTTCAAATTTTTGCCTTTATTTTAATGCAAAAAAATTGCATTAAATCATGACAATATTTACATTTTCAAACTATTCTGTAACAATAAAATGTGAAAAACCTGAACAAATACGTATGAACAAGTGCAATAGTCTAACAAAAATTAACCATTTCAATCAATTGTTGAAACATTTTCTGCTTTTGTTACCAAGTTTTTAGTGTCTTTGTAGATCTGACCCATAATGCACATGTACAAATGATAATGTGACGCAGAATATTATTAAAATTGCACTTAATTTTATTAAGAAATTTCTTTCAGATATTAGTTCATAAAAGTAAGTCATAATTTAATAATTTAATAATTTGTTTCTACTAAAACAAATACAAACATTTGAATTTGTCATTATTTCTAGGTTATTATGTTATTATTTTAATGGTCCAGCCCACTTGAGATTAAGTCAGGCTGAATATGGCCCCTGAAGGAAAATGAGTTTATACCTTTATCATTAAATTAAGGTTTAAAAAACTAAGTTAAATTAAATTAAGGTTAAAGGATGAAACACATCACAGCTTTTATTGCATTTTAGAAAATGTCCCAAATTTTCTGCAAATGCATTTGTATATTTCACACATGATGATTTGAATACAAAGCCAAATAGTTTTTATTACAGTCACAGGTCTGGTATATATCTTACAGTGGTGGTTTGAATGATGAAGAGGAGTCTGTTGAAGACCAGCGCCGTTCTGCTGGGGTCCTATAGGAGTATAGGAGGCTGTGCTGCTGCCTGTCCAGACAGCTGCAATACACAATAATCAATCAATCAATATATGCAATTGGTTTGTGAACTTCATCATGATTATGTTAAAGTGTTCTTTAATATAAAACCACTTTATCAATTAGCAACAGTTCTGCTGTACTTTCATACCCTGGTTACCACGCTAGTATACCCTGGTTACCACGCTAGTATACCCTGGTTACCAGGATAGTATACCCTGGTTACCACGCTAGTATACCCTGGTTACCACACTAGTATACCCTGGTTACCAGGGTAGTATACCCTGGTAACCATGCTAGTATATTTGAAATTAAAGGGCGGAAAAAGCTACAATCATCTTCATGGGGTCATGGACATTCTACCTCATGTAACATAATAACTCAGTACAGTATAAATTAAATTAATTCACATTCAACAATTACTTTCAAGTTGTCTGAGAGGGAAAACAATATTTAATTAACTAAAGACAGGTCCTGGAAGTCTTTCACTGTCATCTGTCAGACATAAAAGCATTGATTTCAACCTAAGACCTTAATTAAGGCTGAAAATATTAATTAATGGATCACCAAATGTCTTATTAGATGGATTAGGTAAAATAAATAACATGGTGACTTATTATTTTAGAGAGAAATTGAATGTAAGTCTATAGGACTCAGTCCTTTTTGGAGCCATCATATCATATTACTTTATGATACTTCTGCATTGACATAATTTTCAAGCTGAGGAATTTGCTCCTTGGTTTAGGAGGTTTTATTTGGTAATTGTAATTTATTGCAAAATACAACAACAAACTCTGATCCATTGCTTGTGAGAAGTTTTGGTTGTAGTTGAACATAAAATACATTTTTGCAAAAATGACTCCATTTGTACTTATAATGTGTTGTGTGTCAGAATACGTATAAAATATTTACAACGTCAAAAATGACATTCATAACATGAAAAGTTACAATTACACTGTCTTCAGTACGCACAGAACTTTCTCAAAAATACGTCATCACTTACATCCTCACACAACAGGCATTATTATCCACTGAACACAGATGGAACCAGGAACACAGGACGTCATCTGAAATGGGGGGTGCTGTATGATGTCATCTGATGACATCACAAATATAGCCCAAAAAGGTCCAAAAAAGTTGCATGCTAGTAAACTACATCTGCCATCGTGCTGTGCACATTAGTCACACACATTCTATTCTATAATTTAACTGGCACTTCTGAATCAAACAGTTGGTTGATGTTACGCTACTGCTTCAACTATGTAAGTTGAATCGATCAATCATTGATGTGTTAATAAATAACAATTTATATTCTCTGGCCCATCATTCGCTCTTCGCTGTTACCTTGACACTGCTAGCTAAACGAACGCTTTCTCCTGTCACTAGTGCATTGTTCTACACCACTGTTCTTTCCGGCCCGGTTGGGGTCTAAAAGTTTATTACTCACCTCAAAGCCAAATTTTAAATGACATTAAAAAAAAACACTTATAAGTATGGAAAGTAGAAAAATCTGTTTTTATATTAGAATTTTTAAAAAAGCGGCAACTTCACTTCTAGAAGTTCTAGAAAATCTGTGACTTGCAGCACAATGCGGCTCTATCCATGGCAAAAACTGGATTTCCAATTACATATTTTTGACCACTTTCTTCCATCTGAGGAATTCTTATTCATACTGAAGACAGTGTATTCATAACTTTTCATTTTGTGAATGTAATTTCTTATATCGTCACTTTTCGATTCTGACAAATATCAAAAACACAACACATTTTAACTACAAATGAAAGTTTGCAAATATTTATTTTATGCTCAACTACAACCAAAGACACATGCGTATCCCAAATATGCACTGACTACTTTCCTGTGAATATGCTTAATTTTGTCCCAAAAATCTCTCTATATTCCATGCCTTAGAGTTATGTTAATTATAGTGCTTTAGATATGTTTCTGTGTATATGTTTCAGAGCCTGGTCTGGTACCATTGTATGATTGTCATGTACCAAGTGAATACTTCAATAAAAACCTGATTTAAAAAACAGTAAATAAAAAATACAACAAAAATACTCACTGTGGAAGGCAGCCTGACTCTGAGTGTGTTTATTGCTGCTGTACCCATTCTGTCCATGTGGGTGGGGCTGAGGTAGAGAGGCCTGTGTTGGGTGAGGAGACTGTGAGGGGGGTTGGGGAGTCTGTTGCTGAATAGGGACTTGAGTTGGGGTTGGGGAACGTGGCCCAGGGACTTGAGCCTGTGGAGATGCACTTTTAAGATGGCCATCAGTGTGACCCCCCTGGATGGGGATCATGGAACCAGAGCTGGACACTGAAAACAGAAATTAACAACTCATTATTTAAGGTACACATGTCATTCTACTGGTGTATGGAAGCTGAATTCTACTGTAGTCACAGTCTGTGCTGTTTTCTGGTACCAGAGGAAACAATACAGGCTGTAGGGCTGCACCATTTTAGAAAAAATTAAGACTGCGATATGAAAAAAATACTCAGCAGCTGTGTGGTGCCCATGCAAATGGTCAAACATTTTAGTGGTCGACACAGAACATATGATTAAGTATGATCCTTCTGTAAGTGAAATAATTAAATAAAATTAATAAATACAAATAAATAATGTTGAATGAAAAATAAATAATGAAGAAATATATATATACATTAATAAATAAAAAATACAGAATCAAAAAATAGATACAAATAAATAAAAAATCAAATAAAAATGATTGCAGGACCTGTGACTATTGCGCACATGTATATTGTGATGTCGTTGCTCAAACAATATACTGTGCAGCTCTAACAGGCTCTAACATGTACCCAAAATATCAAGTCAAAAGTTGACTTTTGGAAATCTTTTCTACTGACTGCTTATTTCCAAAGTGAATTGAGCCTCGTGTGCTGTAGTTTGTTTGTTACTGTAATGTTTTTTGGGTTTTTTTCCACATTTCCAAATAGTAAATGGACTGCACTTATATAGCACTCTTCCACCTTCATGGTGATCAAAGCGCCTCCCATTCACACACCAGTAGGTTTCTAAAGTTCTGTCAGTCCTACTGGGAACCAAAGTCAGGGGGTTCAGTGTCTTGCTCAAGGACACTTTGACATGTGGACAGCCAGAGCCGGGACACAAACCGCTGACCCTTCGATTATTGGACGACCCACTACCAACTGAGCCAGATGTGCCGTTAGGAACTGCTCACCTTTGGGAGAGACAGGCAGGGTGGTGTATCTGCTCACAGGGGGGGGCTCCGGAGGTAGCTGCGCATTGGGTAGGGGCTGTCCATAGTGGTCCTGGGGGGGCAGCTTCAGGGCTGCTTGGTGGTCAGACAGAGGCATTCCAGGTGGTAGGTCCATCTGGATACAGTCATGAATGTACTCCTCTTTGATTAACCCACCAGAGGCCACTGCAAAGGACAAGAAGAGCTGCTGGTCAGTGGAGGGAATAAGTAAGGACGAGATGATGGTAAAAAAACAGAACAAAATAGAACAAACTAGAACACACCGTCACAGTCACTGCCCTATCCCATACATCTGTACCGTGCTGAACGAATACCGACAATAATCTTCCTCCTTCTCTATACAGTGTCTGGATCGCTGTAGCTTCCTTGACATTTACATGATGAAATTAAGCAACTTTTAACCTGTATATATGTACATGTAATGATTTTATCTATTTTAAACAATGATAAAGTGTATGGAGCAATTCATGGGGCAAAATTAAGGGTATTCACAGGAGAGTAACGCATGCATATTTGGGATATGCATGTATCTTTGGTTGTAGTTGAGCATAGAATAAATATTTGCCAACTCTAAAATGAGTCCATTTGTACTTATAATGTCTTGTGTGTTTAATATTTGTCAGAATACGAATCAAAAAGTTATGACATCAAAACTTACGAAATTAAAAGTTACAAGTAGACTGTCTTCAGTATGAATACGAATTTCTCAGATGGAAGAAAGTGGTCAAAAATACGTCATGGCTTTTGTCATCATGTCACATCAAAACAGATGGAATTCAATTAATCAACTGAGTGACAATTTCACTCCTCGAAGTTCTACAAAATCTATGACTTGTATCACAGTGCAGCTATATCCATGGGAAAAACTGGATTTACTTTATTATTGAAAGCAGTCGTGTAACTGATGATGTATATCATCAACCAGTCATATGGTTACATGACTGGTTTAAGTCGGGTAACTGCAAACCTTTAATGAAGACATCTTGAATCTTGAAATGGGAAAGGTATAAAATTAAGGTTGGAAACGATGGAAAGATTATCACATGTTTGCAGAAAATGGATTCAGCTATTAGTATGCAAAACATAAAAAAATAAAAATAGGTTAACAGTGAAATAGTAAATTTAGGTACAATTTTCATAAAATAATCTCATTTTCTGAACCCACTTTATCCTCACTAGGGTCGCAGGGGTCGCTAGGGGCCTATTCCAGCTAAAGCGGGTGAAGGCAGGGTACATCCTGTATGAGTCTCCAGTTCTTCACAGGACTCAACATAACTGCCCGTCCAAAAAAAATAGTCACACATGTAATATTTCACTGCATCACCTTTGGTTTTGCTTCCAGGAGACTGACACTCAGTTTAACTAAAGCTAATAGTTCAGATCCTTCCATGGGTAAACATTTCAGTGGTTAATAACGTTTGAGCTGGAACAATTTAATCTAACTGATACAGTATGTGTCCTCTCATGTCTGTAATTAGATTGGATATCACATTGGACACCACCAGGATTGATCAGGGTCATCAGGCTTGTGACAGAATGCTTCAGGGACCATGAGACATTATTTTCATACGAAACTTAGCCTCCAAAATGTCCAGACTCTAATTTGGGATGATGAAGGTTTGATGCAGCAGTCTGATCATCATCATCTATAATCAAAAATTAATGGAACTATGGGTGGGGAAAAATAAAATACACTTTATTGTGACACTACACAAACATTATGTGGTAAAAAAAAAAAATTAAAAGGTCAAAGTAAATGTCTCCTGTAATCAAAACCAAAGGTGATGCAGTGAAATATATAATATTTCAGTCGCACATATTTATATAAATATAAATATGTGCGACTGAAATATTATATATATTATAAATATAAATATATTATAAATATAAATATGTGCAACTTTTTTTGGATGGACAGTGTACAGAGTCAAACACTCACTCTAACACCTACAGGTCATTTTACTAGATTAACCAATTCACCAATCAATGCATGTGTTTGGAAGGTGGGAGGAGCCAAAGAACCTGGAGAAAACCCACACAGACACAAGGAGAACATGTAAACTACACACAGAAAGGACCCACCCACCAGTGCTGGAAATGAACCAAGGAGGCACAAGTGCTCACCACTGCACCACTGTGTTACCTTCCATAAAACCATAAATAAATCTATGTCGAAATCAATAAATAAAATAACTGGTTCAAAGTTTTTCATCTAATTACTAGGATCATATCTGTACTATAAACAGGATTAGGGTCGCATTCAGGGTTGCCTGTTTGATTCCCTGGACTGGCAGAGAGTTGTTGGCTGATGTGCCTTTGAGCAAGGCATTTAACCCCCCCCATTTGCTCCCCAGGTGCCTGACATGTCCAGCCCACTGCTCCATTAAATTTTGAAATTACTTATTTTAATAAAGTATCCCAACAAAAAATATGTGAATATCCTGCAAAAACATACATTTTAACAATATTATGCCTCAACTTATCATTTTCACATGTGCATTGTGGATCAATCGCTGAGACGTTCATATTTGTTCAGGTTTCTTCACATTTTATTGTTACAAGATATTTTGCAATTCTAAATATTTTCCTAATTTAATATTATTTTTTGCACTAAAACAAAGACAAAAATGTGAAGTTGTCGTTTGTTATTTATTAATGTAATAATATTTTTTTCACATGGGTTGGATTTATAAGGCACATTTTTGGCCACTCAAAGCACTTTACATTAGTGACTCATTATTCATTCGCTCTGGTAGTGGTGAACTACGTATATCGCCACAGTTGTCCTGGGGCAGACTGGCAGATGCGTGGCAGCCATTTTGCACCTACAACCCCCTCTGACCACCACCAAACATTCATACACCAGTGTGAGTGGCACTGGAGGCAAGGAGGGTGTGCCCAAGAACACAACAAACCAACTAGGACAGAGTGGGATTCAAACCATCAACCCCTCAGTTACTAGACGACCCACTCTACCAACTGAGCTGTGGCCGCCCCCATGGAGTTATATTTTTAAATTATTCTGTTCTTATTTTACTGTTGATTATATTGATCTGTATGTGGAACCTGAACTAAAATGAGTTCCACAGCCTTTACAAATGTACAGTATCCCATGGATCACATTGGAACCTTGGTGGACTGCATTTGGCCCCTGCGCTGCATGTTTGAGACCCTTTGTGTAAATATTTCTACATTGCAAAAAAATGACATTATTCTTATCACATACATTTATACATTTATTTTTCATATGATACTGTTTATGCAAATATTCCAGTTTATTTGTAGTTGATAAACATTGCAAATATAGATAAGGTAAGATACTACATAACCTCTTTTTGGTATCAACTAAATTACTTACCCAGTAATATAAAAAAATTACTGATATCAATTGGTACCACATTTTAATACAGAAGATCTGTAACCCAAGTCATACATAAAATTACATTTCTTTCAGTAGACAGGGTTTCATTCAACATGTCCAGGTACTGAAGCTGACAAAGGAAAACTCACCTGTAGTTTGAAGGCTAAGGCCAACTGTCAAAGGATAAAGGACAAAAGAAAGACAAAGCAATGAGAGTTCAACAGGTGCCATCATACAGAATATGAATATTAATTGCATAATTCCTTCAACAACATGAGGTTAAAATTGAGACAGAGTGGTGAGCAGAGGATGTATGATGCTATCATACCAATGCCTGGTGACACTACCCTCTCATAATGGTAGGGGTTGACACACACGTTGTCATACTTCAGGTCAAAGGCATACTGGCAGAACTTCACATGCTTCAGTTCATTTTTGTGGAGGTCAGGCCAACGCCAAAGCCGTGCATAAATCACATGAGGAAATCCTTTCCTCCCCGCCACCTGAGGAGAGAGGACACACAGCAAATATCTGGAGTGAAAAATCTGGTAGTTACCCAAAAATGAGTGAAAGTGTTGAATTTGTGGAGTTGATTCTTTAACTTTAACTGTAACTCAGTGTGTGTTGAGGAACACTAATTGTCAGAGTAATATTTGAGAGT
Source organism: Siphamia tubifer (assembly GCA_020466265.1). NCBI lineage: Eukaryota > Metazoa > Chordata > Actinopteri > Kurtiformes > Apogonidae > Siphamia > Siphamia tubifer. The sequence continues at coordinate 7,415,212 of CM035793.1, forward strand.
TGACAGTGTTGAGTATTTTAACGTCTCTTCTGTAGCTCATGATGGTCCATCAGTCACATGACCAGAAGAGCCAAGAATTGTGTACGTTTACCCTGTTAGCAACAACACAGTTGATTTTATTATTTTGTTTTTTAATGGAAAAATGTCCAACAAGAACGTGTTGTATGGACATGTGTGTATAATGGTGTTTATTGGCTGTTTTGTGCCCCTTTTTGTATTTTTAAAAACATCACCAAAATTGAAGGTAATAGACCAAACAATGACTTTTCCAGTTATTGTTAAAACAAAAGCATGAACTGGACTGGTGCATCACACTAAGATAACCGCCTAACCCTAACCTCACCCAGGATATTACTGACCAGAAGTTCGAAGTAACTAAGTAAAAGTACTTTGTTACTGTGCTTAAGTAGATTTTTGTGGGTATCTGTACTTTACTTGAGTTTTTTTTTTTTTTTAATTTTGACTTTACATGCATAGAAGTCTGGTTCACTACATCACTGTTTACGATGAGGACAACAATCTTGTCCTCAAGACAAACAATACAACAGAACTCATAGTAGATTACAGGAGGAGAGGTCCCCCTCTGCAGCAACAGCCACAAGTTCCTGGGCCTTCACGTCACAGACAGCCTCTGCTGGGCAAAAAACACCATGGCCACAGTGAAAAGAACTCAGCAGAGGCTGCTGAAGAAGGTCGAGCTGAAACAACAGCCCCTCACCCAAGCCTACTCATTGAAAGCATCCTCACCAACGGCATAACGGTATTGTATGGGAATACACCACTGTAAACCTGAATCTTCAGAATAATGGTAAATGGACTGCATTTATATAGCGCTTTTCCACCTTCATGGTGCTCAAAGCGCTTTACATTAGCCTCTCATTCACCCATTCACACACACACTCATACACCAGTAGGTTTCTAAGGTCTATGGTAAGTCCTACTGGGGGCCTAAGTCAGGGTTCAGTGTCTTGCCCAAGGACACTTCGACATGTGGACAGCCAGAGCCGGGATGCGAACCGCCAACCTCTCGGTCATTGGGCGACCCACTCTACCACTGAACTACAGCCGCCCTAATATTTTAAGTTGTGAATACTCAAAGTTTCAAAAAATGTATTACTAACTCAAATGTATTAAGTTGTTTTGTTGTTCTTGTTCTTCATGTTCTTTGTTTTAAGTAAAGTGGTACCTCTACTTAGGAAAGCCCCAGCTAACGAAAAATCCAAGTTTCGAAAAACCTTTACCTCAATTTTTCACCTCTGAATACGAAAGAAATTTCTATTTACAAAAGGAAACTGAAACCTCCGACACATACATAAAATATATTACTAAACATAACTATGCAAATATGTCACCCTTTGACCCTCGTTCATCACGGAGTGGCGCCGTTTGGCTGTGGCTCCTGGTAACACAGCCACTTTAACGGTAATTTCTCCACCTAGACCAACGCTTTTAGTATCAAAAGTTCAGCTGAACGGTGCAAGAAGAGTATATGAGGAGCAGACTATCATCAGCTTAAGGAAAATTGTTAAAAAATGTGGACTCCACAAGCCCGGAGATGCGGACAGTTCTGCGAGGACGTGACCTTCAGAGACGTCCGAGCCGGTGTGGGAGGATTTACAGCTAAGCTAAGAGCTAACCGACCGCCACTTCCATCACTTCCTGCTCACCAACATATACGCTCACTGGAAAACAAACTGGACTACCTGAAGCTGGATTTAAACACCAAACATGATTGCTGCATCCTTATTCTCACTGAGACGTGGCTCAACTCTTCTGTCCCACACACTAGCCTGGACTGGCAGAATCTGACAGAAGCCATGCTCTCACAGGTAAAACTATCTTTACTAACAACAGCTGGTGTTAGCATGAACGGGCTAAAATCTAACATTTTCTTTTAACACATCTTTCATACAAAACTGGTAAATGTTTATAATTTTTAAAGGGTTTGAAGGGTAGTATTGGGGGCCTTGGAACGAATTAGGCCTTTTACATGAAGGGTCGACCAATAAATCGGCCGGCCAATATATCAGGCCGATTTTTGAGTTTTTTAAGTGTATCGGCATCAGACGATTGTCATGTGGTTTTCACCGATTCACTTCAACGTTTCAGCCAAATATGATAACCACCCATATAAGTGAACATAACTTAAAAAAAAAGAGATGAGGTTAGTGGAATTAAGTCATTAAAGGTTGAGAATGATATAGTTCTGTTATTTCTATTGTTTCAAATAAGAATGATTGAAAAAAATAAACTTAACTGATGTAGTAGATGATGAAATGCAATTTTGAGTACTCCAAATAACCACCAATATCTATTACACCAAATAATTACAATCACAAAACACAGTAATTTTATTCAGGGCCAGCTGTAATTCAGTTGGTAGAGCAGGTCGTCCAATGACTGAAGGGTTGGCGGTTCGTGTCCCAGCTCTGGCTGTCCACATGTCCAAGTGTCCTTGGGCAAAGACACTGAACCCTGACTTGGTCTCCCAGTAGGACTGACAGAACCTTAGTTCTTTCTTCTAGTTTAAAACACGTTAATAAGTAATGTTTTAATGTAAGTATACTTTAATAAGCATATACATATTTTTTAAGTTTCATCAAGTTAAAATAATTGCCTTACATTTTTTGAGCTCTGCTAACTTATTCAGGTTTACAGTGCACCATGGCTGAGAGGAAGAAGCTGCAGCGGGTGGTCAAGACTGTCCAAAGGGTCATCGGCTCCAACTTCCCTTCCCTTGAGACCACATACACACAGGACAGTAGAAAAAAAGTGCAGAAGATCCTCAGGGACACCCACCACCTCTGCTACAACCGACAAGCTACAACCTGTGACGCCACAGGCCAGAGACCATCAACACCCACAACAGTTTTTTCCAGTCGCACACAGTAACAACATCCTCTTGACTACCTCATGCAACATTATGTGCAATAGTTGTTTTTTATGTATATAAATGTATGCAACATAAGCTTACTGCAATATTTTAGTAAAATGTTTCAATCATATTATTTTATCTTCATTGGTTTCATTTAAAAAGTGCAGTTTATTTATGTTTTTAATGTCCATATATATGAGTCAAAAAGGGTTGAATTAATACATTTTGAGGATTCCTGCTAACACTGGATATAAGTTCATATTTAAATGAACTCAGTTACAGTGTCACATTGACTCTATATCAGATTAGAACTTGAACACCTGAGGAGGAAAATTTTAACTCCAAAAAAGAGGTTCAAGATCAACTAAAACAACAGTTATTTTTACTCCGACCTGGAGTATATATGCATTGGTCACAAATTTACACTAAAACTGAATTGTTTTTGACTCACAGGGAGTTTATTCCAAACGCCAACATTTGCAGTGGAGCAAATACCCTAACCCTAACCCTAACAAACAACCCAAACCCACACCCTATGCTCATAGTTTTGAGCCCTCTTCCAACTTCTGGCCAAAGGGGTTTTGTAATCATTTTGTTGTTTATCTGTCTGTCTGTCTGTCTGTCTGTCCCTCACCCCACACCTCCACATGACATTCTGGTCACACTTCAGTCATTTGTGCTTCTGTGTCTATAATATAAGATTAACAGATTGCTGCACTTGCTGGACATATTTTTGTTTGTAAAAATAGCATCGATGCAGCCAACATGTGAGCCAATACAGTGTGATGTGTGTTAAGGAATGTGTTTTGGAGTTTTTGCTTGCCGAGAAGGAGGCTCTAAAGACATGGGGATGCCTGGAATTTATTTCTGTTATTATTTATTTCTGTTATTACATGGGTTGTGGCTGTTGTATCTGCTTCCACTGCTACCACTGCCACAATAGGGAGCCTAAGTGACGCGATTCTATTTCCGGTTGATTTCCGGGCAATGGGACCTAAGTGCCATAAAAAAATTAACGTGAGTCAATGGAGGGATAAAAGTAGTTTTCTGGTCCTGTTTGAAATGTGCTATGGTTTTCACATATGATGTCTGTGAATTTTAAAGATACATTTTCACATTGAGAAAGCACTCACTTTGAACAGGCATCCAAAGTTACGTTAGGTTTTATGTGAGTAAGTAATGGACTACAACGTTCGTCTCACAAATATGACGTTGCCACCAAGCTTCACCATCAAACTCTTTGAAAATGGCTGTGACTTTGGCGAGCTTCACCTCCTTCTTTCAGGACGAAGGCAAGAGCATCAAACGTGGAGAAAACCACTTTAAATCGGGGCATGTGGAAAGTGGCAGCTACTCCGGGGGAGAGATAGTTGGTCTAGTGAGAGCCAGCATGCGGGACAAGCTCTCGTCAGCCGGGAAGCGGTAGAGGGAACATGTGGAAATGGTGTTGTGATTACACCGGAGCACAAAACACACAGGCATTTTCAAATGAAAAATAGAAAAGGCGGTATACGGTTTAGAAAAGTTTGCAGGGAAAGATACTGCTGTGACGTCAGCTATGTGACGTCTGATATGTAGTCCAAACAGAGTCCAAATAATTACATATTTTTTACACGCTAATAAATCACAAAACACGTATCAAAGAAACTCCAAACGCACATCATTGGTTATGATTTTAATTGAAGTACAGCAAATGTGTGATTCAGGACATAAAGTAAAGTGGACCAGAAAATAATTATTTTCTCCTCATCCACTCTCATGTAAAATTTTTCTGAACTTAGGCCCAGTGGACCGACCGGAAGGGGCGGAGACTTAGGCTCCCTATAACATTAATACTATTGACATTATTATAATTATTATATATGTCTGTACTGTACTGTCATGACAGTAATTATCACCCCCCCACACACACTTCCTCCACTTTTTCCCCCTCCTCCTCTTTACCACTAATCAATCCATATTGTTTAGTTGCTCTTGATATTTAATATCTTTCAATTGCAACATAATGTTGTCAGTTTTGTTGTGAAGGGGTGGGATTTAATAAATTTTTCTTCCTCCCACTCCCTTTTGAATGTGTTATAGAATTGTATGACAAATCTGACTGCTGTGTCATTGGTTTAGTTATTTCGCTGTTATTTTCTCCCTTGGTTGTTTGCTTGTTTGTTTGTTTTTTACTCTGTGACACAATTGAAATAAACTAAACTAAATTGATTTCTGAGGTTTTTTTGGTTAGCATAAAGTGTGACTCATTAATCTTGACAGCTACACTTAAAGAGCCTATATATAGTGTTTGTAATATCGTATGAGCAAAGGTGGTCAAAGTACCGACGTTCAGTTGAAGTACAGCTACTTGTGTGAAAAAATAAGTACTGATTCAACTCATTTACTGAAGTTAAAGTAAAAAAGTACAACTTATAGTAAAAAGTTAAAAAAATAATAATAATAAATGCATTTTTTGACAACAAAAAATAAACCATTTAAAAGTGAGTTACTGTATAGATAATGTATTTGATTGGGCCACATTTACCCACTTTAGTGGGTAAATGGAGTCCATTTTAGAAAAATTTTAAAAAGTCAGAATAGAGATAAAAAAAATGATTTTGAGATTTAAAAAAGTTGTAAATATTATACAAGAAATGCATTATTGTGAAGGAGTTGAAATGATGAGATAAAATGGCACAGTTGAGATAAAAAAAATAAATAAATCAGAATTAGGATATAGAAAGTCACAATTTCTGACCTCCACTGATTTTCCCTCTGAAGTGACTTACTTTTCATATTGTCACATCTGTTTAGTTTGGAAAAAGTAATGAGTCTATTCTGAGAATGTAAGGATTATAAAGTATAGATATTTATATAAATGTAAGGAGTATAAAGTACAGATATTTATATAAATGTAAGGAGTATAAAGAACAGATATTTATGAACAAATGTAGGGAGTAAAAGTAAAAAGTTTCCAGAAAAATAAATATTGAAGTAAAGATCATTAAAAAAAATCAACTTAAGTACAGTAACAAAGTACTTACATTTAGTTACTTTCCACCTCTGCATATGAGGAAAAAAATTAGGTATCAGGTATTAAGTATCAGGTGTCGTCTCCAGACTGAATTATCTAGAGGTATGGATGGACTACAGTACATTGTAAACCCCAATGTTCAGAATAATTAAATATATTCATTTGTGAATACTCAAATTTTCAGAAAAAGTACGACTAACTCTAATGTGTTAAGTTGCTGTAACAGTACTCCAAACACATTTTTTTTTTATTAAGGGGAACTATTGTGGATATAAGTGAACATAACTTAACAACATAGATGTGGTTTAACTGAGTGGAATTAGGTAATAAATGCTGAGAATTATATAGTACTGTTATTTGTATTGTATCAAATGAGGATGATTAAAAAAAACGTAACTGACTGAAATGCAACTTCTGAGCACTCCAAATAACCACCAATATCTATCACACCAAGAAATTGCAAACACAAAACACAGTCATTTTATTCAGGGGCGGCTGTGGTTCAGTTGGTAGAGCAGGTTGCAAAATGACTGAAGGGTCAGCTGTCCACATGACCAAGTGCCCTTGGGCAAAAACACCAAACCCTGACTTAGAACCTTAGAATACTAAGTTAATAAGTAATGTTTTAATTTAAGTATACTTTAATAAGCATCTACATTTTAAGTTCTGGACACTTGTGTTTTTTAAGTTTCATCAACTTAAAATAATTGAGGCAATCAATTACCTAGTTCTGCTAATTTAGTCGGGTTCACAGTCTCTGTGAGTATCACAGGATTTCACTCTGTGCACATGAGATACACACAAGCAATGAAACAGTGAAGTGTTTTATGGCTTGTTTTATGGATTAGTGTTCTGAATAAATACAGGAACTATCAAGGGAATTTATGTATATGTCACATGTATTTGAAACTAAACTCATTTCAGCCCACCCCTTTTTACAAACTAAACTTTAACATAGTTTTATGTCTATTTATCATTAACACAAAGCATCCATAACCATTTATACACACATTGTTTTGTAAATCACCTCACATAATCTGATTTGTATAATCAACTATAAGTTTATATTTACTTTAAATTAACTATTACAATATTTAATAAGCATGATATCTCCTAATCACGTTAGTCTATATTAATTTATCACAGTAAAATCTTATTTTATGCATTGTTCTACATTATAACTAAATTTCTAATTATAACAAAATTATATATATATATATATATATATATATATATATATATATATATACACACACACACACACACATATACATATATATCCGCCTGCTGACGTCATTCAAAGTGAACGGGACGTGGAAAAAAGTTCAACACTCACCATTGTCTGTATGGTGAATGAAATCCGATGTTTTTTTCACCCATTTATTGTCCCAGGCTGACTGTCTGTGTTTAACCTTTCACCTCTTCTTCCATCACTCCTCCCTGACTAATGTTACTTGTCTTATATAATTACACAAAACATTAACATTAGATCATTTACACTCACGTTTAATTACAAATGTGAACATAACTAATGATAACCTATGACTTAGTAAAAGGTTAATGATACTTGTCTAGGCTCATCTTCATCAATGTTTTTCTCCTTTTTCAGAAATACTTCCATAAACTCATCTGGAGTTAGTATTAGCTCGTAGAAATATTAGTTTAATGCTATATTATAAATTAGCTTAGTTGGCACCATGCACAATTAAGTTAAGCTGTTATGTTACGTAATGTTAGCTGGCTGTCAATATGTAACTTTTAAAAATGATGAGTTATCTCAAATCGCAATTGTTAGCATTGATATAACAATTGACTAAGTGCAAACAAAATACAACAATAATGGATTAAATTTCTATAGTGGCACCCAAAGCGCTTTACAATAGTGATCCATTATTCACTCTCACACGCTCACTCCGGTGGTGGTAAACTACAAACCGGATTCGGTTGAAGTTGGGAAATTGTGTAAAATGTAAATAAAAACAAAATACAATGATTTTAAAATCCTTTTCAACCTATATTCAATTGAATACACTACAAAGACAACATATTTAATGTTCAAACTGATAAACTTTATTGTTTTTTGCCAAATAATAATTAACTTAGAATTTCATGGCTGCAACACGTGCAGTAGAAGTTGGGAAAGTTGGCAAAAAATACTGAGAAAGCTGAGAAAAGCTCATCAAACACCTATTTGAAACATCCCACATGTGATCAGGCTAATTGGGAACAGGTGGGGACCATGATTGGGTATAAAAGGAGCCTCCCCAAACATGCTCAGTCATTCACAAGCAAGGATGGGGCGAGGTTCACCACTTTGCCCACAACTTCAAAACAACATTATAAAACCTCTCTTGAAAATAAAATGGCAGCAAATAATCTAGGTTGTGCATGGACATGTATGAAAACCATCGCAGGCCTTCAGAATTCACAGAGCAGCAGGCAGACCATTTTAGACGGTTTTAATTCAGACAGAGAATTTGCAAATGCTCTTAACAGTTTTTATGTTCGTTTTAATTCTTCTGATTTTAGCAAGGATATTTTAGAGTTGAAACGGGACTTGATGGACACGCAGCACTTTACTATTGAACTGAGTGAAGTTAGAAAGGCCTTCAGTTCAGTAAAAATGAACAAAAGCCAGGGTCCGGACCACCTCAGTAGTCGTCTTGTTAAATTATGTGCAAATGAACTCAGTCCTGTGTTTCACTCTATTTTTAATAAGTCCTTGCAGACACAGCATGTGCCCTCGCTCTGGAAGGATGCTGTCGTGGTTCCTGTCCCCAAATCCAGCCGTCCAAAAACCTTAAATGATTTCAGGCCTGTTGCTCTTACCTCAATTGTTATGAAAATCTTTGAGAAATTGGTTAAGAGTAGAATACTAAAAGGGATTGAACATGAGCTGGACCCTTTGCAGTTTGCATACAGGGCCAACAGGGGAGTGGAGGACGCTACACTGACTCTTTTAAACATGATTTTTAAACATGTGGAGGGTAGAGGGACATCTGCAAGGCTCTTATTTATAGACTTTTCCTCTGCTTTTAACACGATCCAGCCCCACATTTTAACCAAAAGGCTTTTAGAACAATTTAAAATCAGCAAAAATCTGATGGGCTGGATTTTAGAATTTTTAACAGACAGGTCACAAAGAGTGAGGATAAATGGAGTTTTGTCCGACCCAGTGTTCTCCTCTACTGGTTCTCCTCAAGGCTGTGTCCTGTCACCACTTCTATACATCCTTTATACAAATGGGTGTCAGAGTAAACATGACAACAGGACCATAATTAAGTATGCTGACGACTCAGTCATAGTCAGCCTGCTGAAAGAAGGGGAGACCAGTCATGGCCCGGTCCTCGATGACTTTGTACAGTGGTGTGAGGAATCTTACCTTCATCTGAACATCTCTAAAACAAAAGACATGGTCATCGATTTTAGAAAAACACAGGACAGGCACGGAGTCACTTTAATTAAGGGCCAGACCATAGAACAAGTGCAATCATACAAATACCTTGGGACAATAATTGATGAAAAACTGAGTTTTAATGAAAATTGTAGATGTGTGTGTAAAAAGGCCCATCAGCGCCTTCACTGTCTAAGAAAACTGGCACACTTCCACATTGACCGAACCATTTTAACTTTGTTTTATCATTCTTTTATTGAATCTGTTTTATCCTTTTGCCTGGTGGCCTGGTTCGGTCACATCTCAGTTTTAGAAAGAAATTCACTGAATCAAATCGTCAGATGGTCCAGTCGTCTGACTGGTGAGTCTCAGTATTGTCCCGCCTCCCTGTTCATTAAACAGGTCCAGAGGATGGCAGCATCAATTCTGAATAATGACTCCCATCCGTTACATGGGGAATTTCATCTTCTTTCCTCTGGACGGAGGTTTTTAGTCCCAAGGTGCAGGACACAGCGATTCAAAAAGAGCTTTGTTCCTGTTGCCATCACTGAGCTGAACAAGAAGCAGTGATATTGCACTTTGTTTACTTATTTTAGTCATGTATTTATTCCCTGGCTCTATTTATTTATTTATTTAGTTTTATGATATTATTGTGACTCCAAACTTTTAAACTTTGTTTTTACCCTTGTTTTTATTCCAGACTGTTTTTATCTTTCTGGGTTTTTATTTTTTTATTGTATTTTATTCATTTGATCTTACGTATTTTATTTCATTTTATTTTATTATTTATTACACCATGTTGCTATGTTGTAGAGGTGGAACACTGAGCACTTTGTTTTCCTTGCACACTCGACCTTGTTCAATGTTTAATGTGTGTCTTGTATGTTTTACTACTAAATTATCACTTTGACTGCAAGACAAATCTACCCACGGGTATTAATAAAGTAACCTTGAACCTTGAACCTTGAACTGCGTGAGAAAATAGTTGAACAGTTTAAGAACAACATTTCTCAAAGCAAAATTGCAAGGAATTTAGAGATTTCAACATCTATGGTCCATAATATCATCAAAAGTTTCAGAGAATCTGGTGAAATCACTGCACGTAAGCACCACGGCCGGAAACCAAGACTGAATGACCGTGACCTTCGATCCCTCAGACGGCACTGCCTTAAAAACCGACATGAGTGTGTAAAGGATATCACCATATGGGCTCAGGAACACTTCAGAAAATCACTGTCAGTAAATACAGTTCGTCACTACATCAGTAAGTGCGGGTTAAAACTCTACCATGCAAAGCAAAAGCCGTTTATGAACAACATCCAGAAACACCGCCGGGTTCTCTGGGCCTGAGCTCATGTAAAATGGACTGATGCACAATGGAAAAGTGTTTTGTGGTCTGATGAGTCCACTTTTCAAATTGTTTTTGGAAACACTGGACGTCGTGTCCTCCGGACCAAAGAGGAAGCGGACCATCCGGACTGTTATCAACGCAAAGTTCAAAAGCCAGCATCTGTGATGGTATGGGGGTGCATTAGTTCCCATGGCATGGGTGACTTACATTTCTGTGAAGGCAACATAAATGCTGAAAAGTACATACAGATTTTGGAGCAACATATGCTGCCATCCAAGCGACGTCTTTTTCATGGACGCCGCTGCTTATTTCAGCAAGATAATGCCAAGCCACATTCTGCACGTGTTACAACAGCGTGGCTTCCAAGTAAAAGAGTCCAGGTTCTCCCCTGGCCCGCTTGCAGTCCAGACCTGTCTCCCATTGAAAATGTGTGGCGCATTATGAAGCGTAAAATACGACAGAGAAGACCCCGGACTGTTGAACAACTGAAGAGGTTCATCAAGCAAGAATGGGAAAGAATTCCACATGGGAAGCTAAGAGAATTAGTCTCCTCTCTTCCAAAACGTTTATTGACTGTTATTAAAAGGAAAGGTGATGTAACGAAGTGGTAAACATGCCCTTTCCCAACTTCTACTGCACGTGTTGCAGCCATGAAATTCTAAGTTAATTATTATTTGGCAAAAAACAATAAAGTTTATCAGTTTGAACATTAAATATGTTGTCTTTGTAGTGTATTCAATTGAATATAGGTTGAAAAGGATTTTAAAATCATTGTATTTTGTTTTTATTTACATTTTACACAATTTCCCAACTTCAACCGAATCCGGTTTGTACATACGTATCCACAGTTGCCCTGCGGTAGACTGACAGAAGCATGGCTGTCATTTCGCACCTATGGTCCCTCCGACCACCACCAAACATTCATACACATTCATAGCACCAGTGTGAGTGGCACTGGAGGCAATGGAGAGTAGGGGTGTGCGATCTGGCAATATTAAATCGTGAAGAATAAAAACAGGTAGAGGATCGTGGACAATCTGCCAATTTGGAGACATCATATAGATCCTCTTGGCCAATGAACACAGTAACTTTTCACTTATTTCTATGCTGGTTCCCACCAACACGGCAAATGTACAACGTCCTTAACCTGACCAACCAATCATAGCGAATTGTGCGTCGTAACACAGTTTCGTACACAACTCCATTATGTTATGTGTGTGTGTAAAAGGTGAAGTGGAGAGCTATGGCTGACAGCACAACTGAGGAGTTAGTGAAGAAAAAGAAATCCACCTCCGTTACATGGAAATGGTTTGGCTTTTCTACCACTGACCAACATCAGCAATATGCAAAGAACCTGGAAAAACGTTGGATGCCAATATGACAAACTTGTACAACTTAAGACAAAGGCATCCCAAAGCGTATGCCGAAAGTGAAACCATGTGGGCGGCGGCATCCACCTCACAGCCAGCTACGTCAGGGGAAAAACAGAAGCAAATAACACTAGCCCTGGCATTTCAGAGAAGCACCCCGTATGAGAAGTCTAGTAAATGGTGAAGAGCGGTAATGCTGTGCTGTCAATACCCCTGCTTTTCCCGGGATGCTCCCGTATTTCAGACCCATCTCCCAACCCCCTCCTGTTTTGTAATTTCTTCTGGTAATCTCCCGTAATTTATTAGGTCTGATTGTTAAAAACAAAATCTGAAGACTATCTGAAGACTTGTTGACTATCAGACAACTCAAAGATGGATAGGTCATCTGTGTGCAGGTTGAAACTTGAAACTTGAAAAATAAAATTATATTTCTGGATAAATACAGTCTCAGAGTATTTAATCATGCACTGGAAACTAATGACATACCATCATTTATCATCATAAATTAATGTAGGGAAAAGCTGGAAGTGCAGTTTTTTGCAACTATTAGTGATCTCTGGTCCTCAGAGCCATATTTTTTATTATTCAACATTTCATATTTATATTATTGCTGATTATTGTTTGTGTTATTCAACATTTCATATTTTACTGTCTTTTTTATATTCTAAGAATGCACTCTATCAGAGTGATGTTTATTAAAGAGAGAATGTTCACTTTGTCAGAGTGAGGATATTTACTTTATCAGTGATGTTTACTTTATCAAAGTTATGTTTACCTACTTAGTGATGTCTTCACTATTGTTTATTTTTTTAAACTTAAATTTTGTAAAAAATTTTTGGGGGGGGTCCCAATGGAAGATAGTGATTAAAAAAATTTAAATCATAGTTTTACGCAAGAAAATTGTGAGGTAAATAATTTTCCATATCACTCCCCTCTAATGGGGAGTGACATATCTTGCCCAAGGACACAACGGACTGACTAAGACAAAGCAGGAATCAAACCGCCAACCCTTCGGTTAATAGACAACCCGCTCTACCAACTGAGCCATGGCCATACAATATATGTAGGACTGCAGTAACACACACAAAGGTTGGAGGAGTTCAAAACATTATATGATCCATAAATAGAGGATTGGGTGGGGGATGAAGGGGAGGGGGTCCTCACTTTGGTTATGGTATTACACCACAACTACATTTAACATAATGGTTGTGTACTTGAAAATGCTCAGCCGTCAGTCCAGTCAGTTTTTGCACATACTGATGGACAGAAAGAGCCCCCTAGCCCGACCCACCCCATGGACATCAATCAACCCTCAATCCAGACTTTTGGACACAATTCTACAAGTAACGTGGCAGACTTGATTTGATTTTTTTGGTGTTTTCCCCACCCTTGCTTTGTGTCAGAACTGTCACAAGCCAGATGGAGGCACTCATCTTGCCCAGGGGCTTGCAGGCGTGTTGTCCATAGCTGAGCATGCGTTAAGACCAATCTATCCTCAGAAGCCAAGTTGTCTGCGAAGTAGGGTTGTCACGATACTAAAATTTCCAACTCGATACCGATACTAAGGATAATACTCGATACTTGATACGATTTCGATACTGGAGATGTGAGGGATTCCTTTTAAAATTTCCTCCACGGACTGCTAAAAAAAAAGGTAGTGAGTGCAGAATAAATGCATGCCTATCTCTTGCCAAGTTAAGGTAGGCCTATCTTTTTGCTCAAGCCCTTCTGCAGTGCTAACTGCAAGCCTCTTTATGGTCGAGCGATTATGTGCGCGGGCAGCAGTGTATTGCATCATGTGACCACCGCGGACCCCTTGCAGGACTAGCAGCGCGCATGTCAAAAATGATAGGCTGACATGCTCATGGTGGCCTCCGTGGTGGTAACGTGATACTATGCGCTACCGCCTGGCTGCCGCCCGCGCGCATAAATGTTCGACTAAATCGAGGCCTTTAAAAGCAAAGTTGCATCAGATGGTCGCAATCACAGACCTATAGAAATAGTGTATAGGTCTGTGGTCACACTGGCGTCATCCCGTGTGCTGTCAGAGGCAGCTGGAGAAAAAAAGAGACTTTAACTTACAAGCCGGCATTACGGCTGTGCCAGAGCTGACCGCGTTGATGCCTGTTTAGAATTCTTAACGTTACCCGCTACAAAAAAGCGGCGACGCGCCATAAAAACAAAAATCGATTTTCCAGCAACTTAGTATCTAATTAGATACCAAGGGTCAATATCGATTTAGTATCTAAAATCAATTTTTTTGACAACCCTACTGCGAAGTGTTGCAGCAGATATGTCACAGAGATTTTGCGTGCACCTCCCAAAAAGCAGTGTTGGGGAGATTACTTTGTAAATGTATTTCGTTACAGAATACAGAATACCTGAATTAAAAAGTAATTTGTAAAGTATTGGATTACATTGGTTTAACATGGTACTGTATTCTAAATACTTGGATTACTTCTTATTAAAACTTAATTTAAATTAAATATAAATAACTTTACACACTAAATAATATTTATTATAATGTTTTACATCACAACATACTGGTAAAATAATAAATAAAACATTAAAGTTAAATTATTATTTGTTCATTTATTAAAATTTCAATATGCCTGAACATAGCACCAACTATTCTTCACATTTAAATACTGCTTGGTCACCAATGGTGGGAAGGTCCCCGGGAAAATCAACAGACAATCAAAACTACCAAGTGTGTGCGCTATGAGGTGACAGTCCAACCAACTAACTATCCTGCAGAGGACTAACTCAGGAGAATCCCCTCCTTTGATAAAAAAAAAAAAAAACTGATCAACTTTAAGCAGTACTGCACGAGCAAGAACAACAAAAATGTGATCAAGGTTTTATCCATCATCTTCCTGGTGTTTCTGTTAACATCTCAATAAGAACGACATTGGAACTAAGTAAAAAAAAATGTCTGCTACAAACGTTTGGTAAACAAAAATGAGCACGTCAAAAGTGCAAATAGAAAATGTGCAATATAATGAAGGTTTTATCCATCACCTTCATTTTGAGTCTGTAAACTTTTCAATAAGAACAGCTATGCAACTATGGCAAAAAACAACCTGTCACCCCTAGAAACTTCTACAAAATTATCTAGTAAACAAAAATGAGCGAGGTAACACTTTCACTCAGTCATTTTTGTAGTGAGTTAGGTTTTCTGAATCAAATGGTCCAGTAAAGGTTGTTGTAGCGCAGCAAAAGTGACATTTCAAAGTGTTTATCTGTCATCCTGTTGCGATCAGGAGTGAAGCAGAGTCCTGCACGGGTTCGGGTACCCGTGGGTGAACCGCAGATTTTCACGAAACGGATGAAGAATGTTGTGCTGTGTCGGATACGGGTTCGGTTTGGGTCGGACTTGGGTGATCGCGGGTCTAATTTGCGGTTCATAGGCTAAAAACTGTTCTTTAGTTTGGACTTGTAGCTGCCTCCTGTCGGCTTCCTTCTTGATGTATCTGTGTGTGTGTGTGTGTGTGTGTGTGTGTGTGTGTGTGTGTGTGTGTGTGTGCGTGCGTGTGTGTTTGAGCTCACAGATAAAACTATTTTTTGAGTTTATTATTTGTCTGCTACTGTTTAACAAAATTTTTATTTGGCTCTGCCTTGGCTATGTCACTGTTCAGTATATTCGTGGCAATAAATGTTTGTATTTAAGTTTCTTCCGGGTTCGGGTCGGATATCGGATTCATATATAGCGGGTCGGTTCGGGTGCTGATTTTTTTTTTTTTCGTCGGAAAACGGGTCGGATACGGGTTTGAACATGACGGTTCCGGGTGGTTGCGGTATGTCAAAATCAGAACCGTGCAGGACTCTGGAGTGAAGATCAGTCCTCCCTGGCTGAACAGTCGTTCCACAGGAGCACTGCTTGGCAACGTAGTGTTGGAAACGTAGTGTTGGAAACACGAGTAATCCAATGTTATTACTAAAGTAACTGTATTCTAAATACTAGGTTTAACAGCAGTAACTGTAACGGAATACAGTTACTCATAATTAGTATTCTAAATACGTAACGGCGGTACATGTATTCCGTTACTCCCCAACACTGCCAAAAAGTGTAACCACCGCAGACAGTTTCGCAGATAGCATCTCAGAGAAGACAAGAAAAGAGGCCTGTGATTGGTCCATTCTACATCTGCTCTACACACGCACTTCCGCTTCCCTACTTTTCGGTCTTGTTTTGTGTACATGAGTGCTTGAAGATGACTCGTGTGAAGATGGAATAGCAGGAGGAGTGCCTGATAGAAGAAATGAGGAAGTACCAACATCTGTATGACTCTAGTTCAAACCAATATAAAGACAGCATCTGCTCAAATAATTCGTGGAGGGTGATAGCACAGAATGTGGGGATGGATTCAGCCGAATGCCTAACCAGAAAATAAATACTCCACCAACCACACCCTTTGACCACAATCCTAGCAAGTTCCTGAGAGTGGCCCTTGTGTTGTGGCGGTGAATAACATTGTGCATGCCATGTTCTCCCCACGCTGCAAAGTTTAGCATAAATTACAAATATCTGCGACAAGCTGACTGCGACATTACCGCAAGAGCATGCAGAGGCTTTTGGGGTTAATGGACAGACCTGAAGGCGTCCATCCAGGGTCCTCTGGATGGTGACACACTTGCTAGGATGAACTCCATTGGTTGTGATAGCAGTGATGAGTGAGTCCAACTCATCTTTCTTCTCCTTCAGTTTCTTCACAAGGCTCTCAATGGCTCGTTTGGCAAAACCCTCATTCTCTCCACCCTGACGGTGGCACATGAGACTGTGGACGATGCTGAGGCAGGCGTCGTTGCTGCTCGGAGGATTCACAGACATGATGCTGCACAAAAATTTTGCACAAAACTGTTATGCACTTATTCACTAAAATGTATATTCTAAATGACAAAAAATACTGACTGTAAAATCCGTCTTGAAACAAGCTGAAGTGTACATATAACAGCAAATTTCTATTCACAAAAATCTGAGTCTAAATGTTGAAAACCCACGTAACATAATCTTTGAGTCTGGACAGTTCCATTGATTGAAAATCTTTGATTGTAAGCAATACTGACACAAGGCCCAGCGTAGTTCTGTTCTATATGTACATATGTACAGTATGTGTGTCTATATGTACATTTACATATGTGGGATTCAGATTGCGTGTTTCATCTGGTCACTGAACTGCGAATCACAAAATACTCAGTTGACAGTTAGTGCTGCAATACCAAATCGATTAAGTCAATCCAAATAGATTCTTAAAAGAGTTGCCAACAAACGTTCTTGGTGTCAATGCCAATAGATTGGCATTTTTCTTGATTTTCTAACTGATGTATAGAATAATAAAGTCCAAAGTTGTTCAACAGCTCAACAGGCTCTGTGCTACTTGTTGCTATGTCTTATCTTTTACTCATATAATATCATAAAAAAAAATTCTGGGGTTTAAAGTCTGAAAACCTGTAAAAGGTATTAACAGTCAAAGTAACCAAGCACAGGTATACCATATATGGTTTCACCATTTCTTACCTGGTGTTAAGAGGTTCAACCACAGAGTGACCAGAGAGTTGACTGGCATCATGGTGGCCCAGCTCTGAATCAGTCCCTAAAATGAGGATACATGGGTAAAGATCAGAGATGTTGGTGAAAGAGACACTTCGATCATTATGAGAAATAAACCAAGGAAATAAGCACATTCATTACAAATACACCAAATACTAATTCATCTTTGACAAATGTAATCTTTAGAGATTGCACTTCTACCGTGGCAAGGTCACAACATGCCAATTATGGACCAAACACTGTTTGTATTTTCACCAAAACTGACAGCTACACTTAAAGGTTCTATAATAGAATTTTTAATTTCAACTACAAAAAGACCTAAAATAATCAGTTGAGTGTTAAAATAAAAAGAACTCTGGACTTGTGCCCAAAACATCAATTCATTGGATTGTAGAGGTATGTACTGAGTACACGACAGACAAGGGAATTAATTTGACCACTAGAGTGATAGAGTTAGGTGAGGAAATGCAAATAAACCTATAGTGTAGCTATTAGTGTGTCAAACTATACAAAATGATAACACTTCATTTCATGACCTGCTGTAAATCTCAGTGAAGTGAAAGAGCAAGTTGATGTCAGGGTCATTCTTGCTATAAAGCTTGATGTCATCCATGTAGAGGAGTTGGATGATGTTTTTTACACTTTGGAACCCATACCCAAAGTCACTCTGTGGTGACCCTTGGCTGAAGGGGTTTAGGCCTGTACAGAATGGGGGGGGCATAAGAACATCTCTTTGAGATGCCAAACTTGACACCCACATACTGCGGCATTTCCAGTCTGACTCGGCTTGGCCTTTTTGCATTTCCATTCTGAAAAAGGTCCTGGAATCTGGTACCCGGTACTCGTCATTTTGTATCACCTCCACCAACGTTCCTCGCAATACTAAAATATGACGTGTAAACACTGCAGCCAGTTGTCTGTGACCCACTGGTTTCCAAAAAAAGATGTGGAAGTTGACAGTAAATATATTTGTAGATTAAGCCATATGATGGCAGCCCAAACTACACCATGGTCAGTTGAGGAGATTTAGGGCTCTAGTTTCCAGGTGCGGGTGCGGGTGCGGGTGCAGGATGCACAAGCTGGCGGACCCGGCACAGTGCTAGTTTCTGGCCAGTGCAGCGCAGTTTGGTAGTTTGGTAGACTGTGGTGCGCCAAGATGGGTGTGGCAGTGCACTCGTGGGCGGTGACTACTGATTTAGCTTGGCGCAGTGACAGATTCGCTGACTTTAGATTGCAACGACAGTGTGCCAAGAGCTTGCCGGCTGAAAGGCGCTGTGCTTGTTTGGTAGTTTGGCAGCCTGTGGTGCACCAAGCTCGCCAGCTCAAGGCAGGTCTAAAGCGCAGCACAGCCGGTGGAGTGGTAGATTGGGAAAGGGCACATTACCACAACCTCACAGGCAGGTTTCCAGACATTTAATTTCAATGAATGACATTTCAATGCAATACATAACCCCAACTCTTCTATAGAACCCCCTGATGACGTGGCAGAAATAGGAGAGGTCTGCGAAGGACTGATTTTCCCTCCTGCTCCTGTACTGTTATGGGTGCTTCTTAGTTCCCTCCTGCTCCTCCCTGTGACCTGAGGGTTCTTTTTATTAGGGTCATTCATGAAGCAGGTGGAGGACAGAGAGGATGATCCTGACATCTTCTTTTCCTTTACCTCTGTGCCTCCACCTTACACTGTGTGGGTCATTATTTGACAGCCTCTTGTGGGAACAGGTGGGAATGGAGGCGTCATGGGAGCAAAGCATAAGCATATTCTCCATAGTCCCGCAAAGAATACATCTGCATTAAATATGTTTTACACAATGATTAAAATGTGTATTTGAAAAGTGACAAATGTTGTATGAGCTTTGGTGGTTGAGACAACATGAAATGAGTGAGTGAATCAGCCACTCCCTGATTGGATGACACAGAAGTAACACATAGATCACTATGTCATCCAGGTACTATAATGTCAGTAGTATCCTGTAATGGAAATGAGTCATAGACCTTCTTGGAGTCAATCCAGGCAGTGCACAGGTTGGTGTTCCTGGTCTTAGAGTCTCGGGTGATTGTCCTGTCAACCAGTAGCTGGTGTTTGGCTCCTCTGGTGCTGTTGCCTATTCCTTTCTGTGCTCTGCTCCTGTATTGCTCCATAGTCCTATTCATCTTAGTTGTTATGATGCCTGAAAGGATCTTCCATTTGGCACTGACTTGAGAATCTCCATCTTTCAAATGTCCATGAACACTGTCAAACCTTTACAAGATCTAGAACAGTTGCTCTTCCCTCTGCATCTCCAAAAAGAACTGGTAGGAAAACAATGAGGAAACTATTGTCGTGTTTCCACTATATGGTATTGGCTCGAGTCACCTTGGCTCAGGTGCCAGGCACTATTCCTCGAAAGCATTTCCATAACAGATACTACAGTACCTGGGTGTCATCGCAAGGTGCCATCAAGCTCACGCCAAATTCTTTCATCAGTCACCAAAGACAGAAATGTCTCAACCTCTATGACTGACCATGGTGTTTTGCAGGCTGCTATCATTGCATTACAGACTGAAATAACTTACCCCTCTATTCACTGTAAGTGAGAATCGAGTTTTTTTGTTTTTTTTTAATGGTGGGGTGCACATTGATAATGCAATGAAGCAGACAACACCACCAATCAGTGTTTGCACTGTTTATACTAGGGATGTCCCAAATGTTTTGCCCTTGAGTCTGAGTCATTTGATTTTGTGCTGATACCTAGTCCCAATCTGATACATCTATAAAACATTATAAAAGAAATTAAGAGCAAAGAATAACATTCAGGACGTCCCTTATTTAATTTTTTTCCCCACCAACTTCTATGAGGTAGGATGAATTACAGTCTCAAGTCAGAACAACACAGAAATAGAATAGTGCAACATTAGAACCTAGTGCAACATTAAAGAAACTGTTGTGTGTGCGTGGTCTGTGCAGACACAGACCCAGATTGTGAATGTTGGTAATTCAAAAGATACTATTTAGTTCTTGCTTATTTTTAATCACTACTTAATAAATAATAATAATAATAATAATAATATGTGTATTATTTATCCGATACCTGATTCAAACATTGGGCAGCTGTGGCTCAGTTAGTAGAGTGGGTCGTCCAATGACTGAAGGGTCAGTGGTTCACGTCCCAGCTCTGGTTGTCCACATGTCAAAGTGTCCTGAACCCTGACTTAGGCCCCAGTAGGACTGGCATAACCTGAGAAACCTACTGGTGTATGAATGTGTGTGTGTGTGTGTGTGTGTGTGTGTGTGTGTGTGTGTGTGTGTGTGTGTGTGTGTGTGTGTGTGTGTGTGAATTAGTGTTAGGCTAACGTGAAGCGCTTTGAGCACCATGAAGGTGGAAAAGAACTGTATAAGTGCAGTCCATTAACATAACGTCCGAGTCCAGATTGAGTCCACAGTCACGTGATAAGCGCTGATTTCCGATCGCGTGATAGGATCAGGACAACCCTAGTTTGCATGTCACATTATAGTATCACTTGGGACCTCTTGGAACCTCTGCGGAGGCAATACCAAATATATAGTACAGGGTACCATGGTACCGCATCCTTTTTTGTAATAGAAACATATGTTAAGTCAAGTGGAATGGGGGCAGAGCATGATCATTTACGTGACTCTTCCTAACTGAACAGTTCTTGAATTGAAGCATTAATTTTGCATTACAATCCATCTCATGATCCTCTGTTTATTCTGTAGAAGGTGGAAAAATACACAGATACATCGTTTAAATGTGAGATTATGTGGGACCAGAGTCAAAATAAAGTGGGACGCCATTATTTTTCCAGTATGATTAGTTATTATTATTAGTGTCTTAGCATTATTAACTTAAAGTACATTCCAACTCAAAGTAACAAAGGTTGATGAATCCATTCATTTTACAGTGTGACCAAACGTCCAACATCACTGGATGGATTCAATGCTTCTAATAATGAAAATGTGTACATGGGTGTTGGTCATCAGTCTCCCTGCACTCAACTGAGTTTTACATTTTACAGAATAAGTGGTAAGATCCAAACATTTTAGGCTGAAAATATATTATGCATGAGTGAAATTACGGTCTTTGGTTTAATTAGAAACCAGCTAACTGATAAACCAGACATCTAAATCAAATTAACCCATAAGAATACAGAGCTACTTTTGTGGCAGTAACAAAAAATTTTTTTCCTCTATATTTAACTTTTCTTGAGTGATTTATCACCATTTGTTACAATATTATCCTCTGTACTTTAGCATTTTTTCAGTGAAAATCTAATATTTTCCTATGATGTTTTCACTGATCATGTAGGTGTGTATAAAATCTCAGAGTAAAGCTGAAGGTGATGATATCAAAAACAGAGAAAACTGAAGAAAAACTGTGGGTTTTTTTAGTAAAATATATCATTAACTCAACATCCACTATCACTGATCCAACTCCATGGATTTTACTAGTGAATCAGTATTGTAGAAGATGACAGTGCTTCCATGTTCACTATAAATCCTTTGAAAATCGAAATGGGTCAGATCAGATGGCCATGAAAAGATGACTAAGTATATTTTCCACAAATTATTTACATGTATTGATAAGATTAGTACATTCATAGAACAGGTATTAAACATTTTAGATCAGTACACTCTCAGTAAAGAAGTTACAAAATTGTACTTCTTTATCACTGGTGCGACAAAGGCAGTACCCTCAAAGGTACATAATTGTACCTTATAAGAATGGCTTTCACTGTTTGACAACTAGTTTGGACCTTTTACAGAGCTGAGAAGGTGCATATCAGTACTTTAATGTCTAAATATTAACCTTTGGGGGTACATTGGGGATTATTGTACCTTAATGTACAGATTTGTACCCCTACTATACCTATATTTCTGAGATGCTTTCGGGCACCAGTGTAGGGTCTTTAAGTTAATAAATACAGTAAATACATGTAAATGAACAAATATCAAACTCTGGGTGTGTGTAATTGACAACAAACACTAAACAATCTTTTGGACAGTTATTTTCCCAAAAACTGAGAATTTCCAGTGTAGACCAATTACATTAGCCTTCCACTATTATTGATGCCAACTTTGACCAAGATCCATTATTTGTGCAATGTCTTGTCAACATCAGTCAGTCCAATTCTAGCAATTGCCTTTAATGTATAACATTTGCACACAAAAAATGTATAGTGGCATCACATTTTACTGCTGAAATATAGGAGAACTTATTACTGAATAACATAAAGGTAAGTTGCATCAATAAATGTAAAAGTTCAAAAATCTTAAAATTGTGCAGGGGACTGTGAACAAATTGAACACGTTTCCCATATAGTGTTATATCCTCATATACATGTTGTAATCTAACATATGACAGGTGGAGCATTGAACCGTGGCCAGGCCGTATGTTAGATCCTACACTAATGCAGGTTTGGAAGGTGAGTCTAACAGGTCATTGAATATAAAATGCCCAATTCCATGTGAATATTACAGAATATTAGTAGAACTTCAACACCTCATCTAAAACACACACATCTGTCCACGTCTGACTTTAAACATCAATACAGGACCAACCCTCATTTAATAGGAAATAAAATACCCGTTTTATACTCAACAAAGGCAGCTGACCAAAAACCACAAACGTCCAAAGCACAGGGACACGAATGACATCCCATGGTATCAAGAAGAACCGGAGACACAAACAAAACACATACATGACATGAAACTCTGTGTGTGTGCGCGCGCGTGCGCGTTGGACTGGACCGACACCACATTATACACACATCAGACACAGTGGCTAACTATGACAGCAGAGGCTTTACGAACACAATCCAGGACATTTGGTGAAGGCTGTCCTGCAGTCACTGTGGCTGATTTCTAATATGCCTACATATATACACGCATATATTTACTGTATTTGTACTTACACATCAGCCGGAGGAGAAGGAGGAACTTAGACGTAGAGCTGAAGGTGTGTGTGTGTGTGTGTGTGTGTGTGAGTTGACGATAGATGGTTTTTGTGTGTATTCCCTTTTTCTTATTGTTGTTTTTCATCCGCTGACGTCACACACATGTCAATATTCGAAGAATTTCAGCTAAGGCTTTGTCTGTCTGAAGGTGCACTGCGTTGGCGGAGTTTTTCCTCAGTAGTTTTATCCTTTTATCGGCTCAGCTGCCTCTGTCTCCTCGTGCATCCTGCCTATTTCTCTCGGGCACGCCAAAATAACAATAAAGGGGAGACGCCGTGCGCGTCAGTGTCTCGACATGTTTCAGCCAATAGGAGGCCTGGTCTCACAGACACTACCACTCCCAGCCAGTCAGAGTCTGACTCTCAAAGCAGGACCACAAACCGGGGTCTGTCTGGTCCGTGTAGATTGACAGGCCCGCGGGTCTGTTTTTTTAAGGTGGCGCCGTATAGATTACGGTCCCCTCCCCCTCAGTCCCCCCCAAACCCAACCCCCACCCCCAACACACACACGCGCGCGCGCACAAACACACGTCTCACATTATCTTCATTAACTATCACATATACTGCCTATGTCGTTAGTGCACGAGTGTGTGTTCTAATATAATGTTGGTCACAGACACAGGGCCTTTAGTACAATGATCAAATGAACTGTTTAAATGTTTCTAATACCAGATCAGATCTGGTATTAGAAACTGGCTCCACAAATCCAGGGAAGTACTTTAGCATCTTTTTCTTAGTCAATACTTAAAAAAAAAAAAAAAATTGTCTATTGGTTGCTCTTTTACATATTTTGTGGTCTCAGCCTCATTAATGGGCTTGTTTATATGAGAGTATTTATTCCTGTTTAATTCAGAACAAAGGGTAATTCATCTTTCAGATGAACTAAGTAAACACCTAATTCCAGTTGAAAATGCCTATTTTCAATTAAAAAGAATTCAGCATAAAGTCACTAGTTTATTTCACTCTTAATTCTAAATTCAATAGTTCCTCTGATATGTAAACAGCTAATTCCTCTTTAACATTATTCCCATTGTTCTGCACATGCTCCTGGTCTCATCGCAATGATGCCTATATTTCATGTTGATGACGCACATATATTAGTATGATGATTCAGTCAAACCTTTACAAAAATAAATGCAAACATCACATGAAGTATCTGGTCTTCCATGTTGATAGTTGAAACAAAAGCAAAACAGGAAGTGGAGGCCATCGTTTTCTTCCAGCATGCATCCAAACATTAAGTGGCCATTCTGTCCAATCAGAACCCTCTGTACCCCCAGTTCTGAAAGTGTTCCGTCCAATCAGAAGGTCCAGCTCTTAAAGCCCAATTAACTACAGCGGAATGCATCAGTTTCCTGTGGAAAGCTTTATTCGACATCAATGTAAACACGAAGGAAATACCTTTAAGCCTGAAGTATTTTATTTAGAATAATTAATTCTGAATTTAAAAAACATCATGGAAATGAAGCCAATGTCATATTAAAGCAGAACTATGTAATATATTTACCTTAATTAATTAGCATCAATGTAATTGCGATGGTTAAATGGTTTGGATAGAGGGAGAATGGAAGCCCTCAGTATTCCCACTAGGGTCTGGAGGACCGAATATGCCAGTTAGAACTTCTCTGACACCGTCCTTATGGCCTAGATTTCATCTCTCAGTAGAAATGACACAGTTTACAGCACCACAACACAAACACACACTCAGCCAGGTACCACTGCCTGGCATTAAACACAATTTCACAGGTGTTTACTGTGGTAGAGAAAGGCAAATGGTCTCTGATATCAGAGCATATGAGAAGAAGGAAAGAGTGAGTGACCAAATGAGGAACAATATATGAGTTTGCCTCAATTTAAGTTTATTAGTAGAGTTTAGTATCACATGAAGGTTGTCTCACAGAGTTTTACAGAATGTTTTGAATATGAAAATAAGCTCGTCACTCGTCATCTGAACCCGCTTTATCCTCACTAGGGTCGCGGGGGTCACTGGGGGTCTAATCCAGCTACAATGGGCAAAGGCGGGGTACACCCTGTATGAGACACTAGTTCATCTCAGGGCTGAACATATATAGACAAACAATCACTCTCACACACACACCTATGGGTGATTTAGATTAACCTATTAACCTATCAGTGCATGTGTTTGGATGGTGGGAGGAAACCGGAATACCCGACACATGGAGAATATGCAAACTCCACACAGAAAGGTCTGGTGTGGGATTTGAAACTGAGTCCTTCTCGCTGTGAGGCACGAGTGCTAACCACTGCGCCACCGTGTCGAAAATAAGCACTAGCCAAATTATTATTAGCAAATGGATAGATGTCCCATGTATCACTCATCCTTCTCCTCCTTCTCAGCAAGGAAAAACTCCAAAAACCCCAGTGGGAACAGAAAAACCTTGGGAAGAACCACAGTGATGGACAGATCCACTCCCATGGATGAACAGCCAGGATGGTCTCAAGCTCATTTTAGTTTAGGGCCCACCTTAAAACAAATTTGATCTGAATTGGCCTGTATCACTAAAAAAATAATATAATATATAAATAAATAATGTCAACTCAAAATGTTCCTCTGCATTTTAGAGCAAAAGTAAGTAAAATTTTGTGATGAAAATGTTCACATGTACCAACTGCCCTTTAAAAAAATGTGAACAAGGCAGTCAGAGACGACAGACCTCAGCCAAGGCTTGATTTTTCATTCACATGTGACGTAATGGATAGATAGATAGATAGATAGATAGATAGATAGATAGATAGATAGATAGATAGATAGATAGATAGATAGATAGATAGATAGATAGATAGATAGATAGATAGATAGATAGATAGATAGATAGATACTTTATTGATCTCCAAGGAGAAATTTACAGCACCATATGTGTTGACCCATCTGATGTCAGAAGGTGAGGCGTGTGAACATAAAAAAGCGAGATTCTATCTTGTCTGAATTCTGAGATATTACCACTTATGTGTTTTAGTTGTTGACCTTTATTGTGACCTTGACCTTCATTGGTCAAAATCTAATGAGTTCTTCCTTGACCCATTATCTATCATTGCAGAAAGTTTAATCAAAATCTGTCCCAAACTTTTGCATAATCCTGCTGACAGACAAACTGAATCAAATTTAATATCTCCTTGGCAGAGGTAATAATCTGAATAAACTGACACTTTTTCAGAAAACTACATGCAATTTTAATAAAATCATGTCTCCATTTATCATTTACACACATACAATATACAGATTATTTATTAGTGGATCAACAAATACACAAAATGTTTAATAGCAGGCAGATGTTTGGACATTTCAAAATGTTCATATTTGTTCCGTTATTCAAATTTTTGTGAAATGATAGTTTGTTTTATTGTAAATGCGGTAAAATTACATGAAATTGTTTAAATCACAATGGCCAGAATGTGGAGTTGTGAGTATTCAAAGGTTATTATGATCGTATTTTACTAATCTGACCCGTTTTGATCTGTATGTGGAACCTGAAATACAATTATCAGTATATACACGATCATTTTTGTATTTCACAAATTTATCTGAGTACCGGATTTGGCCCCCAGGCCGAATTTTTGATACCCCTGCTGTAGATGAATCAGGACCAATGACCATCCATTTGCTGATGAAGTTTCAGTTTGTAAGAATAGAGTAGGGTGGAGGCATATGTAGACAGCTGAGGGGGTATATCTGTATTGAGGGCACAAGTAATGAATTGTGCTTATTACAAGGCAGGGAATCCCAGGGGCAGTGGTTTTCACAGTAAGTGGAAACTCAGGTTTCAAAGTGTGTGGTATGCCAGGTGTCATGCCCTCTGGCTCTGCCTAGTGGCAGACTCTGTCCCTTTGTTGTTGTGTTTTTTTTTGTGTGTGAACAGGTGGAATGTATCTCCTGATTTCTTGCAGCTGGAATGGATTTGGCCATGATCACCGCTCATCTCTGTCAGTATTTAATGAGGACTCATGCCACAACTCAATGTTGGACCATCAACTACCCCAGCTTGGAACCTGCCTTCATCGAGAACTGCAATATACTTCATAGCACGTGCTCCACCATCTTTGGATCTGCTGTCTTCCTTGTCCTCACCAGCTTCACTGCTCAGGTCCCCATCTCCGACCCTCAGTCTGTAATTTCTGACCCCCTTTTTTTCTGTTAAACAGTTTAGCCTTGGTGCTGTTTTAGGTTTAGCTTGTTTTGGTCTAGATTAATAGGTAACATTTTGAGGAGTTTTTGGCATTGTTTTTTCCCCCCTAAAATAGTGTCCAGCACTCAGTAGTTTTTTGCTGTATCCTTGACTTTTTTTTTTATACTGGTTGATTCAGCATTCTTGTTTTTTTTGTTACTTTTGATTATTCTAGGGTGTTTTCTTCTTTTTTTTTTTTTTGTTCCTTGTTCTAAATATTGTTTCCATATTATGCCTTTTCTGTTCAGCTGGGCATTTGTCTGCACCTGAGCCTTTATACCAGAAGCATGACAGTATGCTCAAACTAAGATGAGCTCATCCTGATCAGACCTCTCTATTTTTTACTATCATGATTCTCTTTTAAATTGACATGATTTGTTGAGATCTTTGGTTGACAGTAACACTGCCTTGATTATTCAGGTTTCTCAGTTAACTGGAAGGGTTACCTCATTAACTAATTAAATGAAACCTGTTACCAATCAGGTCACACCTCCTCCTGGACCTTCAATTTTCCATGCTAATTCCTCTCCAAATTCATTAGCTTGGGAACCTTCTGTTCCAGTCCCTGAACGTTATGCTGGTGACTTAGGTTCTTGTAGAAGATTTCCTATCCAGGTTTCTTTAGTTTTTGAGCTCCAGTCTTTATCCTACATTAAGATAATATAAGTGTTAAGATTGCTTATATAATTGGTTTATTGAAAGGACCAGCAAGAGACTGGGGAGCGACGTTTGGGAGAGACCGGATGCAGTTAGCAATTCTTCTATTGCTTTCATCAGAGAGATGAAGAGTGTTTGACCACCCCATTCAAGGCAGGGATGCAGGAACAAAACTGACCACTTTGACGCAAGGAATCAGGAGTGTGGCTGAGTTTGCTGTCGAGTTTGGTACTTTGGCTGCAGAAAGTGGGTGGAACGATGTCTCCCTTCAAAGCATTTTCTACGCTGCACTCCTTGAAACCATGAAGGATGAGATGATCAGACGGGATGATGTCATAAGCCTTGACTCATTCATCACTCTAGCCATCTGTATTGATAACTGGCTTCGGGAAAGAATACGGGAGCGAGGTCAGCAATCATATTCGGCAGCATCTCACCTGTTTGATCAGAATCTATAGACTAACACCAGTCCTCAACCCTCTGTCTCTGAACCTGAGCCCATGCAGATTGGTTGAGCCTACATGACCTATCAGGCAAGAGATTGGTGCGGAGCACCAATTCTTGTCTGTATTGTGGAAAACTAAGGCATTATATTGCTAACTGCCCTATACGGCTAGTAAAAGGACAGGCTCCCCGTTAACAGGGGGAATTTGGGTGAGCTGGACCACAACTACCTCCCCCCAGCATCTCCAAATAATTACATCTCGCTTTTGGCAGACTCTTATCAGTTCCAGTTGAAGTTTTGATTGATTCCAGGGCAGAGAACTTCATTGATAGAAAGTTCAGATACCACTGAGCCCCTTGACCCTCCCATTGAAGTCAAAGCCCTGAATGGTCTTCCCCTGGCCCAAGTCAGCCGTCGATCTACCCTGACAAATTTGGTCTTGGCTGGTAATCATCATGAAATGCTTAGGTTCCATATCACTGACCACTCAAGTCCACCAGATGGACTGGGCCAAGAGTGAGATCCTGTCTTGGAGCCACACATTGTCATGCTGTCTCCATGCTGCTTTGTCTCCTCCAGCCTTTGAGCTCCACCAACGTCCACACCAATTTGTCGAAGATTCCCAATGAATCATGACCTCGCCCCAGTCTTAAGGACTGTGCACTCTCACTCCCTCCCCATCGTCCCTATGATTTCTCTATTGACCTCTACTTGATTTAATTTGAATGATTTATTTTGAACATGTGCAAAGTGCAACAATAATCCATACAACAATAATAACAATGACATGTCCGAAAAGGAGTAGGATGAAGCATAAGCTCATTTAATCCTACCCCTTCTTCACTTCCCCAATAACCTGAATTCATCTTATAGCAATATAGTGCATAGTATAAAAATGACAATACCAATAATAAATAACTGAATTACTAAACATATATACAAAACAAATGAGCAGAGAGGAAAGTAGGTAACAAATGGGTTTTCTTTTCTCCTTCCCTTCCTCCTTCTTCTTTTCCCTTTCTTTCTTCTTCCCTTTTTCTCTTTTTTAATTTCTGTATTATGTTCTTGTTTTTTTTTAATTATTTTTCTATTCATTCACTTATTTTATTTATTTTTATATATCTTTAACCCCACAGAGGGGGAGTCAACATTGCTTGAGATCAATGCATATTCCAGTCTTGCAGCCATATACTATTTAGTGCATGTGTGTGACCATCACCGATCCTCCCCGAAAGCTGAGCAGACATCCCCCATTAGAACTCTCCCTTACAATCCAGTGAGGGCAGTGCTACACCTCAGTGATGTGCAGAGGAAACAAAGACTGGACAGGACGAACGGGAACAGAAACCAACAGGCGGTGCTATTGTAATTAAAGACTGCAAGGTGATGTGTTATTCCTAACCACCAACTGTCCATCAATAAAAACAAATAAGTAGATTGGAAAAAGAGGAGAAAACCAAACCAGCACAAAAGGTGATTCTACTCCACCCGAGAGTCGTCTGTACAACCTGTCCAAGCCCTAAGAGCTAGCCATGGAAAATTACATTCAGGAATTGTTAACTGCTGGGATAATCAGGCCTTCTTCCCCACCAATTGGTGCAGGTTTCTTCCTCGTAGACAAGGACAAGACACCTTGTCCTTGCACTGACTACCGTGGTTTGAACAGCAACACCATCAAGAATACCTTAGTTTCATGTGTTTTTTCTAATGTATTTAGTGTAAAATAGACTACAACCTAAAAATCTATTATCATTTACATGATATCTTATTCAAAACAGGGTAAAAACAAACACCCACTTTTTAGGCTTGCATATATTATATATTTACCAGATTTGCAACTGTATGAAGTCTGTCTGTGTAGATGTAATGTTTTTGTTTTATATTTTAGTTTTTAGTCCATATTTGAAAACTATTTAACAGTATGCAATTACAACAATATTAACTTAAATGTATTTCTACAAATATATTTTATTCACGTCACAAACTGTCTCAGTCACCTTTCCCCCAGATCCACTCTAGATTCACCTGGCCTGCACCGCACAGCTGCAAATCATTGCTGATCTGCAACTATTTAAGCAGTGAGGCTTGCACTTGCTGGTGTGGGACCATTCAGTTCATCACCTCCATAACCCGGACACTCTGCTAGTTCCCTTGTTGCAATAACCTGGACATTCTATTCACCACCATGGACTCTGGCTGAACATTCCCCAGGTTTAGTTTTCTGTCTCTGTCATTTTTGCTTCTGTAACTTTAAAATGTATAGCCTAATGTTTTGATCTGCCTACAAGTTCATGTGTCTCAACTGTACTTACTTTACCACTTGTTATATTTCACTTTGTAGTAAGATGTCTTGATAAAATTCATACAAGACAAATTTACAACATGCCTTTCAAATATAAATAAACATCCATACTAATTCATAAAGGTCTTGAATTTGGTCTAATAGTGAGTCAAACCCTGTTGTCAGAAATGTACAAGGACTTAACATGGAAGGCAACAGAATTCAGTTGAGACATTTTGTCGTCTTCTCCCGCTTATCTGGGTCATGGGTGCTTTCAGTCATTATTTATTTTATGTGTTCTTTTTTATATATATATATATATATATATATATATATATATATATATACACAATCTAGAATTTTTCAATTCATTTATTTTACTTTTTCATTTATTTGTAGTCCTTTATTTTTAATTTTGTTTTCATTTTCTTTATTTTGAATACAGAAGAATGACAATGAAATATGTTCTGTGTCACTCACTAATCTGTTGGACCGTTTGTGATGGCAACACACAGTTGTTATATACTCCTGAGTATTTTGTCATATCGCAATATACTGTATATTTCAGGGTTTTAAAAAAAAAAAAAATATTGTCAGGTTTTTTTTTTTCTGATATTGTGCAACCCATCTATTTGTTTGACAGTCCACGTCCTGGGCTAAACCATATAGAGAATGTGTGGAGGAGCTTTCAGACCAGAGAGATGGATGGAGGCTTTGGTACAGGAAAATTGGACCAGGAGACACAAGACAGACTGTGGACACTTAGAGGAACCATTATCCACAACAAAGGCTACTCTGACTATTAAGAAGAGACATTGGACTGAGTAAATCTAGGGTAGGAATAATTTTGAAGATGGTGTTTTTTGGAAAGCTACTAATAATATACTCGAGAAATAAAGTTTTTCTCCAAATATAATTTGTTTTTAGATACAGGTCAGGAAGAAACTGGATGAGCGTCATTCTTTTTATCATAAAAACAAAAAGTCACAAATGCCAGGGGTATGAATAAATTGGAGAATGCCTGTATATACTGAGACGGATACAGGTGGAGCATCTATGAGCTGTCAGAGAATGTGTGGGTTGGATCGCTAACTTTTCCTTCGATCTACACCACATGCTCCTCCACTACGATAACTCTGTTTAGAAGGTGCAGTGTAATATGAGCTCTCTCAGAAGGTGGATGCAGTGTGGGGCCTGTGGAAAAGGTCACAGGTGGTTCAGCTGCTCAGCCTGAGGTGTCACCATTGTCAGTGGGAGGGTGGAGGTGTGTGGGTGTTGTGTTGGACCCCCTGGTAAACCTGCCTGGACACATTTCTACTCCACTGCCATCAACACTGTGATGCTCAGGGCTGATAGCTCTCCGGCTATTTCCGGCGTAGCAACGTGGCTGTCTTTTTCTTTTTTTTTTTAATCCTTTATCATAATTTTCTGGATTTGCGTTGTGCATACCAATTTTAACTGTCAACTACAGTAACGTGTCTATGTACAAGACGATAAGCCAATAAGAAACAGGGCGGACCTTTGTGCCAGCCAATGATTCAATTCAATTAAATTTTATTTATAAAGCCCCAAATCACAACAAAGTCGTCTCACAGGGCTTTACAAAAACACAATCCACTACAGAGATATATGAAAAGTCCCAAGCATCCCCTGTCCTTAGACCCTCCTTCTCGGCAAGAAAAAACTTCAAAACCCAGTGGGAAAAAGAAGAAATCTTGAGGAGAACCACATTGAAGGACAGATCCACTCCCATGGACGGACAGGCTATAGATGAACGTCCATTTATAAATGAAGGAGGGGGGCTGGTCCAGACACCAGAAAGGCAAGGGCGGGGGTCCGGGGTCACAGGTCGGCACAGGCGAGACACTGCAGATCCTGCCGTCCATGGCTCCCGTGGAGACACTGTCAGGAGAGTCACCACTCCCCCCAGGGGGGACCAAGTGACTAGTCATGAACAGACTTGGTATGAAAGATAGGTTATAAAAATGACAAAAACAGGTGTGAGGGAGAGAAAGAGAAGAAATAACTGTCTGTACTTCCCCCAGCATTCTAGCTCCTAGGGCAGCCTAGACTGAACTGTGACTCATATATCATTTATACATGATATATGAGTCACATAATTTTTAACTAACCTGACCATAGGCTTTCTCAAACAGGAATGTTTTCAACCTAATTTTAAATGTAGAGACATTTAAAATTGTCGGCATCTTTAATATTAAAGGGAAGCTGATTCCATAAGACAGTAACCATGGTAACTAAACAGATCATCTTTAAGATAAAGGGGCCCATACCATTAACGGTTTTATATGTAAGGAGGAGGATTTTAAATTTAATTCTAAACTCAACTGGTAGCCAATGAAGGGTTTGGAGCACAGGGGTGATGTGTTGTTCTTCTGTTAATAATCAGTTAATCATAACAGTAGGCTAGATTGATGCTGTTCAACCAAGCACTCTCAGGACCGACTTTGAGCCGACTGGAGTCCTGCCACGTGCCTCTCAACTTGTCTGTAGCGTCGGCTCAGCGTGGCTACGTTTATGAAGCCAGGAGAGGATGTAAAACATCGATAAAAGTCTAAAAATTAAATGGCGCAGGGGTTGGCTGTAAACCCTTTTTGAGCTGGTGTCAAAAGTTACCTCAACCCGGTGTAGTCTATGGAACAAGTGGAAAAAAGCACGAACAAGATGCTTTCCACAAAGGAGTAGCCAGGTCGGTGAAATATATATCACGTTTGTTAGGAGCAAGTGCCACAGCTGACATTCCGCCGTCGATTATAGACAGTTTGACTGATTTAAAAATCCGACTGTGTGCCTTCATTGTGGAAATGACTTGTCGTATACGTTAGCTCAACCACTTGTAGCCCTGAACCCCATGCACAGTAACACTCTGTCAAACATTCAAGCTTTGAAGGACTTTGTTTTCAGAGTTCGTCATACTCATTTGGGCCTTCAAAATTTGGGGAAACGTGTACCTTTTTCATCACAGTATCTGGGTTCCTGCTGCCCTCTGTTGGTCAAAAAAGTAACAGCAGCATAAATTATGAAAACACAGTGGAGGAAGTCACAATAAAATATTTGTTCACCCATATATATGTTTTCTTGTGGCTTACTCCACTGTGTTTTCATAAATGATACTGTTTTTAATTTGAATACACAGTACAGTTCCCAAATAGGATGGAAAATCCATTATAACCCCCATAGCATACAGTTTCCAGGATCTGGATCCCTAAAATGTCAAGACTCTTCATCATAATAGACCACTGTCCTTAATATATCCAGAAATAATAACACTATGCTATTTGTAAGTGCACCATCAGATAGATAGGGTCACATAGGGCCATGTTGTTTTTAGGCCTGTATCTTCCTTCAATCTATACACAAATGAGTAGGATGAGTCCTTTGTGACGTGAATTGCATCATCATTTACCCTCAAAGTAAATACCCATTACGCGGAAAGTAATGAGGAGACAAAATCAAATAGATTAATTCACTTTAGACGAGATACTTAGTTTGCTCCACAAGAATGCAGTTACTGTAGGAATCTAACCTGTGGTCAGTTGTCATTGATTCTGACATTGGCTGGGTCACCAGGAAAATGCTTCCACACACTTATTTAGGTCTGGGAACAGTGGGGAAACACTGAATTTGGCCTGGGGGGCATATCCCTTTAAGTCAGTTAAAACAACAGCACTCCAAATTACGCGGGGGGGGGGGGGGGGGGGTAAACACACTTGGCTAAACCTCGCACTCTGAATGCTATTAATTTTATTAGTGATTCTGTGTGCACTATGCTTACAGCCGTGGTAGTGAAATGTGTTCTAATGTCCCGTTTCTTTTCGGTGGCATTGTCTCAGGAGCTTACAGCATTGAAATTCAGACAATTACAAGGACAGGACATGGATGTCTGTTGTTCTTCTGACTCACATGTGCACAGCCAATAAAAACAGCAGGTATGGGTCGTCATATCATCAAATCAATATCGGAATGTGGCAAAAACAAAACGTGAACAAATATAAAATAGTTTTTATTAATGCAACCATATGTGTAGTATATTGAAATAATATTTCAAATTTTTCAATGGATGTAGATTTTTCCTATATTAAATTAAAATGACAAATATTGGTAGGGACTATTTTGCAATCCCCAAACATTGGTTGTGACATGTCACGACCATCTATATAGAAACCTACGCCCATGATGTGAATAAAGTAACGGGCAGAAAGACGAGTATACAACTGTGCCCATGTTTATCTTTAGTTTCTTTTTAATTACAAGCATCATTTCATAATCTTCAAACATATCATTAATAATTGTCAATTCAGTTGTGTCACTTTTAGAGAGAAAATATATCACAATATATGAGATCCTCTTGCCCAATGTGCCACCTGTGCCCCTTTAGTTCACAGTCTTCTACCTGTACAGAACACGTCCTTTTTGTGTAAATTGTATAAACAACCATTAATACAAATGGAAAAACAGACTTTATGCCATATGAAGTTAAAGACAACAGGTGCTATCAGATTCCTTATTATTTTATAATAGTAAATCATATCCAGGGCACTGGGCTGTGGCTGATAAGTCTATTATATGGAACCAGAGATTTACACATAATGTGTGCAAGAGTACATGGGAGAAAATCATTGAAAGCAGTGTTAATAGCAATAAGAAAGGTCGAGATTAACCGTCAGACCAGTGTCATCAACAGATTTGTTCTGACCTTTATGACAGTGTTAAGTGTAGGACAGTGTGTTAAGTGTATAGAAATATTTGTGTCAACATCAGCTAAAGAATTAGTAGACATGGATTATTATTATTATTATTATTATTATTATTATCCATTCATCAATGGGACCAGGTACATATCTGAATACAAACTGTATGTTGGATTTTATTCCGAGAAGAAGCGTTCATGTTTTGTGTTACTGACAGATGTGCCTCTCTGACTCGTCGTCTTCATTTAACAGTATTTCTCCATCCTTCTTGGGTGAGACACTCCAGTGTTTGCTGTGGAAAGCACCGGTAGGAGTATCAGGGTTTACTGGGGGAACGGGAGGTGAATACTCCTGAAGCCTCCAGCATGGTCTTTCTTCGGGCTGTTTCCTTTGCCACGTTGTGATTGAGTCGCCTCAGACGTTCCTGAGTATAGAATGCAAACAGTCAGTTACACAAAATTACAAGACATAATTAGGAGAGATTACAGATGTACAACTATATGTATTTATTATTAATTTAATACTCATTTTCCACATGACATCAATAGTCTCTGATATCCTCATGACTAAGGCCCCTTCCACACAGCAATGCAACAAAATTTCATTGTGCCTCGCATAATCACAATAAAGATTCTGGATTCTTGAACAAACCGTATCAGATTCACTCAAAAACGTTGCTGTGTGGATGGGGCCTTGGTGTTTAATGAGGGTTTAATGGTCAGAATAGGAAAAACTCTCGCCTCACACACACCTGTATTTAACTACTCTATTTTTCGGACTGTAAGTCGTACGGCAGACTGGTGTGGGCACGCAGTGCGATGTGGGGGCCTGACAGCTGCCCTGATCACAGGACTCCCTATACATGGTAGGAGAGGACGTGGTCGTCCCAATCTAAGATGGGTGGACGACCTAAAGAAGTGGACCGGCCTCTCTGCTGAAGCCCTGAAAGCCCACAAACTTGTACCTACACCAATGCGCAGACGTGAGCACCTAAGGGTTTTCTCTAGGCGTCTTTAGTTAAGTCGTATTTTATATTTTTCATAATTTTGCCGGAAGCTTCTCCCATTTTCTGTGAGTAAGGGACTTTCCCTGTTGCCTGGGAAACCGGCCCAGAGTTACACACGCAGACACACACAGGGAGCTGACTTGGAGTAATGTATGGCTGAATGCTAAATCCTACCTCAAACTCCTGCGATTATTGGGAAAACTGTAAATAATTGGTAAAAACGAAGGTGATCATGAGTGGCAGGAGGTTCTGAAGGACAAGTAGATATTTTTTTTCTGTCCTGTGAAAAATAAGTGAGATACAGCAGTTTTAAAACCGCTGAACTCACCAAAATGAAACTGTCAGTCATGTTAAAGCCCCGCCCACAGTGTTTGTCAATCATGTTAAAGCTCCTCCCACAGTCTTAATTATCTGCAGCTGTTTCATAGTGCCAGGAGCACTGTTGCCATGGTGATGAGCAGTGGTGGGAACTTCAAAGAGCAGACGAATAGACAGCTCCACACTCTGTTACATGTAAAAAATAGGTGTGAACATACTGACAAACTCCTGTGGTTTTTGGGAAAACCGTAAATAATTGCTGAAAAAGTTGATCATGAGTGACAGGAGGGTCTGAGGAACAAGTACATGTACTTTTTATGTCTGTACTGTGAAAAATAAGTGAGTTAGAACAATTTAAAAAACACTGAACTCAACATGAGACAGAAATAATTTTCCAATAGAAGTCTATTGACAGAAATTCCTGACATCATCTCAAACAGGTTCCTGTCATTTCACTTTAAAAAGAGCTCGATCTTCAAACTCTGGGTTGTTTGAATTCTCAGAACCATGGCAACATTTGTAGAAAAGATTGTTTGTCTACTATATATGGTTTTGCCATGAGAGTGACATTTTTCAGGTTAATTTTTCTTTCTCTCGTGCTCTAGAGATAACATCTCCCACTGATAAAAAGTACGATTTTGGGCTTTTCAGGGTGGATTTCTGAGTTCTCTATGGACAACCATAAATTGCAGCCTCATGAGAATCACATCCTAAAGAGAGGACAAAAATGCCCGCATTGTAAAGTTTAAATGAAGTCTGTCCGACAAAGTATGGTGAAGCAGTAGTGTTGGTTTAAAAAAAAAGGCAATTTTATTGTTAGTTAATAATTAATGGGGTTTTATTTTGCATAATAATGCGAAATACGTATGATATATCGGAATTCTGAGACAAGACATATAATCTCTGGGCCAATCTGACAATTTTTTCCTATTTACTGCGAAATGCTACGATGTATCGTTTGGTAGTTATAGCCATGTAAACATGGCCTAATTTATTATGGATGGACATTTTTGATTGGTTTTTCCCATTTTATACAAAATCCATACATCACAATGTCAATCCTGATAGCATCAGCCCACACATTTTAGCATCCACATTTTTGGTCAATTTACAGTGGTGCAGGACACATTTTTCCCCAAAGTATTTTGTATAAGTCAGAATAATAATAAATATGACAAACAATATACCCATGTGCCTTGCATTACATGCAAGGCACATGGGGAATTAATTACTTCTTCAAAGTAATTTACCCGGCACTGGTAGTCACCAACAGTTTTTGGCTCAAATATCATCTCCTCTGTCTTCTCCATATTCAGCAAAAGATGATTTTGATCACACCCTTCTATTTCAGAGAAATAGTCCAGTGGGCTCCAGTCAGCATATAACAGGCTGACGATAGCTGTGTCATCAGAGAACTTTATAATAAAGTTCCCTAAGTATGTACAAACCGGATTCGGTTGAAGTTGGGAAATTGTGTAAAATGTAAATAAAAACAAAATACAATGATTTTAAAATCCTTTTCAACCTATATTCAATTGAATACACTACAAAGACAACATATTTAATGTTCAAACTGATAAACTTTATTGTTTTTTGCCAAATAATAATTAACTTAGAATTTCATGGCTGCAACACGTGCAGTAGAAGTTGGGAAAGGGCATGTTTACCACTTCGTTACATCACCTTTACTTTTAATAACAGTCAATAAACGTTTTGGAAGAGAGGAGACTAATTCTCTTAGCTTCTCATGTGGAATTCTTTCCCATTCTTGCTTGGTGAACCGCTTCAGTTGTTCAACAGTCCGGGGTCTTCTCTGTCGTATTTTACGCTTCATAATGCGCCACACATTTTCAATGGGAGACAGGTCTGGACTGCAAGCGGGCCAGGGGAGAACCTGGACTCTTTTACTTCGAAGCCACGCTGTTGTAACACGTGCAGAATGTGGCTTGGCATTATCTTGCTGAAATAAGCAGTGGCGTCCATTAAAAAGACGTCGCTTGGATGGCAGCATATGTTGCTCCAAAATCTGTATGTACTTTTCAGCATTTATGTTGCCTTCACAGAAATGTAAGTCACCCATGCCATGGGAACTAATGCACCCCCATACCATCACAGATGCTGGCTTTTGAACTTTGCGTTGATAACAGTCCGGATGGTCCGCTTCCTCTTTGGTCCGGAGGACACGACGTCCAGTGTTTCCAAAAACAATTTGAAAAGTGGACTCATCAGACCACAAAACACTTTTCCATTGTGCATCAGTCCATTTTACATGAGCTCGGGCCCAGAGAACCCGGCGGTGTTTCTGGATGTTGTTCATAAACGGCTTTTGCTTTGCATGGTAGAGTTTTAACCCGCACTTACTGATGTAGTGACGAACTGTATTTACTGACAGTGATTTTCTGAAGTGTTCCTGAGCCCATATGGTGATATCCTTTACACACTCATGTCGGTTTTTAAGGCAGTGCCGTCTGAGGGATCGAAGGTCACGGTCATTCAGTCTTGGTTTCCGGCCGTGGTGCTTACGTGCAGTGATTTCACCAGATTCTCTGAACCTTTTGATGATATTATGGACCGTAGATGTTGAAATCTCTAAATTCCTTGCCATTTTGCTTTGTTGTTCTTAAACTGTTCAACTATTTTCTCACGCAGTTGTGGACAAAGTGGTGAACCTCGCCCCATCCTTGCTTGTGAATGACTGAGCATGTTTGGGGAGGCTCCTTTTATACCCAATCATGGTCCCTACCTGTTCCCAATTAGCCTGATCACATGTGGGATGTTTCAAATAGGTGTTTGATGAGCTTTTCTCAGCTTTCTCAGTATTTTTTGCCAACTTTCCCAACTTCTACTGCACGTGTTGCAGCCATGAAATTCTAAGTTAATTATTATTTGGCAAAAAACAATAAAGTTTATCAGTTTGAACATTAAATATGTTGTCTTTGTAGTGTATTCAATTGAATATAGGTTGAAAAGGATTTTAAAATCATTGTATTTTGTTTTTATTTACATTTTACACAATTTCCCAACTTCAACCGAATCCGGTTTGTACAATCATTTGTGTACAATGTGAAGAATACAGGGAAGCTGACACAGCCCTGTGGGGCACCTGTATTTATCAGTCTTGGTTCCGAGAGGATGCCGTTGACCCTGACTTGCTTTGTGCCCACCTCCCAAAAAGTATAACCACTGCAGACAGTGTCGCAGAGAAGACAAGAAAAGAGGCCTCTGATTGGTCCATCCACTCTATACACACTTCCACTGCCCTACTTTTCCATCTTGTTTTGTGTACAGGATAGATATTTAAAGAATGTACAGACCATCTTCTACGACGCTTCCTTCACCTCCCTACCAGGTCCAGTACCAACAGTTCTTCGATTTCTAGATTTATCAGATACATCTCGATCAACATGCACATTTGTCCAATCACCATTGTTGTTGAATAACCTTGTCTTCCTCTGTAACCAGAAGATAAATACTCCACCCACCACACACCACATCCACACCCCCCTGACCACAATCCTAGTAAGTTCCTTAGAATGCCCCTTATATTGTGGCGGTGAATAACATAGGGGTGAATTGGGATTGGACCCAAGACACATCTTTATGGTTCCTTAAGGCCCCTGTGAATATTTGGGCCCATGTTATAAGTACATTTTGAACAATGGACCAATAGCAGAGCACTCACCTGAGCATTCTGCAGAATGTTGTTCACCAGGACCACTCTACGCCGTGCATTGAGCAATTTCTTTACATATGGGTCCAGGTCTAGAGCAACCTTTTGATGTTCATTTATCCTGCATAATTCTGCAAAGAATATACATCACAAGACACACAGCACCAAATTAAATGATGAGCATGAAGCATAACAGCGTTAATAGATAGAAAAGGATCCAATGAGAAGAGCCCCTTACCTGTAGCCAGATTGTCTATGTGTTCTCTCAATTCAACCTGGCTCTCTCTGCAAAATGAAAGAAAAAAATACATAAAGTACATACAGTGACATTTTGTCACAATTAGTAATCATGTTGATTCTGATTTAGTCACAGAGTCTGACAACAACAAAAAAAAACAAACACATCCACAAAGGAAATACAGAACAAAAAGTTGAATATTTCACATGAAACCAACAGGGTTTTGAGCACATTAGCTTGCGTAATATTTCCATATTTATGTAACAAAACGTCTTTATTGGGGCAGTTGGCGCTGTGAAAGAGTTATTTTGACACCATGTGTGTTTGCTTTTATTGACTGGGTGCTTATCTAGGTTCATTTATGTATCCTCACCTCAGCCGTCCTTTCCTGTCAATTGACCAGTTCCTGTCTAAAATTAAGTCGCTTCCAATCTCAGGGTTACATGTAGCATTTATAGACGTGAAATGGTTTCCTGAGGTCCAGCCACCGATACTACAACATCAGTAGTCTAGTACTACAACATCAGTAGTCTAGTACTTCAACATCAGTAGTCTACTACTTCAACATCAGTAGTCTACTACTTCAACATCAGTAGTCTAGTACTACAACATCAGTAGTCTAGTACTTTAACATCAGTAGTCTAGTACTTCAACATCAGTAGTCTAGTACTACAACATCAGTAGTCTAGTATTACAACATCAGTAGTCTAGTACTTCAACATCAGTGGTCTAGTACTTCAACATCAGTAGTCTAGTACTACAACATCAGTAGTCTAGTACTACAACATCAGTAGTCTAAGTACTACAACATCAGTAGTCTTAAGTACTACAACATCAGTAGTCTAGTACTACAACATCAGTAGTCTACTACTTCAACATCAGTAGTCTAGTACTACAACATCAGTAGTCTAGTACTACAACATCAGTAGTCTAGTACTACAACATCAGTAGTCTACTACTTCAACATCAGTAGTCTAGTACTACAACATCAGTAGTCTAGTACTACAACATCAGTAGTCTAGTACTACAACATCAGTAGTCTAGTACTTCAACATCAGTAGTCTAGTACTACAACATCAGTAGTCTAGTACTACAACATCAGTAGTCTAGTACTTCAACATCAGTAGCCTAGTACTACAACATCAGTAGTCTACTACTTCAACATCAGTAGTCTAGTACTACAACATCAGTAGTCTAGTACTACAACATCAGTAGTCTAAGTACTACAACATCAGTAGTCTTAAGTACTACAACATCAGTAGTCTAGTACTACAACATCAGTAGTCTAGTACTACAACATCAGTAGTCTAGTACTACAACATCAGTAGTCTAGTACTTCAACATCAGTAGTCTAGTACTACAACATCAGTAGTCTAGTACTACAACATCAGTAGTCTAGTACTTCAACATCAGTAGCCTAGTACTACAACATCAGTAGTCTACTACTTCAACATCAGTAGTCTAGTACTACAACATCAGTAGTCTAGTAGTCACCAACCCTGGTCCTAGAAAGCGACTGTACTACATGTTTTAGATGTTTCCTCTTCCAGTTCACCTGACAGTCGTTCTCAGTCTTGTATAAACCATAATAATAGGCATATTGTTTGAATCAGGTATGTTGGAAGAGGGGTACATTTAAAACCTATAGGATAACGGTTCTCCAGGAGCAGGGTTGCAGACCCTACCCCACCCTTACTTTAATATGGAACAGTCTCCTCAGTATCAGGTACAATGAACACAGGGTTGTGACGTAATAATAATTAACTTAATCAGTTAACTAAAGAGCGATCAATTAAATTACCTGACCGAATGGACATGTAAATCCAGTTGTTGAATCGCAGGTTTCAAGAGGTCAAGCAGCCCTTCAGCAATAGCATCTCGACCTGAAGACGTTTCTATCAAAGTTGCTGCAGCCATTTTAGTTCAGCACAAACACAAACTGACCGGAAGTGACGCGGATGACGGTGGAGTCATGAGGTCTCCATTTTCCCCTCCGAGGATCGGGAGTTAGCAGCACCATCTTAGGTGGACGCGCCACGAGAATCTGCTTTTTGTAGTTTATTCTAGTGCACATTTAGAAGAAAATCTTACTTCAGTTGGAGTTCATTCTATTACGAACACATAGTGTAGGTGATCTAAAGGAAGAATAAGAACCTGTCCGCCTTCTCTGGTACTAGCTAGCTCTAACTAGCTGTTAGCTATCTTTAGCTTGTCTGCTCTCAGTCGGCCGAACATTGAGTAAGTGCTCAAAACTCCTTAGATTATTTCATTCATTTTGAAGACACTGGGTAAATAAGTGCTTGAACATTACCCGTAAATCGGCTTAACTTGTATATCAAAGTTGTTTAATTAGTTTAACCATATTGATATACGTGTATAAATACTAACATATAGCCACAGTTTAAAAGTACTTCAACATGAGTCGATATATTGCGATGCACTATTATTCGTGTAAATCAGTGGGTAAGACAAGGATACCACTGTTTCTGTGGGTAATCCACCCCTGGTTTGGTCGGTGTTTATCCAAACCGCTGAAACCATGCCTAGATATGGATTAGTTTACGGAACGTAACATCAAATAACTGGGGGATTGTAAATTAGTATTGCGAATGGTTTATGTCTTGACTGAACGAACTGCTACAGTATCCTCATTATAAAAAGTCGAATATGTTTTAATGGTAATCATCCTTAAACTTTGTTTGAGCTCATGCATATGTACACTTATGTTAGATTTACTGTAATTGTTTTTTTTTCTGTGATTAATGACCATTGACGAATGCACTTGTAATTTTGTTTAGTTTTTATTTCAGTGTGAAATAAATAGAATGAATAAAACCCATGTTTATGTATGCACAGGAAAACACACAGAAAATGTACACATAAACTGCTTATCATGTACCTTACCCTGTAAGGTACAGCAAATGCCAAAACTATGAGAACATTATTTTGTTTGATTTATAAGGATAGCCTTGTTTTAATGGGGATTTTTTTGTTTCAAACTATCACTCCAAAGGGGCTGATGTTC
Organism: Siphamia tubifer; assembly: GCA_020466265.1. NCBI lineage: Eukaryota > Metazoa > Chordata > Actinopteri > Kurtiformes > Apogonidae > Siphamia > Siphamia tubifer. The sequence continues at coordinate 7,459,253 of CM035793.1, forward strand.
TGTTTACTCTCTCTAGGAACCTGCAAGTGGAACCTGTCAAAATGAGTGCTGCCTCTTCCCAAAAAGTTGTCTTGAAAAGCACGACTAAAGTGTCCCTGAATGAGCGGTGAGGCGCCACGCACCCTGTCAGCAGTTAGCCTACAGATCCAAGGGCCAGCCTTGGCTTGTGAAGGTTCTAGTTGTGTCTGCGGAAACCCACTTTTGGGTACAGGACCCCACATGGATGCTTTACTCTCTGGCGTTGTTGTGTGCACTGTTCACTCAACATCACCTCTATCATTTGTTGTTAAACAGACATACACTACCGTTCAAAAGTTTGGGGTCACATTGAACTGTCCTTATTTTTGAAGGAAAAGCACTTTACTTTTCAATGAAGATAACTTTAAACTAGTCTTAACTTTAAAGAAATACACTCTATAAATTGCTAATGTGGTAAATGACTATTCTAGCTGCAAATGTCTGGTGTTTGGTGCAATATCTACATAGGTGTATGGAGGCCTATTTCCAGTGTTCTAATGGTGAAATGTTTGCTCATTGGCTCAGTAGGCTAATTGATGATTAGAAAACCCTTGTGCAATCATGTTCACACATCTGAAAACAGTTTAGCTCGTTACAGAAGCTACAAAACTGATCTTCCTTTGAGCAGATAGTTTCTGGAGCATTACATTTGTGGGGTCAATTAAACGCTCAAAATGGCCAGAGAAAGAGAACTTTCGTCTGAAACTCGACAGTCTATTCTTGATCTTCGAAATGAAGGCTATTCCATGCAAGAAATTGAAGATTTCCTACAACGGTGCACAAACAGGCTCTAACCAGAGTAGAAAAAGAAGTGGGAGGCCATGTTGCACAACTGTGCAAGAAGATAAGTTCATTAGAGTCTCTAGTTTGAGAAACAGACGCCTCACAGGTCCCCAACTGGCATCTTCATTAGGCAAGGCAAATTTATTTGTATAGCACATTTCATGTACAGGACAATTCAAGGTGCTTTACACAAAAAACAGAACCAGAAGAAAATAATTAATTAGAAAATCATTAAATAGTACCCGCAAAACACCAGTGTCAACATCTACAGTGAAGAGGCGGCTGTGGGATTCTGGGCTTCAGGGCAGAGTGGCAAAGAAAAAACCATATCTGAGACTGGCCAGAACACAGACATTGGACAGAGGAAGACTGGGGAAAAAAGTGTTGTGGATGGACGAATCTAAGTTTGAGGTGTTTGGATCACAAAGAAGAATGTTTGTGAGACGCAGAACAAATAAAAAGAGGCTGGAAGAATGCCTGACGCCATCTGTTAAGCATGGTGGAGGTCATGTGATGGTCTGGGATTGCTTTTGTGCTGATAAGGTGGGAGATTTGTACAGGGTAAAAGGGATTCTGAATAAGGAAGGCTATCACTCCATTTTGCAACTCCATGCCAAACCCAGTGGACAGCGCTTGATTGGAGCCAATTTCATCCTACAACAGGACAATGACCCAAAACACACCTCCAAATTGTTCAAGAACTATTTAGAGCAGAAGCAGGAAGCTGTTGTGGGAGCAGCTTGACCGTATGGTACGCAAGAAGTGCCCATCCAACCAATCCAACTTGTGGGAGCTGCTTCTGGAAGCATGGGGTGCAATTTCTCCAGATTACCTCAACAAATTAACAGCTAGAATGCCAATGGTCTGCAATGCTGTTCTTTGATGAAGGCAAAGTTTGATGTAAAATCTTATTTCAAATACAAATCATTATTTCTAACCTTGTCAATGTATTGACTCTATTTTCTATTAATTTCACAACGTATGGTGGCGAATAACTGTGACTTTTCATGGAAAACACAAAATTGTTTGGGTGACCCCAAACTTTTGAACGGTAGTGTACATGATTATGATTGGACAGAAAGGAAGCAGCTTGTGTGAGCAGTGTACACATCTAAACAAGGGGAGAGGGTTATGGTCATATTTGGTAAGCCTATGTTGGACTAGGCCACTGTCCTGAAAATGCCTTGGCACTCTTGCTCCCTGTGCAGTATACATGAAGTATACTCCTCTGTAAAGAGAGAATAAGGCTAAAAGTGAACATGAAAATGGGGGCATTTAAATGAGTTCATCTCTCTCAGGCCTTTCTTTCAAACCAGCCAAAGTAAAACATGCTTTCGCCAATTCTCTGCTTCAGGTTATTTTCTTCCTCTTCTTTGCTTTAAGTCCATATGACAAGGCACCCAGTCCGAGCTTGGACGTGACCAAGAGCTCCCCTCCTGTGCTCTGATCAGTGAGTGTTCACTTCAGATCACGGTCTATGCTGTAAGTGGCTGGGTGGCCAAGCACCCCTCATGTCCAGGGCCTCTGTTGCAGCACAGTGACACCAGATGCCAGTCAGCTGGAGGCCTGTAAGTGACAAATTGTGCTGTTCTTCTAGCACCTTCTGTCTGCCTCTTTATTTCATTCTTTCTATTCTGTGTTGCATTTCTGTTTCTAAAGTAGCCTCTCATCTTGTGCTTGGTTTGAATTACATTTTAATGGGAATTTATCTGGATTGTCAAATGATTGAGAGAGAGAGAGAGAGAGAGAGAAAATGAGTGCCAGAAAGTGGAAGAAGCCTTACATGACAAGAGGCTCTGCAGTTCATGTGGCTGCGTCCATAATATGAGAAATGACTTGATGTGGAACCCTACTTCCTCCTCCTCCTCTCTATACCCCCTTTTACTTCCTCCCTCTTTTTTCCTCCCACCTCTAAAGCTTCACTAACATGCTGAAGAACAAGCAACCCACTGCGGTAAGCATTCGAGCCACCATGCAACAGCAACATTTGGCCAGTGCCCGCAATCGGCGGCTGGCCCAACAGATGGAGAACCGGCCATCAGTGCAGGCTGCTCTCAATCACAAACAGGTGAGGCTTAGGTCATGCTGCAAACTGTCGCGATGTCTTATTTTACTGCAATATTTTGATGGAGAAGTAATTCTACATCGTACTTAAAACTTACATTAAACTTCACAAAATATATTTTTAAACATTTATCTTAATTATCCATATTGATTGTTAAAATATTTGTAGGAGCAGATTAAAATTACTTTAGCTCATGTCCCTGATTCAGCAAAGCCTCCAGCACCAAGGAGGAAATTAAGTTTTCACACGGTAAATGTTTGACATTCCAGTGATTTGGTGGAATCGCACAGTAATTGTAGTTGTCATGAAAATACATTTATCGTCCAACTAATTTGCTTTTGATTAGTACTAGCCTAACCCTCGATTATCACTACAGTTGCACTATTTCTAAGTGCAGGCATCTTCAGTACTGTTTAAAACTCATATGAAAATATAATCTTTGGCACATTGAATCTGTTACATTATGGCTGTGGAATAGGACTGCACAATATTAGCAAAACTTTCCATATGCTATAAGGGTGTGCAGTAATATTAATATGATAATATTGCAATATTTGTCCTTCCCGTACAGATTTAATCGTCTAAGAAAAATGTTTCTTAACTCATAAAGATCCAGGGCTACATTTGTGGTAGTTCTGTATGGATTTTTAACCTGTAAGGTTTCATTCCAATGTAATTTCATTAATATTGCTGTGTTTGCCATTGTTATTGAATGCATTGTGCGTTGGTTCTGTTTTGGAGGGTAGAAAAACTATTTGAGGTCGAACAACAGTTTTCTGGTCGTTCCTCATACATATTCATGATGCAGTAATGAGGCATCTCTGATTGGCTCAGAGAATGAATGCATTTAGGAACACTCCCCCCTCCCCTCTCGCTTTTGTGGGTGTTTACCAGCTGAGAGTTTCGTGCTATAGCTTGTTTTGAAAACAAACAGGAAAAAAAACATACATGTCTTCAGAAATACAGCCGTGTACATACGACCCCTTAGAATGAGTTTGCTCCGCCATTTTTTATTTTATGTTTTCAAGTTTGTGCAGCAAGCTACTGTGGCACGGTCTTCTCTTGTAGATGCTAGTGCTACTTCAGATTTGCTGCAATGGGGGGGCGGGCTGAGGTGGGAGTGTTACCTGCATTCCGTGGATGGGCATAACCCTAAGCGGGTGACGGCGTTATCCACATGACGTAATATGGAAGTGCTTTTTCTCATTCACTTTTTCTCTGTGTTGTTTTATGTGAATGAGAAGTATAGACAGTGGAGGTTACACACCACATTCAGACACAGCATGTGTTGGTAACTCGGCGTGACCTACCAAACTCCAAGAGGAGCTTGGAAAATTCAGCAGAATGAGACCTTTAAGTGATTCATCGCCATTTAAGGTGCTTTCCCACTCTAGGAACCTTTCCCTCCCCTTTCCCATGGCATAGGAATTGCATATTTCCTAGAACCTTTTTCGTTCCTACTCACAGGCAGGGTCTTTTTTTGGTTCCCCGGAAACAATATGACGTAGGTGATTGGTAGAGCTGAGAGCATGTCTATTTCCACATCTTACAGTACTGCTATCTTTAAAACAGTCTATGTAGCGTAAGCTGTGTGTGTGTGTGTGTGAGGGGGTAATAACACAGTTTTGTTTTTGGGTTAATAGCGGTGAAATTAACATGTATCATGGTATCACTTGCTACTGGATTCGTCTCCTAACTCTCTTTGTAAACTTTTCCATTCTTGACATTAGACATTTGACCTCCATTAACATTCCTGCGATACAGAACATAAATGCTGTGGCCTCCTCATTCTCTGTTCTACCTTATAGTAGCGCTGTCTTCTAATTCCTTGTGTGATTGTTGAATTTAGTGCTTAAAGAATACGTCACTGTGGCGGACGTTGGCGTCACATTTGCCCCTCCAAGGGTTCTTACTGCCCTGTCAGAATGCAAACCTAAAGGTTCTCGAGGAACTTTATTGTTTTAAAAAGAAAAGAAAAAAAGATTAACCATCTTTGCGATATGAATATTGGAACCTGTATTATTGTGATGATATTTTTGAGATATTTTGTGCAGTGTGGAGTGTGTTCTGTTCATAGCCCATAGATTGTTGTCAGATCTGTGCGGCCTGTTTGACATGATAATGTGTAACAGAGCCTGAAGCAGCGCCTCGGAAAGAGCAACATCCAAGCCAGGCTGGGTCGGCCCATAGGAGCTCTGATGCGAGGAGGACCATCTGGAGGAAGAGGAGGAATGAGAGGAATGACGAGGGGGGGTCTTCGAGGACGATCCAGAGGAGGAATGATGAGAGGAGCACTGTCCCTCAGAGGTGACGCTCACGTCGCCATGTGTCTTCGCTGAATAAGTAATGCCTTAGACTAAGTGATTCTGATGATGTTTCCAGGGAAACGCATGCCTCCAGGTGGACCCATGCGCGGCCGGGGCTCCGCTGGACGTGTGATGATGCGTAGAGGAGGCCGTCACCGGGGAGGACCACCAGCCCGAGGAGGCGCTCTGTCACGGGGAGCAGCACGAGGAGGAGTGGCCAGAGGTCAGATGTGGTAGATTATTTATTTTTAAAGAATGTATAAGTAATGAGCATGTATAAAAATTTGTTTTCAGTATAAAACAAAACCAAAAGATTAATAAGAGGTCATGAAAATTGGTAGTATCCTTTTGGAGATAAAGATGTAAGAAGTCGACCAGTGTGTGGCACCTTTTCTGCTAGAACAGGGGTCTCAAACTCATTTTCTTTCAGGGGCCACATTCGGCCCATTTTCATCTCCATTGGGCTGGAACAGTAGAATAATAGCATGGTAATGTATAAATAATAACTACAAGTTTTTCTTAGTTTTAGTGCAAAAAGCCCCATTAAATTGTGAAACAACTTACTTTTATCAAGTATCCAAACTAAAAATATGTGAATCAGTGATGCACGGGCTGACCCGAAGTGAGCGGGTCATTAATAGATATTTTTAATGATATTCGGGTTGCGGTCGTTTGAGATAAACATTAAAATAACCTGGTAAATACGCTTCATTAACTGAATGTCTGTGAAGGTGACGTACGTCGTCAGTATCCTACACTATGGAGGGAGCAACAAAGAAAGTTGAGTTAGGAGAGTGGAAGCTCTGGAAACGTACAAACAATAAAAGTAAGGTTTGGGACGCATTCCCTGAGATTTTTAAAGATGATGAGCAGCTCCCAGTGTTTTCTTTTCTGTGGAAACCGGGTTCAAATGGCTCTTTGGGTGTGACAGGTTGCCAACCCTAATGACATTGGATTTTAACATGAAATAACTGCAGGTATGTGAGTCATTTGATGTTCATAAAGACCATTGATTACATTTTTAAAATGCGGGTCCGGTCCGTTCTTTTCAAATATATTTTATTGCGGCCTGAGCCACGTGCAGTTTAGTTAAAAACGTGGTCGGTTGCAGGTCGTTTATACACCGACCCGCGCATCCCTGATGTGAATATCCCGAAAAAGACATATATTTCTTAAGAAAAATAAGTGTAATTTTAACAATAGTATGCCTCAACTTATCATTTCTACATGTGCATTATTGATCAGATCTGTAAAAGCACTAGACAATTAATAATAAAAGCAGATGTTTAAAGTTGTGGCTAATTTTCTTTCATTATTTGATGAAAAGGTTTTCCAACTTTCTTCACTTTTTATTGTTACAAGATAGTTTGTAAATCTAAATATTTTCCTAATTTAATGTTATTTATTTATACTAAAACAAAGACAAAAATTTGAAGATGTCATTATTTATTTATTCATATAATATTTCTTTTTTTGCATCAAACTAAAAAGAAAAGATGGTTATCTTAAGTTATTCTGTTCCACAGCCTTTACTAATTAACTCCATGGGCGACATTGGAATGTTTGAGATCCCTGCACTAGGACTAATGTAAACGCATAGAAGGGCCCACAAAGAATGAAAACATCCAGTTAAATTCTACATTGAGATAAATTAACCTGTTGCAGTAGATGCCAATTGGATCATAGTCTGAAAAGCCCACAGTTGAATCCATCACTTTACTTAATAAAAGAAACTGATCACAACGCCAGCACTTCCCATGTTGTTCGATGGTAAAAGTCTTTATAAAAAAAAAAAAATAATAATAAAAAAAAAAAAAAAAGAAGACGGGCTTCCATAAAAATATTCTTGGTTTCAGTTTATTACCTCCACCAAGGTGACGTTATGTTTGTTTGTTTGTTGGTTTGTGTACAACCTAACTTGAAAACTCATGGGTGGATTTTGATGACATTTTCAGGATATGGTGGTAATGGGTAGCCTGGCAAGTCTGACCATGATATGAATTCATAGTCTGGATACGATCCATAGACTGCAGTGTTTCCTCGAGGACTTTTTTCTGCAGCGGGGGCAGGCACGCCAGGGAGTCGTGGTGGTTTAATAAATGGCACTTCACTGCAGATTTTATTTCTAGACCTGATTTATTAGACTTCACAACCAAAGGGTATAATGAAAACAAACAAATAATTTAAACACAATTTTATTAATAATAATAATAATAATACAAATGTCAATAAATATCTCGATGGCAAAGTTTGCACCCAGCCTGAGAACCCCGGATCTTTCTCGGGTTTTTGTAGAAAAGTTGGACGGCTCTTTGGTCAAATTCTGCCAGGCTTGGCCTGTTGATACTGAGCAGCATGCAGAATATTCCTATAGGGACAGAGTAACACTGAATTTACTTTATTTAAAAGAAATATTGGCATGTAGCTAGATCATGTAAAGTAATAAGTGAAAAAAGTTGAACACTCACCATTGTCTGTATGAATGATATCAGCTGGGGGGCACGTGTCTTTCATACCCTGAAAACTTCAGCAAATTCCATCCACAAGTTTTTGAGTTATGTTGTACACAAACAAACCAACGCTGCCAAAAACTAGAGATGCTAGGTTTTTGCACTTCCGATCTGGTATATTTTTTCACTTCCGACCCCACACCGATACTGATCGATACCGGCCTATCCAACCGTGTATTACATTTCAAAGTTATTTACCTTCCTTACCTAGTTGTCAGACTCATGTTGAAAAGAGGTTTAGTACTCTTGATAACAGCTAGCCACCTGAATTAAGTGAGATTGAATGATACACAATGGTTGATAACAAGATACTGACCTGTTTATTCAGGGATGAACACAAAATAGACAGCATTATAAATAACAAACAGAAATGGCATCAGTGGTCAGTAAAAAGTGCAAATAAGACTAAACTGCATTAAAAAAAAAAAGCAAAGCACACAAACAAGCATAGTGGAAAATAATCTTATTAACCCAGCATTGGTACAGTAAAATGTAATATAGATTATTTTATATTGTTTCAGCCAGTCTCCATATATTACTATTCAATGACAAGTAACACACAAAATAGATTGATGATGAACAGTGACCTTAATTTCCTCACCCATCAGATAAATGAAGAATATTAAGAAGAATAATAAATCATGCTAAATATAATACACATGTTATTATTATTATTATTAATAATGATACTTGGAGTTTGAAGTGGGTCACGGTGCATAGACACCAAAAAACTATCTGCTTGTACTAGTAAAAACATTTTAGTCGCATGTCGCTTATTCAAGTGTCTTATACCGCTGCCACCATGTTGAAAAGGTTGAAGGTCCTCTCATCTCAACAACTCGTGTATCAAAATTTTCTATGACTTTCCCAATGGTAAATACCACAGGTAGGGGCTTTTTTGTCACCTCTGGTGCTTCCAATGTCAGTGTTTGGTATTTGCCATAATTCCTCCCATAGCATACAGTTGTATAATGTTTTTTAATAAGATTGTCTTAATATGGGTGGGGGGTTTTCTGTGGAATCACCGTTTTTTGCATGTGTTTGTACTTGACAGGTCGCGGGGGATTGCGTGGACGTGGTTTTGCTGCCCGTGGTGGTCGCGGCCGTGGGAGGGGCCGGGGTGTCGGGCGACCTGCTGTGACCCGTGAACAACTGGACAACCAATTAGATGCGTACATGTCAAAGACCAAAGGTCACTTGGACGCTGAACTAGACGCTTACATGGCCCAGGCCGACCCCGACAGCATGGAGTGAAGCTGAAGGTGCACCAGACCCGACTGATGCAGCGAACCCCCACGTTCAGCGAAGGGTTTGCACCATACCGATGATGGGCTCGCTGTCGTTTGCTTAGAATCATTTAGACAGGAAGGAGCTGGAGCTGTAGAACAGGCTCATGTGAACATGCTTCGACCACAACTCTGCTGTTTAACAACTCTCTCTAAACATTTGAAGACTTTGTCAAAGGGACCTTAAATGCACCACACTTATCTGGAACTGGCCCATGATCGATCCTACTGTATTCATCCTCTGAATACAGTAGGAATTCAGTCTTTTTTTCTTTTTTTTATAAAAAGTGTAATCATTATTTTGGCTTTGACAACTTACACGTACTATATTGGTATCTACTTGGTCTTTTCTTAAAAAGAGAAATATGCGAAGAGTTGTTTAAGAGTATTGCCATTTGTCATTTTGTATTTAAAAGATGTAGTGTTTTATGCTTTGCTTTTGTTTGTTTGTTTGTTTTTTTTTAAGCCTGTCGATTTTATTGGAGAGTCGGTATTCTTTACCTGTAAATGACATAATTTGTTTTAATGATATCAGTTTTATAGACTTTGTATGGACTTGCATAAAAGATTGACCGGAAATGATATAAATGATGTTGTCTATCCCAAGTCTCAATTAAATTCACCACTTAAGGCAATCCAAGAATATGAGGTTTTTGTATATTTTGTGGAAATTAGTGGTTTGATTTAAGGGATGAAGACTGAGATGTATGATTGGGGAAAAGCAAGCCAGTGACTAAAACACCATGTAGATTTCAGTGAAAAATTCTGTACATGTGGACAAAAAAATGAGAAACGATATGATATAGCATTGTAAAATGGAAACTACAGAAAAGTTTTTCAATATTTAGCGAAAATGCAAAATTCATCCAAGTACCAGTTGACTTTATTTTTACTGTATTTTTTTTTTTTTTAATTCAGTAATATTTTATGTATAAATGACTCTTAGAGGAAACATGGCCATAAGATTTTCTGCCTCTTTATTTCTGTGTGTGTGTGTATATATATTATATATATATATATATATAATCCCAACATGATTCTGATGAATTTTCATTTATTTTCAAAACCACTTGGTCCTGACAGGGTTTAAGGTGGCAGGTTTTCATACCTTGTTTTCCCCTTCATTTTTGCCATCAAGACATGGGGGGGAAATGTTTAGATTTATGAAAAATGAAAATACCGTAGTAGACGTCAGGTGATGGAATATAAATTGCTTTAATTTACTCTGTATAATGGTCATGTATTCTGTCAACTAAAAGCCCTTAAAATATCTAATGCAGTTTCATCTGCACAAATTGAATTTTGATGCCTGTTTTTGCAAATAACCACAGATATATGGATCAAAAACCAGTGTATATTCTTCATCAGATGTACTTTGTTCTCATTCTATAGACCATAGTTAATAGGAATTTTAACTTAATTCTCTGTAAATTCTACTAATAAAAAAATAGTTGAATTTGTTTTTAAAAAACAAACATCCAAAGATGACCTAAGTAGGGCTTTGGATTGCTGTTCCAGGTGTATGTTGGACTCTTTCAGGTCTGCGTTTTGTCACTGGTTCTGTTCATAATGTTTATGGGCAGTATTTGTAGGTGGAGCTATGGGCCAGAGGAGGGCCAATTTGGGGACCACAGGATTTCATCTAGGCTTTTTGGGGATGATGTTGGCCTCATCAAACCTGGACCTTCAGCGTACTGTAAAAGTCTTTGTTGATTTGATCGCTCCAAAGATGAATTAAAAATACGGTTGGTCTCCGTTTAAAAATGTTTTCATGTCACATGGAAAATACAAAAGCCTGTGTGGACACAGGTCAGGGCTCAGGCCCAAAAAGCCCCAGATTTTGGGTCTGAATTGACAATATCTTCATGGGTGACTCCACCCCCAAACAAATGGGGTTGGGCTTCATAACGTCGTGTGACTATCTTCTAATGGGACCTCAACCTATTGACATGACTGTCAACTTGAGTCCACACCTTGGTTGCCTTGGAAATGTAGAATTGAGTGTGTTATGACGTGCATCCATGTTTTCAAAACAAAAAGTCAGTTCACATGGATCATAGTCAAAACAATTATCTGAAGTGAAGAGCAGAACAGTACACCGCTAATAATTCTAATTAATGGTAATTTTATTATAATTAGAAATTATAGAAAATCCCTAACAGGGTGGCACAGTGGTGTTGTAGATGGCACTCATGCCTCACAGCAAGAAGGTCCCTGGTTCAATTCCAACATGAGACTTGTCTGTGTGGAGTTTACATGTTCTCCCTGTGTGTGTGTGGGGGGGGGGGTTTGTCGGTTTCCTCCCACCATCCAAACACATGCACTGACAAGTTAATTGGTTAACCTAAATTTCCCATTGATGTGAGTGTGATTGTCTATGTTCAGCCCTCTGGTGATTCATACAGAGTGAACCCCACCTTCACCCATTGTGGCTGGGCTAGGCCCCCAGTGACCCTTGTGACCTTAGTGAGGATAAAGCGGGTTCAGAAAATGAGTGAGTGAAAATATTCCTAACTGTACACTAGGGCTGTGGAGTGGGAGGAGAAGCACCACCTCCCAATATGAGGCCATGGTTCTCCGCTGGTCTACCCTCTTCAGGGTGGTGGAGAGACCTTTCCTCGAGTGGAGGAGTTCAATTATCTCTGGAACTTGTTCACGAGTGATGTAGGTGGAACGTGCGATTGACAGGAAGATTGGTGCAGCCTCTGTTGTGATGGGGACGTATCAGACTGTTGTGATGAAGGAGCTGAGCTGAAAGGTAAAGGTCTTGATTTAGCACTCAATCTACATTCCTACTTTCACCTATGGCCATGCACACGGGTCAGAAAGTCCGGTCCGAGAGAGCTGCTTATCCTGCGTGCTTCAGATGTTTGTCTGTTCCAGCAGAGTCTTCTGCAGAGCTGGATGACTGGCTAAACATCTGTCAGGTGTGTTGGAACAGGGATACATCCGAAACATACAGGCAGTGGCTCTGAAATGATAAGATCTGTGATACAAGTGATCAAAATGGGTTTCCTCCGTAGGGTGGCTAGTGGACACTGAGAGACAGGGTGAGGAGTTCAGTTGCCATGTACGAGGTCAGAGCTTTCCCCTCCACATCCAGAGGGGCCAGCGGAGGTAGCTTGAGGATCTTAGCCAGCTGAGGACCTAGGACACAATGGAGAGCCTGTCTCTTGGCTGGCCTGGGAACACCTTTGGGTCCCTCCCATGGCTGTATTATGGACCAGGCCAGTGGGGCCGCTGTCAAAATTGCCATTCTGTGACATTGGGCTTCCAAGCGCTTCTGAGGATTTTCACAGAGAAAAATCCCGTCAATTCATGCATCCCCGGTCAGATGTGCAATTGACTTGGACGCTGGACGTAAGTAATACTTTGAAAGTATATTTATTTTATCGTGCCTTTGACCATTAAGCACATAACCAATCACATGCGTACGATTGATTGGATATTGACATTAGTAAGTGTAGCATCCAGTCAATTATAGAGAAGGCCAGAACTGACGGTAGACTTTAATGGTGCCTTTCTTTAGTCATTAACCAACATCAGAGCTAGAATGATAACAAACGGGTACAGTTACAATAATGAGGAAAATGGCTCCTACATTAGTCACTTTCCGTATATAAAGACATTCACATTACATCTTTAGCAATAAACAATTCCTATAGCTCTAAAACAGTTCATCTTACAGATACAAATCTTGTGCCCCTCTTGACTGAAGCTAAAACGTTTTTTGTATAGAATTTTATGCCTCTTTTATTGTCAAGCTTATAGCAGTTGCAGCTTCTGAAGTTGCTATGGTTACTATTCTGACCTTTACATTAAGTTTTAAGCTTTGTATGATATGATTTGATTTGATGGGAGCATTATATAATATCAATAGTAACATTTCCAAATGCAAAGTAACATATCTTGATGGAATAATTTGAATTTTATATGGATTATTGTCAATTTTGGCTGCTGGTAGCTCATTTGTACGGGAATGCCCATTATGACAGAACACCGGATTTGGATGTTTGACACCTCTGACCTAAACAACACATATACATATAAAGTCATCAACAGTATCTCCCATTACACATGCTAACACGTGAGCTGCAAACACATAACAGAGGGTGGGTGTGTTTTCTGGCAAAATAGTCTAATGGCAGAGTGAATATTTACAGTTGTTGCATCGTTGGGTTACTTACTGAGAATGATTATAGAATTTCCGAGGTGTTTGGAACGCACCATATGAGTATCGAAAAGCAGGGTGAATTGTCGTAACACCGTGTATATAAACGGAAGCAGCTCGACAGTGTTTCCTTTCGTCAACGTCGAGTACATGAGTGCGAACATGAGTCTGCACACCAGGTAATTTTTTAGGTCCAATTTAATATTCATTATTACCGGGAAATAACGAAGAATGGTCTGTTCAATTCCACTGACCGACCTGTGTGTCTTTTTTTACGTCCTTGTGCACCACGTGTTGGTCTCGTGCTCTGGTTATATTTTGTTCCCTGTTTAAAATGTCATTGTTTGTGTAAACCAACGCCGCAGTTTAGTTCAGCTCATGGACATGTCTTGAAAGTGACTGATCCCAGACTAGCTGTGGCCACACAACTGCAGGTTTTGCTTTCACCTCTGCACTCCCATTGCTGAACGGTGACAATGAGGCCTGGCACAGTCTGTATGAGTTGATGAAAGTCGCCATGGTTTTGAAAGTTATGAACACAACTAAGTAACTTTCGAGTTAAACTGTAGTTGGTACTTTTTGTCTTTATTTGCCAGTACATCAGTGTCAGCAGTAAATAAAAGTACCATTGTTAGGAAGTGGTTGAAATAGTGATAGAGCTGCAATTGCAGCAAGTGAACAGTAGTTTCACTGATCAAAGCTGTAGTTTGTGAGGCTGCTCTTTTTTTCTTTGCAATGGGTAGCATCTAGCCCTCACGAAAACTTGCCTGTTTACTACATTAGATACTGTGACAAACAAACTCAAACATAAACAGACATTGCCAGAGAAAAATGTAAAGGTATTATGATAGCATTATGCTAACGAGAGGTTAGCATAATGCTAATCGAGGGCCGGTGTCCTGCATATTTCCTTCTTCCATGTGATTCAGTTGAACCCTTTAACTCCTGAGAACTATCAAAACAATTGGTAAAATGAGCAAAGGTAGACACAAACGGCAGAAAATCAAAGACTTGTCAGACTGATAATGATGCAATGGCCTCCAGGTGTAATGGAAGAGGGAAACATCTAAAACATGCAGGACACCGGCCCTCGAGGACCACACTTTGACACCCCTGCTCTATACTATCCAAACATAACTATATAACCCTAACCCTAGGTATAAGTGGACATACGAATGATTTGTGGTCGTGGTTATCAGTTCAGTAACACTGATCTCTCCTTTGATACTTCTGGCCTTTATCAAAAAAAATTTAGTTGATGAATTTTCATTTACGATTCTTCCAATATCTACAAATGTTAAGTGGCAAATTTCTTCAGGGATTTGAAAAGACTCAATATTACCAGCTTTCTACTGTGAAGTTTGGTTATGCTACTCTGACGTATTTCGGTTTATTGTGAAAAAGGTCCAGAAGTCTCTTCTTAAACAAACTCTATTAAATAGTTTATTTAATAGTGTTGTGATATTGCGTTTGAAATTAATGTTTCTTTGTTTCAAAGCTTAAACACGTTTTCCAGCAGAGTGGACACTTTTGAACTCTATAAAAATAGCTTAATTAAAAAGATTACAATCACCCCTTTCAGCCTGAAGAGGAAAAAAAACACTTGGGGGTGGAGGGGTCTTCACAAAGTTTCTCAAAATTGATGCATCAAAGTGTTAAAGTTCAAAATTCATAATGCAGCCCCATTTCCATTATAGGATCTTTAACTTAAACAAGAGCATTGGGAAACCTACAGTAATAATTTCCAACTAAATTACCTTGTATATTACATTTCCTGAAAAAGCGTAGGCTACTTTTTTAACACAGTTTGGAACTTTTCCAGTGACGTCTGCAAACTACTTGATTCCATTTCTAATTAATTTGTGTTTTGGTAATTTGAAAAGCAGAGCATAAAAAGGAAGATGCTAAAAGCAGATGGATGGAAATTCCTATTCAGCTCATACAAAGTGCGTTTGTCTCACTCCTAGAGTATTCCAATCATTAACCTGTCATCTAAATATGTTTATAGTAGAGTCTGTGGCCCTGGGGTCAAATGCAGACCACCAACAGTTCCAATC
Source organism: Siphamia tubifer (assembly GCA_020466265.1). NCBI lineage: Eukaryota > Metazoa > Chordata > Actinopteri > Kurtiformes > Apogonidae > Siphamia > Siphamia tubifer. The sequence continues at coordinate 7,474,449 of CM035793.1, forward strand.
ATGAAGAGAATAATTTATGAACTATAGTTGTCGGTTTTTCTTTGCATATAAATTATGACAACTTAAAATTTTTGTCATTTTTACTCCAACAATATTAAATTATGAAAATATTTACAAACAGTAAAATGTGAACTACCTGAAATGTAGAAAGAAAATAATTACACAACTTAAACCGTTTTCTGCTTATGTTACGAAGAGATTATGTAAGAAAACACACGGACAAATTGTAAATTGAGGCAGGTTGCTCTTACTTTGCTTAGGACATGCAATTTTTATTTTTTTGCATTTGGATAATTTATAGGTGTTTTCATAATTTAATGGGGTTTTTTTTGTTTTTTGCACTAAAACGATGACAAAAATTTGTAGTGCTCATTATTTATAGGTTATGTTTTCATTTTACTGGTCCGGCCCATTAGAGGTCCGGCCCCTGAAGAAATTAATTTGAAACCCTTGCCTTAGACTGTAAGAAATGAACTCAACTCTTCCTGGATTTGGCTAGATTTAATATGAATGCATGCTTAAGAAAATCAGTTGGACTTTGAGTCTGTGATCTGACAGAGTTTCAGTTGAATACATTTTCAGGAACTGTAAGTTCCAGTGGAAGCACACAGATGACCAGGAATTAATTTTCCCAAGTAAATAATATCCTGGGAATCTGGTGGAAAATTGTCTGTTTCTTCTGTTGCAAAGGATTGTTAAACTGTGTGCCGTGGAACTCCTCTTTTTAATACAAGGCTCTTTTGTTTTAGTTTTAATGTACAGAAACGGTGGGTGAAGATGTCGGTTCATGCTGCCATGAAGGAGTGAGTCCAAAATATGAAGCACATGGATCTGCCACCGTCGGGTAAGGGCAGTGACCAAACTTAAATAAATGGTGTCTGGCTCAGTGGTGTGACGATGGCACAGTGCAAGTTCTGGTCCAGTCTGGTGGACTCTGAACATGAACATGGTGCACACAGCACTTGGATCTCTTGCAACCCACTGCTGTTAATTTTCTGCAGCAGTGTTACTTCTGAGAACTGACAGTATCTGTGTTTTTATCATCAGACTGATTTGATATTAATAGTGTTCACTAACTGTGATGTGTTCCTGTGACAGGTGCTGAATGAACTCCATGGTAAGTTCCCCTTCCTTCTACAATCACTGCACTTTTAATGTTATGATGACTGGCATAAATATGTTCAACTGCTCTGAGTTGTGAGTGAAAGCTGCCACACTGAACACATGCTGCTGTCACACTTTATCCATTGTTGTTGATGCCGTTTGTTCTTACTTTGGTTCTTTTGGTTCTAGGTTCCTGGTGCAGGAAGTCACAGCCTCATTTCGCTAGCATCACACATGGAGTAGAACGGTAAGTACGGGCTGAAATGACAACTGCCTTCAATTGAGTCAATTATAACTATTTTTTTAATTTAAAAACTTTGTTTTCTTTCATGTGTTGGAGCATGTCTTAAGAGTCTAGTCAGTGTGTGTTTGTAGTTCCTCTTAAGGTGTTTGGTTTAATGTTCTAAAGCCCTGATTGATTTGATAATCCCAGTTCTAAAATAAAAACCAATGCATGAATTAGTTTAAAATAAGCCACACCACATACTTGACAATAAAAGGATATTACAATAAAGCTGGAAGGCTTATTTCTAATGTGGTCCTTGGATATTGGATGGCAGCAGATGTTAAAATGTCAGGAGTGGTGCTGTCATATGACTATTTATCACAGCACCAAAGCATGTTTAAAACTATCAAAGTGGGTCATTGTCTTTACATTACCTGCCAACTTATTCTACATATGAGATGCAACATATAAAATGGAGCCCTTCCCTACTTTAGTTACTTTAAGTTTGGAGGAAAAAAATCTGTGAAACTCCCTCTAGTGGAGTAACTGTGAACATCCCTCTACTGAAAAAATTACTTGAATATTTAGGAATATATCTATTTACAAATGCCATGCTTAGGTCAATTTGAGTGATCCTTTACGGTCAACTATTCTAGTCTAACTGAGTAGGATCAAGGAGAGTTCTTTGGGACAGATACAGTATGATCCATAACAATTTATTTTGTGAGGTTTGAAGCTTATCCTTAAAATACTTTGTTAATATTTCGACATTGGTTTAGTACATAAATTGTGTTAAGCATGAGTTGCTTTTTTTTAAAGCACAAATGCCAAGTACAAGATAACTGAAGACCACCAAATGTCTCCTCTTCCCCTGCTTTTGTTTGGCTATTCCACAATAAACCACATTGTTATAGAAAGTGTTGTTAATTATAATGCATTACAGAGTCATTGTTGTAGTATTTCAGTCCAGCTGCTTATCATAAGATGATGCTGCCTATGAGGTCCTCGTCTATTTGAAACACAGCCGTGTTAGGGAAAAGCATCATGAAGGCTGAGCATGGCTTTGTTTCTTCTAAGTCTTGTGTTGAGTTTAATTTGGAATGGCTTAAGTATTATACAATATGACATAAGTTGCGTTAATGTTGTGGTAATGTGGTACATTCCAAAAGTAACTCTAAACAATATGTTAAATATGTGTAAAATAGAGTTAGGTTGTGACTGGCTTACGGCTTGTGTCTCCATCAGGTGTTCACCGTGCAGAGGTGCTGCTCTAGCAACAGCTCGGCGGTAAGTTGCTAAAATGATTGTGCTGAAAGCTAAACCTGAGGTTTATCCTGGCCTGCTCTGAACTATAGGGTTTGTGTTGTTGGAAACGCCTCAGAGAGTAAACCTGCAGTTTGCTTTACTCACATGTTCACTACCGTTGAGCTTGTGGGATATTGCTGCCGAACATAAACCTACACTAGGACTGAATACAAGTGACCATGTTGATCTGAACACGGCTTCACCTGTTTGATTCAGGTGTCAAACCTTTACATCAATGACACACTTTCTGAATTTGATAAAACTGATGCAGAACTTTGATGCATGAATTATGAGAACCTTAGTCAAGATTTTTTTCTTAAGTGTTTTTATTCCTCTTCAGGCTGAAAAATCTGTGATTGAAATCTTTTTAATGAACCTATGTTTTATAGAGTTGCAAAAACCTGGAAAATATGCTTTGAAGCAAAGAAATATGCATTTAAAATGCAATATGAAATAAAACATTTTTAATGTAGTTCCAGAAGAGTTAATTATAGTATAATAAAAACAAGCAATTGATTTACACCATGAGTCTCAAACATACAGCCTGGGGGCAAATGTGGCCAATGAGATGAATTTATAAAGTAAAAATACCACAGTCAAGGCTGTGGAACTGATGTTGGTTAAGGTTCCACATGCAGTCAAATTATAGCACAATAACATACAAAAAATTAGATGTTTACAGGTCAACAGGTTAGTGTAGATCATATATTAAGAACAGAAAAGTTACAGTAATGATATGAAGTGACTGATGTAGAACTAAAACCAAACCTATGAAGATACAAGAGAACTGTCCACTGCAGTGACCAGTGTGTATCACAGGGTTAATGCCCAACATGAGTTACAATATGTAGAAAATGTAAAAGTTTTTAGTAGGTAGAGTCTGGCTTTAGTGAGTTACTGATGAATTCCAAACTAATTGACTTTGGATGAAGTGAAGTTAGTGTTTCTGTGAACTGACACTTTGTCCGTTTTGTCTTCAGGTATAATTCGGGGACAGTTTGCTGCCAGAGGTAAAGTGTGTATGTGTGTGTGCATAAAGTTGACTGACAGCACTGTATGGTATCTGCATCCAGTGGCTCTTTCTGCTGGTCTGTTCTAAAGTCAGTGCGATATCAACCCAACATCTGGCATCGTTGGTCTCCTCACAGCTGGTGTTTGGAGTCCTGGTATTTTTGTTGAAACACACAGATTGAATGCTCATCCTTCACCTGTGAAGTTGTGCGTTGGTGTAACCTTTCTATTAAATTGTGCTGATCTTTCCTGTAGGGGGTTTGTAGCGCTGTCGTCGTGTCCCAGGACAACAGGTATGACCAGTGTCTGTTTTGACATGACGCACTCTGACCTGTAGGAGCACGCTATTGATTTAACTGAACCAGGACTGTCTAACTTTAGTGCAGGGGCAACATTCAGTTAAATTTGATCTGAAATGGGCTGAACCAGTCGAAGAAAAAAAATCAAAACATAATGTATAAATGCCAACTCCAAACTTTTTACTTTTTTTCACTCTATAAACAGAGAAATCACAATATTGGGCTTTAGTTTATCACTTGCCCATACGTTCTAACTTACAGATGCACAAAATATTTAGATTAAAATTGTACCAATTTTCCTGATTGAGATTTTTATGAAATTGTATATTGTTTGTGTCACTAAATGAAAAAAACTTCATTTTCAAAGGGAATTTATTTTTTGCTTGTAAATATTTATAAGTGACAGTGAATTGGTCTGAATGTGGGACAATAAAGTAAAATGATTTATATCTTGGTCTAAATATTGCATTTCATAAATTCATCCAAAGGGCTGGTTTTGGCTCCATGTTTGACACCTGTGCTAAACTCATCACTGCAGAACACAAACATGGACAGCATTAATGACACAAAACTGTAACTGAAAGTTTGGTTTAATTTGGTTTGGTCATATACCAAGGCTTTCAGGTATACCAGTTCCTGATTTGCTGTGGAATTGACCAGAAAACAAATGCACCCAGTGGACTTGCACAGCAGCTTGCTGACATGTTCTGCAGGGAACAAGATTCAAAAACTATATTTGTGTTTGTGCCTTGAATGTAATAGTCTTGACTGTAATGAGTGTCTCCTGTATTTTCAGATGGCAGCTGCTACAGGGTCATCATTGAAGACTGAATGACCAACAAAAGTGTTGTACCTGTCACTTGAATAAAAGCTACGGCTCATTTCTGTCAAAATATCTTTTGAAATGGTATAATTACGTACATTAGATACAGTAAACTGAGAACTTATAATTGAAGGTGCACTGTAAGCCCAGATAAGTAGAGATGACTTGAATATATGAGGCAAATGATTGCACTTAACATTATTTGAGTAATGATAAACTAATTGGTTTAAGTAGGTTTGACTTTAATGCTAAATGTATTGGACTTAAGTAGAAAAGACAAGTTGTTTGTACTAGAAAAGGAGTTCTTGAAATTCTCAGTCGACTGGATGTCAGGTTGACTTTTAAATGTCAAGATTTAGAAGTAACATAACTTTTCAATTGACATTGATAAACAACTTTTTGAAGTTGATCAAACTATCTTTAATCAAAAAAGTCATTTGTTCATAAAAACATAAAACAAAATAAAAGGATTTAAACGACTAATAACACTGCCAAATAAAAAAGCAGCTGTGTCGCATTGGGTCAAAAAGACACTAAACGTGTATAGTTTGAGTAATAAAACTTATTTTTCGTAAGTGGTTTGAAACTAGAAAACACAAAGGTTGGTGGTGAATAAAGGAATTAATAAGTTTCACATAGATTCCAAACGACTATATGTATAATGTTTTCATAGTCACTGGTAAAATAAAACTGATTAATTTTATATTTAGCACAGTAATTCAAAATGAACTTGGTTAATTTGAAGTGTAATGAAGTTTGTATTTGGGGTGGGGACATCAGAGGGTCTGAAAGGTTCTGAGGTGGATGGACCTGGAAGGAATGAAGTTGGGCTGGTTCAAGTATTTCATTGGGTACTTGACTGTTTTAAATGGTGCCATTCCATAATTCACTGCAGTATGTGGTGCCTGTCTACAGGGAGATGTTTCCAAAGTACTCACCTTTTGTACTTAAGTGGAAGTATAGCTACTTGTGTGAAAAAATTCTTATACTATGGGTTCAACTCCTTTTACTTAAGTAAAAGTAAATAAAAAATAAAATACAACCTCTTATTTACAGTATAGAAAGTAAAGCTGCATTTTATTTTTTGTGATGGATGAATGGAAGCACAGGTAAAAACCACCTGCATGGTGTTTCTGACGCCCTTCCCACGGTGCCAATAGAGTGACTACAGGGAACCACCTTTCATGGATGTTTTCGGTGGTGGTGCCCCAGCAGGGATGTCCTCATGACTGGTCTTTGCTTCTGAGCCACAGGCAGACGCTGCCTCTTTGTGCCTCTTCTGTCAGGTCTCTGGATGCCGTCCTCAGTTTCAGTCACTCCCACCTTCCTCAGGAGTCACTGGATGGATATTCCTCTACGACCTCTACACAGGCCATGAGGCAGGGCCCTGAAATATGGGAACTGGTAAAGGTTACCATACCTTTTCTGAAAGCCTGCAGTCTAAGCTTTTCAATCATGTATTTGATGAGTGTCTGTTTTGAGTTATTACGCATAATGTAAAGTATGTTTGGGACAATGTGTATAAATAAAGCAAAACACTGACCTAGTTGAAAATATATATTGGACATATTGAAATATTTTATTTTAAAGGGGAGACTGAGCTTTCATTTAAATCCTTTTGTAAACATTTTGGATAAGTAGAGCCAACCTTGGAGCTCTTCAAATTTTTAATCGCGCACATTTTCCTGCCATTTCTGTTGGAATTATCTTGTCTTTTAATCCTGTGGCACCAGGGAGCATCAAGAAAAAAAACAAACTAAAATACTGGTGTGATCCTAAGGATTCAGAAAATGTAGAATTTTCGCACACCTGATTGTAGAGGGTAATTTTCAGTCTTATCAGACACGGTGTTTTTTACTAAGACAATTAGTGTGTTATTAACCCTGGACTAACGTGTTCATATGTGGAGTTGAAAGTCTGAGGTAAATATTTTTGAGAAAAGATTGTTGTTCAGCATTTTTAGATAGTTAAAAGGGACCACCATATATAATATCAGGTCACCACTTTAATGGAATTTCTATGAAACAATGAATGTCTTGAGTGAGAAAATATTAGTAAATGGGGTAAAAAAACCAACTATTTTTATCTATTGTCACAGATCTTTTCCCAGTTTATCACGTACATTTAGACAAGTATTGTTTGAATTGCAAATATTCTTCAAAGTAATGGTAATGGTACTATATGTGTTAATTTAGAGAAATGTTTAAACTTGACAAAACTTGAAAATTATTCAGTCAGAAATAAAAAGTATAAGTAATTGTCTTTTAAGGAATAAATAAAAGCAAAAAAAAAGCAATTACAAACAGAATACAATGATGACAGAAAATATTTTTCATTATTTTTTCTCATTAAAGAATTCTTTCCATGACATGTCAATGGAGCTTAAGTCTCCGCCTCTTCGGGGAGGATCATGGGGCCTGAGATCAGAAAATTAATGAATGGAATGGAAATAAAATCGTATCTGGTTTGTCATGTGACCTGAATCACACACACGTTGTACCTCATACTGAATGATAATTATTGATGTACGTTTCAACTGCATCTGTTACCAATGGCTGATTCATTTGTGAGTAAAACCTGTTAATAATTTGGACTTCCTGCCTGGCGCACATGTGACGTCACATACACGACACAGTGTAGCCTTTTACTAAGTTACATAAAACCTGAAGCCATGTTTGCTTCCCATCAAAAATGGGTGGTCTGCCTATACTACATCAAATATTTATTATTAACCACTATTTCAGAGCACTTGTCAAACTCAATCATGATTTTGTTTGACTCGCTCCGTTCACTCCCATTCAATTTTTTGGCGAGCTAAGCATCCATGGAAGGGCGTCTCCATGGAATTGTTGACTCCTCCCCATTGAAGGGGTGTGGCAATGTGCCTAATAATTACATTTCACCAACGTTGTGCTCTCTGCCTGTCGAATATAAAGAACGTTCTTTTGTGCCCAATCTCACTCTGACTGACTCTCAGTTTGAATCTGCTGCTTGTGTGATGTTTGATTTGAATGCTTTATTTCGAACATGTGCAGAATGCAACAATAATCAATACAATAATAATAATAATAACAATGACATGTCTGAAAAGGAGTAGGATGAAGCGTAAGCTTATTTAATCCTACCCCTTCTTCACTTCCCCAATAACCTGAATTCATCTTATAGCAATAGAGTGCATAGTACAAAAATGATGATAATAATAAAAATAATAACAATAATAATAAATAATTGAAGAACTAAACATATACATATATACAAAAAAATAAAACAGTATAGGAAAGTACGTAACAGATAGAATTTTTTTTTTTTGTTTTTAAATTTGTCTGCATTTTGTTCTCATTTTTTAACCCCACAGAGGGGGAGTCAACATTGCTTGAGATCAGTGCATATTCTAGTCTTGCAGCCAAATACTCCAATATTTAGTGCATGTGTGTGACCATCAGCGGTCCTCCCTGAAAGCTGAGCAGACATCCTTTATTAGAACTCTCTATTATAAGCCAGTGAGGGCAGTGCTACACCTCAGTGATGTGTGGGGGAAACAAAGACTGGACAGGACGAACAGGGACAGAAACCAACAGGCGGTGCTATTGTAATTAAAGACTGCAAGGTGGTGTGTTATTCCCAACCACCAACTGTCCATCAATAAGAACAAATAAATAAATAAATAGATCGAAAAAAGAGGAGAAAACCAAACCAGCACAAAAGAAAAAGCGATTCAACAAATAAACAATTAACTTCGAGTTCGATATTTATCTGTTCCATGAAAATGGGGATCTGATATAAATGTTATGTTGATATGGACTTACAGACGTCCTCAAAATTATTCATACCCCTGCCATTTTTTTGTGACTTTTGGTCTCATCATCTGAACCCACTTTATCCTCAGTAGGGTCACAGGGGTCACTGGGGTTCTAATCCAGCTCCAATGGGTGAAGGCGGGGTTAGAGGTCACCCTGTATGAGACTCCAGTTCATCTCAGGGCTGAACATATATAGACAAACACTGTCACACCTATGGGCAACTTATATGAAGGAATTAACCTGTCAATACATGTGTTTGGATGTTGGGAGGAAACCAGAGTACCCAGATAAAAACCCAGAAAGCCGCCCAACTTTTTGTTTTTATCTTAAAAAGAATGAGTTTTATCCAGTTTGTTTCTGACCTGTATGTCAAACATACATGAAGGAAAAACAACTAATGATATTTGAAGAAAAAAAATACATAGGTTTACTAGGTTTACTCAGTCCAATGTCTTTTCTTAATAGTCAATAAAGTACTTTTTGTTCTGGATAATGGTTCCTCTAAGTGTCCACAGTCTGTCTTGTGTCTCCTGTGGGGTTCTGGTCCACTCTTCCTGGACCAAAGCCTCCAGCTGGGTCTATTTGGATGATCTCTTACCGTCACTCCTCCACACGTTGTCTGGATGGTTTAGCTCAGGACTTGGACTGGGTCATGTCCTTGAACCACTACTACACTAACTTGGTGGTGTACTTAGGGTTAGTGTCCTTCTGGAACGTCCAATCATGACAAAACTGGAGTTTCTCTGCAGACACTTTGACCCCACAGGAGACACAGGACAGACTGTGGACTAGTGATGCGCGGTTAGGGGGTTTTACAGAAACCCGCCCCGCCCAAACCCAAGACGTGGCTCGGCCCGCCCCGCCCAACCCGCATGATGTCACGTATCGATAAACCCAACCCGCCCGCTATCAACCCGCGAGCTTAAATTTGTCTCTAAACTCACATAGTACATTCGCAGCATCTTTACCTTGCGCTTCTAATGTTAAAAGTCATGAAGCATCATTTTTGCCTCCTTTCTAACGTCTCAATATGCACTCCAGCACATAAAATAGACTCCACCCACATCATCACTCTATAAAGCCAACACATACAACGTTTCCGTACAACCTTCGCATCACCTGTTTTAATCTTCTCCCTGATCAAGTCCGACATTTTCACTCTTATCTCTGAGTGTTCAGGGAGATTTGGCGCTAATAACAAATAACAAAAAGTTGGGATAAAACAGCATTCAAAACAGGAACTGACGGGCTTGCACATGCGCGAGCCGAGCACGCACGCACGCACGCACACACACACACACACACACACACACACACACACACACACTTCAGCGGGTATTGATCATCCCTGACCCGCCCCACTCGCATCCGCAATATGTATTAATACTGCGACCCACCCCGCCCGACTCGCGGGTCATAGGAGAATTAAGTGTACGAGTAATTGGAAGGAGAGGAGAGACGAGGATGCTACTGTAGGTTAGCGGGGCTCCTTTCCGTTTCATAACACGGCTGTGGAGACTGCTCCATGCACGCACACACCTCTCTATCCTCCCTCATCGGTCTTAACATGGTCTGTAAAGATATGAAGGCGACCCTTTCCTGTAGATGGCAATGCAAAGGATGTGAAAATAACGTGGCTGTTACCCATTCATTCTGACTGGAGCGTGCCGCCTCTCGTGGAATGAAACTGCCGATGTCAATTGAGTTGTCTTTCATCATCATATTTTTTATATGTCGTTGATTATTCTTACTGAGGTTATTTTAAGTTGAAATATTGTATACCTTCAGTCTATCCATATTGTGCCATTTTTGGGAATGTCGTATGGAAAAATGCGGGTATTATCGTCCCTGACCCGCCCCGCCCGCATCCGCAATATATATTAAATATAACCCGCAATATGTATTAAAAACTGCGACCCAACCGGGTCACCCGCGGATATCCGCGGGCCAGCGGGTAGCCCGCGCATCACTACTGTGGACACTTAGAGGAACCATTATCTAGAACCAAACCTACTCTACTGACTATTAAGGAAAGACATTGGACCGAGTAAACCTGGGGTATGACTAATTTTGAAGACAATGTTTTTTGGAAATCCACTAATAAAATACTCCATAAATAATTTTTTTCCTCCAAATATCATTTGTTGTTTTTCCTTCACCTGTGTTTCACATACAGGTCAGAAAGAAACTGGCTAAAACTCATTCTTTGTATGATAAAAACAAAAAGTAACAACAAATGTCAGGGGTATGAATACTTTTGAGGACGTCTGTAAGTTCAGTCCATTTACATATCAGGTCCCATTTTCTGTATATAGCACTTTTCCATCTTCATGGTGCTCAAAGTGATTTACATTAGCCTCTCATTCATACACACACACACCCACTCATACACCAGTAGGTTCCTAAAGTTCTGTCAGTCCTACTGGGAGACTGAGTCAGGGTTCAGTGTCTTTGCCCAAGGACACTTTGACATGTGGACAGCCAGAGCCGGGGACGCCAACTCTTCAGTCATTGGCCGACCTGCTCTACCAACTAAGCCACAGCCGCCCTACGACTATGTATGAAGGATCATTTTCATATCTAAAAATGCTAAATAACAACTTTCTCTAAAAAATACTTACCTCAGACTTTCAACTCCACATATCAACACATTAGCCTTGGGCTAATAACACAGTACTTCTGTCTTTGAAAAAAACGCCATGTCCGATATAAGACTGAAAATCACCCTCTACAAATTAGATAATATGGGTAAATTATACATTTTCTGAATCCTTAGGGTCTCACAGGTATGTCAGTGTTTGGATTTTATTTCTCTGATGCTCCCTGGAGCCACAGGATGAAAAGACAAAAAAAATGATTTAGGTGGAAATGGCAGGAAAATGACTTATTCTAAATGTTCACAAAAGGGTTTCAATGAAAGCTTAGAGTCTCCACTTTAAAATGATGCCAAACATAATAGAATAAAATATTTCAACATATCCAATATATATTTTCAATTATGTCAGTGTTCTGCTAGATTTATACGTGTTTATTTTCCCCAATCATAGTTTAGGCAATTACATATGAACTCAAAACAGCTACTCTTGTCAGATGGCCATCATACATCATTGAAAAGCTGAGATTGCAAGCTTACAGAAAAGGTACGTTAACCTTTGCCACTTTTTCGATAACGACCAACCCCTCTGGCTCATGGACTATATATACAGTATATATATATATATATATATATATATATATATATATATATATATATATATATATATATATATATATATATATATATAAAGAACATGAAAAGCTTGAGAAATACCAAGGTTTGAAAGAGGAGTTAGAGAAAATGTGGAGTGTGAAGGCAGCAGTGGTACCAGTAGTGATCGGAGCACTAGGGGCAGTGACCCCCAAGCTGGGAGAATGGCTCCAGCAGATACCAGGAACAACATCAGAGATCTCTGTACAAAAGAGCGCATTGCTAGGAACAGCTAAGATCCTGCGCAGAACCCTCAGGCTCCCAGGCCTCTGGTAGAGGACCCGAGCCTGAAGGAGACACCGCCCACGTGGGGCGAGAGGAAATTTTTTTTTTAATATATATGTCATTATGGTTTAATCAGCCCAGTCCTACCTGTGTCTGATATGATATAGACACGACTTGGCTCGTATTCAAAACTCCCCACTCTGGAAGGGGTCTACAAATTTATGCGTTTTCAGACCCTGATGGCATGTTTGCCATGTAAACGAAAAGGCACTTCCGATAAAATATGTCTTTTAGCTACAATCGTCTTTGTATAAATGACCCCTGAAGGATAGACTGAAAGGAAAAGTGGGGAAGTGGTGAAGAGATGGAATGGCTCAATGCATGCTGAGGAGCTACTCTGCCAGAGGAGGAAGAGGCGTTCAGCTACGAGCCCTCATCTTGGTCCTGAAGAAATGGACACAGTCATAGACCCCCCCCAAAACTGAGACAGAGGCCTTTCTTAGCCTTTCTTAAATTTTTTCCCAAAGACATTTTATCTTTTAATGTTATTTTTAAGCCTTTATATCACTTAACTTGTGCACATTATTTTTACTAAACATTTTTTTATTGATGATTGATGATTTTTTTTGTTTTGTTTTTTTAGGCATTCGCAGTTATGGACAGATCTTTATCACTGTTAAAAGATTCCTGCAGAGAAGTACGCAGTGATTTCCAGGACCAACGAATAAAGTTCGACAAACTAATACAGAAATATTCTTTCATGAGACTTAATATTAAGTAATGAATTTCTGTAGCAGCACAAGTCATCCATCTAGGGGCAGTGTGATTACACTATTAGGACTATTTGTGGAACACAGCAATGAACTCAGGTTACACAATGTCCTTTAAAGGAGAAGTGTACACTGCGCATGTGGAACAATAGAAATATTTATTGTGTGTCAACAGCAGGAACCTAGAGGTCACACCAGAAACTCATGATACAAGCTTGGTGTTTCCTTTCTGTTGTGACCCATAAGTATATTTTCCAGTCAAATAAAAGTACACAACACTGTGGTCAAATCATGTGAGAGTCCATTCATAGTAGAGTCTGGTATTAGCTGGTCATCAAAGATAACTGCCCAGATGAGAACAGAGGGGACAGAGGTATTAAAACGTATACTTTTAACATTTTTAACATGGAGATTTAATATTTGAAACATGCAATTTAATCATTTTAAATGGCTATGGACGAGAACAGAGGTGTTGATGGAAATCAAATGTGCTAGTGTTAACTGGATTTAGGAGAAATTATGATGATTATGTCACAATAAAGTTTATAAATCATTGAGGAAGTGGGTTAGGAGGAGGAGGAAGTAGACACAGACTTTGTTTTAGGGTGCTGCATCCCTACGCTATAAAAATAAATAAATCCAAAAATGTATCTATTTTTAATTTGTTTATGTTACATGTTTGTCACAACTTTTCCCCCAGATCCTCACCTCTCCTGTGACCTTTCCCCTAGATCCACTCCAGTCACACCCGCACCGCACCGCGCAGCTGTAAGTCATTGCTGTCATTGTCATTGCAGCCTTGCAGTTGCTGGTGTGGGACCATTCAGCTTTGTCACCTCCATAACACAGATACTCTGCCTATTGCCCCTGTCTCTATATGCTGGACATTTTCCACCACCACGGATTCTGGCTGATTGACACCCAGGTTTTGTTTAGTCTTGTTTCGGTTTTATCTCTGTCTTTGCTTTTTGTTCTGTTTCTCTTTAATACCGGGCATCTGAGTCCTCTCTCCACTTCACCCTTTGTGACAATATTATGTATTTGTTTTTAATTATTAATTGTACTTATTTCTGCTACAGAAGGATGACACTGAAATATATGTTCCTGTGTTGACCACTAATCTGTTTGACAGCTGTTCTATACTCCTGAGGATTTTTTCATGTCGCAATATATGCAGGGTTAAAACAACAAATAAAAAAATCGCAATGTTTGCTTTTTTCTAATATTGTGCAGCCCTATGTACGAGTGTCATTAAAAAAACTTTGTCTTTTTTTTGTATATATTCATATCTACTATAGATCTGGCAAAATCGAGTTTTACTTAACTGCATGTTATATAACCATAACATTTTCTTCAGGGGCCACATTTAACCCAATTTTATCTCCAGTGGGATGGACCACTAAAATAGTCTAATCTATAAATAATGACAACTCCAAATATTTGTTGCCGTTCGTGTGTGTGTGTGTGTGTGGGGTGGGGGGGGGGACAAAAACATCAAGTTATAAAAATATTTACTTTTATAAATTATCCAAACAAAATGTCAATAACCTGAAAAAATCTTTAGAAAAATAAGTGCAATTTTAATAACCAGTGCAGAACCTGTAAAAAATGTGAGATTGTAATTTGATCTGTTTTGGAAGTGTGTACTGGAATTTGTTAGTATGTAAAATGCTAATGGTTACTGCTAATTGTTACTGCTGGTGAAACAAAATTTCAGGCTGGGCAGACAGTCTACCACTGTGGTTTGTGACATGCTACGCAGGCGACACCATCAACACCTAGCAAGGTGTATTACGGCCATGAAGTCAGTTGCCAGTTGCTCATCCGACACTCAAATATCTGCTTTCAGTCTTCAATGCATGAAAAACAGGAATCTGGGCAATGTGTGTCTGCCTACTAAACTACAGCTAACCACAAACAAACCAAAAATTAATAGGGTCTAAAAGTGAAGCGATAAAGCTGAACGGCAGATGAGCGAGATAGTAATGTAACATACAGTCATTAAGATTGGTGCAATGTTATTTGAAGGTGAATCAGATGTTCCACCTGTTAATTCAGTAAATTATGGACCTAACTTAAGGGTAGTCACCCATTATTGCGGCGCATCATCATCAAACTCATTACATTCATTCTCAATTCAATCCAGCCAACCGCTGTTGCCGTACTCGCAAGGCCTTCTGGGATTCCAGCACGTCAAGAAGTTGAGCTCCACTGAACCTTATGCAAAGTGCTGCAGTGGTCGTATGTCTGTTACCGTAGATTGTGGGGGTGTGTCCATGACCAAGGCATTACGACGAAGAGCCAAAGAAAACAAAGAAAACATAAAAATACTAAAAATGGAGCAGATCCTAATCACCACTGTCAGCAGAATGCACATTTTGATCTTTCCCTCATCATGACCTGCGGCCATTGTTGATGCCTCTGAAAAGCAGCTAAAGACCATCTGTTTAGACTGGCCTTTGTTTGAATTGTTGTTTTTACTGTTGTTGGTCTATTTCTATTTGTTTTTATGTTGTTTCCAGATTTTTCAGTATGTTTTATGCCTTTTATGCTGCTAATGTGTTTTATGCCTCTATTGCCTTTGTAAAGCACCTTGTGACTTTTATGCTCTTGAAAGGTGCTATATAAATAAAGTTTATTATTATTATTATTATTATTATTATTATTATTATTATTATTATTATTATTATTATTATTATTATTATTATTATTACATATAGAGACATATCTAATATGTTGGTCTCCCTGGTGGGTTGGTGTTAAGCGTGTGAACTATACAAAACTGTACATAACTGTACAAACCTGCATGAACACCTTACAAACACCATTTCTAGTTATGTATGCTAATATAAATGTCAATTTAAATAGGTAATTTTCCCCAATGGTGTTTGTGATTGAGAGCTGGATATATGTAGGAAAATTATTAATGAAAGAAACAAAGGGGATCACTGTTCAGGTTTCTTTCTTTTTTTTTGTAGTTGCCCATGAACGTGTTGAGTATACCTTCTTTATCATGCCATTGCATTCACGGGTGAATAAATAATAACAGAGAATGTCCACATGTTTGTACACACCCATACACACAGCCACTTGTAGCAATACAGTACCACAAGGGAGAGCTTTACAGCGATACGACGCAACGTGCTATAATAATGGACAACGACCCTAACTCATGCGAATGTGCCATAATAATAGCCTTGGTCGCAACCGGACTTGCTGACCACCATGACGTGATCTGCTTTGAGAAAGGCGGGGATAAATCCATTGCAACCAATGTGGACAGAAATATCTAATGTGAGACTGAAAAAATTTAGCAGCATATACCATCAAGAATGAGGGCAATTATTCTGTCAGTGCAATTACCACAACACGCATCACGTGCGAATAGGTCTATATGTTAATAGCCCAATTACTGAATTTGTAGTACAAAAATGGAATGGGCACTTTCCCAAAGAGTAGTTCTTAGGAGCTTAGTTTTAGGAACTAAACAGTTCTTATAACTATATAGTTCCTAGGGAACCTTGGGGTTTGCATTCCGACAGGCCAGTAAGAACCATGGGAGGCCCCGATTGTGACACTAATCTCTGCCACAGTGACGTATTCTTTAAGCACTAAATTCAACAATTACACAAGGAAGTAGAAGACAGAGCTACTATGAGCTAGAATAGAGAATTAGAGGAGGCCACAGCATTTATGTTCTGTACCGCGGGAATGTTAATGGCGGTCAAATACAGTGTCTAATGTCAAGAATGGCGGCGTTTACAGAGACAGTTGGGAGATGAAGAAGCGAGTGGCAGGTGATACTATGACGTATGCTAATGTCATAGCTCTAACCAAATTCCCTATTAACCCGTTGGTATGATTATTTATTACTTTCTCTGTATTTTCTTCCAACAAACAGCTGACGCTACACAGATGGTTTTAAAGATAGCGGTACTACAAGATGCGGAAATAGGTGTGGTCTCAGCTCTACCAGTCATGTATAGTTCCTAGAGAACTAAAAAAGACCCTGCCTGCAAGTAGGAATGAAAAGGGTTCTATGAACTATGTAGTTGTTATGCTGTGGGAAAGGGGGGAAAAAAGGTTAGAGGAACTAAAAATGTTACAGAAACTACAAAAGGTTCCTACAATGGGAAAGCGCCTATTCATACTATTTATCGCTCCTACTGCAACTGTTTGTTGTGGCCACAAATGCCTGATGACCTTTTCTAAAGACATAAGGTATGTTTCCACTATCGGAACTTTCAGGCCACTTTAGAGGAACTTCATGGGATGTGAGCGTTTCCACTGACCGGGCCCCTCCCATAAGGCAGCCTATCGGAACTCAAGAGTAGTTGCTGAAGAAAGTTTACAAGACGACAAAGTAGGATTTCTCACTTTTCCAGCTCTCTGCTCCGTTCATCTCTGTGGAATTCTTCTTCCAGAGCAACTCTTCTTCTTTCAATCTCTGATACCATTACTGTGTAAAGCAACAGCACAAATGCAACAAACATCAGGACTTTGTCCGTGTCCATGATAGGGATGTTAACCGACGACTGTTTTGACAGATGGTTGACCACATCAACGTTGTCTGGTCATAAAAAAACAACAGTTAAAAAACAATAGCAAATTTTGCAATTATTAATAGCAAAAGCAGAGCTCAGTCAATCTATGTGTTACACCTCATGCCAGTTCGGAATGTTTGCTGAAAACATAAATAAAACACAAAGCAGCTATAGCAGCTAGAGACTGGGACAGCAAGTTGACACCATGAAACCCAAAAGCGTGGTGGATGAGTTGTGTTATCCATCTGACAGACCTACTTAAAATGATCTGCGCTTGTCCACCTTCATGGGACTCAAAAACACTTCACATTCACCAGTAGGTTTCTAAGGTACTGTCAGTCCTACTGGGAGCCTAAGTCAGGGCTCAGTGTCTTGTCCAAGGACACTTTGACATGTGGACAGCCAGAGCCAGGATGCAAACTGCCAACCTCTCGGTCATTGGATGACCCACTCTACCAACTGAGCTACAGCCACCCTGACATGATGACATGACGAGTGGGCTACAGCAAAAGAAGTTTATGCAGTACTGACGGTGGTGGAAATTGCAATGGTATTTTTTACACCATATTTACCAGCAGAATTTACTGGAATATCGAATATTTTCTCTATGTGTGACGGTGTGACTCGTGTTTAAAAAGTGACTGAAGCAACACAGTGCGTGTGGATGTGTGTGTGTGAGCCAACGAAGTACTGTTTTCTTTTCTCAGTGACTGGCTTCAACCAATTAATGAGGCTCAGTGATTGGTCAAGATTTTTTAATACATTTATCCAACTGACAGGCCTACTTAAAATGACATGAAGAGTGGGCTACGGAAAAATTAGTTTATGCAGTACTGCAGGCTAGTGGCAATCGGTAAGGTTTTTTAACACCATATTTAGCAGAAGAATTTACTGGTATATTGAATATTTTGTCTATGTGTGACGCAAGGGCAACTAACGCAATATAATGATGTCATCGAATGGTTCTTATGGGCCCATTTCTATATGGAGACACATGCCTGAGAGGACCGGGCTAACTCACAGCCCTGTCAAAAGCAGTTCCCCCAAAAAAGTCGAGGAAGTTCCGATAGTGGAAACCCGCCTATAATTGTCTGCAAATTCTTGGGGGGGCTGAAGTTGTTAGCGGCGTATAGCACAGTTGTGTTGTCATTGAGACCTTGTGAAAGTCCATAACTGCAGTTAGTTGGTATTAGTAATGCACTGTGGTGCAAAAGTAAGCATTTGTTTGTGCTTTGACGATAAGGCAGAACGGAACTGTGAGGATATCAATAAGAGTGAACTTACGGCCCCATGGGAATGGGACGCAGGTGAGAGTTTGTTTGTACCTTTCAATTAGCGGGCAGGACTTAGGCAATGTGCATGGCAATGCTAAAAGCAGCAAAGTTAGAACTATGAAATTAATTTCAATTTCAATAAAATTTCATTTATAGAGCCCCAAATCACAAGGTCATCTCCCAGGGCTTTACAGGAGAAATTACTTTGACATCTTTGTTATTGTATGACGTAATGGCGTGAAACTTTGCACTGCCATCTGCCATAATATTGGAAAGTCACCCTCCAAATTTTGAATCATGTGGTGGAATTATGCAGGTGTTGAGTGTTCCACAGACAAACAGGACACACAACAGACAGAGATTTGTTGAATTATACAAAGATAAATGTTGTCTCAACTTATCATTTGTCCATATACATTATGGTTCAGACCTACAAACACGGAAGCAGTAAAATTATCTAAATGTGCTTGATTTTCTTTAGACATTTTAATTTGTTTATATTTCTTCAGGTTATTCACATTTTATTGTTACAGGATGGTTTGTAAATGTAAAAATGTTCATCATTTGATGTTACTTTTTGCTACTAAAACTGTCACGGATCGGGGTGAGGTGAAGGAGGACTCCATTGCACAGTACTGAAGGGCAAAATAATTTAATAACAAAAGTACAACATAAAGACAAGACAGACACAACCTGGGAGTAAACGGCCAGAGTCCGTGGTGATGATGAGTGTCCGGGTTATGGTGATTGGGGAGATGGAAGACATTGACCGGGTTATGGAGGTGACATAGAAGAATGGTCCTGCACTGGCAGCTACAAGCCTCACCGCTTAAATAGTCACCGATTAGGAACGGCTTGCAGCTGCGCAGTGCAGGACCAGGTGAGTGTGGAAAATTGGGGGAAAGGTCACTGGAACGGAGGTCATGACAGTACCCCCCCCCTAAGGGGCGGCTCCTGAAGCCCCTAAAAAAAAAAAAAAAAAAAAAAAAAAAACACAACCCCCCCCCCGTTGTCCAGAGCTTCTCCGAGCAGGGCGGCATGGTAACCTCCTGGTCGGAGTACCCTCTGGGCAGAGCGGTGTGGCATCCTTCTGGGCAGGGCGGTGTGGAAACCCCCTGGGCGGAGTACCCTCTGGGCGGAGCGGTGTGGAATCCCTTCTGGGCAGGGCGGTGTGGAAACCCCCTGGTGGAGTACCCTCTGGGCAGAGCGGTGTGGCATCCTTCTGGGCAGGGCGGTGTAGAAACCCCCTGGGCGGAGTACCCTCTGGGCAGAGCGGTGTGGAATCCCTTCTGGGCAGGGCGGTGTGGAAACCCCCTGGCGGAGTACCCTCTGGGCAGAGCGGTGTGGCATCCTTCTGGGCAGGGCGGTGTGGAAACCCCCTGGGCGGAGTACCCTCTGGGCAGAGCGGTGTGGAATCCCTTCTGGGCAGGGCGGTGTGGAAACCCCCTGGCGGAGTACCCTCTGGGCAGAGCGGTGTGGCATCCTTCTGGGCAGGGCGGTGTGGAAACCCCCTGGGCGGAGTACCCTCTGGGCAGAGCGGTGTGGAATCCCTTCTGGGCAGGGCGGTGTGGAAACCCCCTGGCGGAGTACCCTCTGGGCAGAGCGGTGTGGAATCCCTTCTGGGCAGGGCGGTGTGGAAACCCCCTGGCGGAGTACCCTCTGGGCAGAGCGGTAGCAGGAGCAACATGACTGGTCTGACTGAGGACCAAGGAGACTGATTGGGTGGGGTCACCACGGACTCTGGCTAGACAGGAACAAGACAAAAAGAAGAAACTGGCAACAGGCAGGGACAGGAAACAGGCAGGCAGAAACGAACAACAAGCAAGGACAGGGGACAGAAGCCAGCAACGGGCAACAAGCAGGGACAGGGGACAGAAGCCGGCAACGGGCAACAAGCAGGGACAGGGGACAGAAGCCGGCAACGGGCAACAGGCAGGGACAGGGGACAGAAGCCGGCAACGGGCAACAGGCAGGGACAGGGGACAGAAGCCGGCAACGGGCAACAGGCAGGGACAGGGGACAGAAGCCGGCAACGGGCAACAGGCAGGGACAGGGAACAGAAGCCAACCACGGGCAACAGGCAGGGACAGGGAACAGAAGCCAACCACGGGCAACAGGCAGGGACAGGGGACAGAAGCCAACCACGGGCAACAGGCAGGGACAGGGAACAGAAGCCAACCACGGGCAACAGGCAGGGACAGGGAACAGAAGCCAACCACGGGCAACAGGCAGGGACAGAGGACAGAAGCGAGCAACGGGCAAGAGTCAGGGACAGGAACAGACAGAAATGACCAACGACAGACCAACGACAGACCAAGACCGACGAAAAGACACAACGCCAGGCGACAGGACAACTAGCCAGAAGACAAGACAACTAGCCAGAAGACAAGACAACTAGCCAGAAGACAAGACAACTAGCCAGAAGACAAGACAACAAGCCAGAAGACAAGACAACAAGCCAGAAGACAAGACAAAAAGCCAGAAGACAAGACAAAAAGCCAGAAGACAAGACAAAAAGCCAGAAGACAAGACAAAAAGCCAGAAGACAAGACAAAAAGCCAGAAGACAAGACAAAAAGCCAGAAGACAAGACAAAAAGCCAGAAGACAAGACAAAAAGCCAGAAGACAAGACAAAAAGCCAGAAGACAAGACAAAAAGCCAGAAGACAAGACAAAAAGCCAGAAGACAAGACAAAAAGCCAGAAGACAAGACAAAAAGCCAGAAGACAAGACAAAAAGCCAGAAGACAAGACAAAAAGCCAGAAACTCGGAACGCTAGCCAGAAACTCGGAACGCTAGCCAGAAACTCGGAACGCTAGCCAGAAACTCGGAACGCTAGCCAGAAACTCGGAACGCTAGCCAGAAACTCGGAACGCTAGCCAGAAACTCGGAACGCTAGCCAGAAACTCGGAACGCTAGCCAGAAACTCGGAACGCTAGCCAGAAACTCGGAACGCTAGCCAGAAACTCGGAACGCTAGCCAGAAACTCGGAACGCTAGCCAGAAACTCGGAACGCTAGCCAGAAACTCGGAACGCTAGCCAGAAACTCGGAACGCTAGCCAGAAACTCGGAACGCTAGCCAGAAACTCGGAACGCTAGCCAGAAACTCGGAACGCTAGCCAGAAACTCGGAACGCTAGCCAGAAACTCGGAACGCTAGCCAGAAACTCGGAACGCTAGCCAGAAACTCGGAACGCTAGCCAGAAACTCGGAACGCTAGCCAGAAACTCGGAACGCTAGCCAGAAACTCGGAACGCTAGCCAGAAACTCGGAACGCTAGCCAAAAACACGGAACGCTAGCCAAAAACACGGAACGCTAGCCAAAAACACGGAACGCTAGCCAAAAACACGGAACGCTAGCCAAAAACACGGAACGCTAGCCAAGAACACGGAACGCTAGCCAAGAACACGGAACGCTAGCCAAAAACACGGAACGCTAGCCAAAAACACGGAACGCTAGCCAAAAACACGGAACGCTAGCCAAAAACACGGAACGCTAGCCAAAAACACGGAACGCTAGCCAAAAACACGGAACGCTAGCCAAAAACACGGAACGCTTAAACCAGATACACGGAACGCTTAAACCAGATACACGGAACGCTTAAACCAGATACACAGAACGCTTAAACCAGATACACAGAACGCTTAAACCAGATACACAGAACGCTTAAACCAGATACACAGAACGCTTAAACCAGATACACAGAACGCTTAAACCAGATACACAGAACGCTTAAACCAGATACACAGAACGCTTAAACCAGATACACAGAACGCTTAAACCAGATACACAGAACGCTTAAACCAGATACACAGAACGCTTAAACCAGATACACAGAACGCTTAAACCAGATACACAGAACGCTTAAACCAGATACACAGAACGCTTAAACCAGATACACAGAACGCTTAAACCAGATACACAGAACGCTTAAACCAGATACACAGAACGCTTAAACCAGATACACAGAACGCTTAAACCAGATACACAGAACGCTTAAACCAGATACACAGAACGCTTAAACCAGATACACAGAACGCTTAAACCAGATACACAGAACGCTTAAACCAGATACACAGACCGCTTAAGCCAGAGACACAGAACGCTAGAAAGCGACACAGAACGCTAGAAAGCGACACAGAACGCTAGAAAGCGACACAGAACGCTAGAAAGCGACACAGAACGCTAGAAAGCGACACAGAACGCTAGAAAGCGACACAGAACGCTAGAAAGCGACACAGAACGCTAGAAAGCGACACAGAACGCTAGAAAGCGACACAGAACGCTAGAAAGCGACACAGAACGCTAGAAAGCGACACAGAACGCTAGAAAGCGACACAGAACGCTAGAAAGCGACACAGAACGCTAGAAAGCGACACAGAACGCTAGAAAGCGACACAGAACGCTAGAAAGGAACACAGAACGCTAGGAAGGAACACAGAACGCTAGAAAGCGACACAGAACGCTAGAAAGCGACACAGAACGCTAGAAAGCGACACAGAACGCTAGAAAGCGACACAGAACGCTAGAAAGCGACACAGAACGCTAGAAAGCGACACAGAACGCTAGAAAGCGACACAGAACGCTAGAAAGCGACACAGAACGCTAGAAAGCGACACAGAACGCTAGAAAGCGACACAGAACGCTAGAAAGGAACACAGAACGCTAGGAAGGAACACAGAACGCTAGGAAGGAACACAGAACGCTAGAAAGCGACACAGAACGCTAGGAAGGAACACAGAACGCTAGAAAGCGACACAGAACGCTAGAAAGCGACACAGAACGCTAGGAAGGATATACAGGACGCTAGGGCGGATAAACTGAATGTTGGGGCAGGGAAACATAACAAACTGGGAAATACACAGACAGGGACAGAACGCAAGACTGGACAGACTTTAGACAGAACAAAACGGGGAAAACTAAAAACAAAAAGGGTCCCTTCAGCACTGGCGGAGTCCAGATGGTGGCAGGACCATTCTGTCACCGATCGGGGTGAGGTGAAGGAGGACTCCATTGCACAGTACTGAAGGGCAAAATAATTTAATAACAAAAGTACAACATAAAGACAAGACAGACACAACCTGGGAGTAAACGGCCAGAGTCCGTGGTGATGATGAGTGTCCGGGTTATGGTGATTGGGGAGATGGAAGACATTGACCGGGTTATGGAGGTGACATAGAAGAATGGTCCTGCACTGGCAGCTACAAGCCTCACCGCTTAAATAGTCACCGATTAGGAACGGCTTGCAGCTGCGCAGTGCAGGACCAGGTGAGTGTGGAAAATTGGGGGAAAGGTCACTGGAACGGAGGTCATGACAAAAACAAAGACACATTTGGAGTTAATATTTTTAGGCATAATGAAATATATATGGTGTCATTATTTTTTTAGGTTATACCATTATTGGTCTGTATGAGAAACTAGAACTAAAATGAGTTGTATTGTCTTTTCTGTGGAATTATTGTACTTCACATATTCACTTCATGGGGAGCATTGGAACCTTTGGCAGGCCCTCGGACTCCATATTTGAGACCCCTGTTTTAGATGGAATAATAAAGAAAAATCAAAAAATTTAATGGTTGAATTTTTAAAGGTTTTAAGGGAATAAGGCACTCAGAAGAAATTTTGGAGTATTTGAATTTTGTCCCAGTAGTTTTTATTTCAGGTCTCCCTCCACCATTTAGAGCTTATAAAGCACTTCATGTCCAGCTGTAAATATAGTCCAGTAGCCAAAAAACGTTTTTTACTGGACCTGTAAATTTTGTATTAAGTTTTTTTACTGACTGATTTGTGTAGCCCAGTTTTGAGATTCCACCCGGTGGACTCTGGTCACCCTTGAGCATTATGAAAAAAACCAAGATGGCATCCAAAATGGCTGCCATTTCTTAAAATCATTCAGAACTTCTCTTCTATTTGCCCTAGGTTAGTAAATTCGGTGTCTAAGCATAGGTTCTGGGGATCAAGGAACCAAATGGGACTATTTTCAAGGTGATATGTATGATGTACAACAGTAAATCCAAGAAGGGGTCCAACGTGGACACTGCTAAATGCAATATGAATTTGGAAAATCTATCACTTTTACTGGAGGTCTAAACTGAGAGTTGGATGTCTAGACTAGGGCTGTTTTGGGAGCCCATTATTGCTACACATCTACATGTTCACTCTTGTTTTTGTAAATTGACAACAGAATGTGACTACAAAAACAACACCCAAAATAGTGACGTGGTAAGTGTAAAAAAATAAATCATCAGTAGAGACTTCGATCAAATTTTCAGGTACATTTAACAATTCAGTTTCTAAATTTTACAAAAGGTTCCAATTTATGATAAAAGATGATAAACCCAGAATTCTTCATGAAGTTTCTTAATTTTCATGGCCGTGTGCGCCGTCATCTTGTTTCCGCTGGTCCAGTGCCGAGTGTGACACTGAACTTACACGCCCAACAGACATCACATGCCACATTGCATGTACAATGCCATACAACAAACTCACAAATTGTGTTTAACGAGGATGCTGCCCCCTTAAAAGTCAGTAATGGCGTGGTGACCAAACAGATAGACCTCGCAACAATGCATGAGGAGGCAGACAATGTGATAGGTCAAATGGTGTGCTAGGAGCAACATGTATGTGACAGTTGTCTGATGACACTGATGTATTCGTCCTTCTGGTCCATTACTACCGCACCATGAATTTGAAAAAACATGTTTATATGGAGTTCCCCATCAAAGATCAAATGGTGATTGACCTTCAGAAAATAATAAACAAACAGAAATTCTGCCACTCTGACTGGCTGTGATACTGCGGCATGCTGCTTTGGCATAGGTAAGGGGACAGCTCTTAAAGTATTATGTACTGGTTCCCATTCTTTGTCACATCTAGGCATTGTTGATGCTCCAATAGGAAATGTTGTAGCACAAGCCACTGCATTTGTTTCCGGTTGCTATGGGCAAAACGCAAAAAGTTCATTGTCAGAAACACACTGCAGAGTGTGGGCTTTGAGAACAGGAAGGGCTTTGCAGTCTTCCACCGACCAATGAAGTATTTATGGAGAACATAAAAAGAGTTCATCACCAAGCAATAGTCTGGCGTTCATTGGAAGAAAGCAATCCTCCAGAACTTGATCAAGAACTCTTTAGTTGGACAAAGGACAAAAAACTGAAATCGCTCAAGCCAAGATATCTACCAGACAATACGGAACTGGCTCCTGAGTACATTATGCGCCTAATCAAATGTGCAGTATGCAATATGTTGTGCTTTCTATGGTAGGGGTTGCTGCCAGAAAAAGATTAATCGACGAGCTACACAATCTGGCTATTCTCAAAACACTGATTATCAACAAAGGAAATGTGGATAGAAATAGGTTATGAGTTTTTCACTGGTATAACATTGAACCATTTTACATTCAAGGTTTTGATTCTGTCAGTTGCGTAAATGTGTAAGTGTCGACTGTGCCATTTTTAATATGGAAGAACTGACAAAACGTTTATGCAAAAAGATCTAAAATGTTGCATGTAGCAGCAGCCATCTTGGGTGACATCTTGGTTTGACTGCTATGCAAAACACTACCAATATTGAAAATTACTTAATTGGGTTCCTAGACCCTCAGAACCTATGTCTAGACACCAAACTTACTCACCTATGACAAATAGTAGCGGGTTATGAATGATTTTCAGAAAAAGTGGGCATCTTGGACTTCTTGTAATGCTCAAAGGTGACCAGAGTCCACTCGGTGGAATCTGAAACCTGACCATGTGGGCTACACAAATCAGTCAAAAAAAAAAAACTTAATACAAAATTTCTGGGTTCAACCCCACTTCTTCTGGACTAACACTATTGACCACAGTATCTTACTGCAGAGATGTCTTACTACTGTGATATAGGTATTAGAGGAGCTGCACTACACTGGTTTAAATCATATTTATCTAATCGCTACCTATTTGTTAACGTTAATTAACAATCATTGCCATTCTCCAGAGTCAGTTATGGTGTGCCTCAAGGGTCAGTCCTCGGGCCTATTTTGTTTACATTATACAGTATGTGCTCCCTTTAGGTAACATAATTAGAAATCATGGCATTAATTTTCATTGTTACGCGGATGACACAGCTATATTTATCAATTAAACCTGATCAGACCAGGCAAATAGATAAAGTATATGTGTCCAAGACAAAGACTTGGATGAGTGCCAATTATCTTCTATTGAACCCTGAAAAAACTGAAGTCATTATAATTGGCCCTAAAATACAAGAGATTCCCTAACTGACCAGATAGTTACTTTAGACAACTTAAGTGTAACACCCAGTGCCACAGTTAAAAATTTAGGAGTTTTATTTGATCCAGATCATTCAAAGTCCACATTAACCAAACATGCAGAACAGTCTTTTTTCACTTGCGCAAAAATTAGGAATATTCTGTCTAAAAATGATGCAGAAAAATTAATTCATGCATTTATTACATCTCGATTAGATTATTGTAACTCCTTACTTGTAGCATGTCCTAAATATTCCTTTAAACCATTCGTTCTCAGAATGCAGGTCTATTGAAAGTTCCCAGGGTTTATAAAAGTACAGTAGGAGCTAAAGCCTTTAGTTACCAGGCTCCTGTCTTATGGAACCAGCTTCCATTTAATATTAAAGAGGCCGACACAGTCTCTCCATTTAAAATGAGGTTGAAAACATTCCTGTTTGAGAAAGCCTGTGGTCAGGTTAGTTAAAAAAAGACTGAAGTCACAGTTCAGTCTAAGCTGCCCTTGGAGCTAGAATGCTGAGTTCTTTCTCTTTTTTTCTCTCTTCTTCAGTGTGGTTCTCTTCAAGATTTCTTCTTTTTCCCACTGGGCTTGAAGTTTTTTCTTCCCAAGAAGGAGGGTCTAAGGACAGGGGGAGGGTCTAAGGACAGGGGATGCTTGGGACTTTTCATATATCTCTGTAGTTGATTGTGTTTCTGTAAAGCCATGTGAGAGGACTTTGTTGTCATTTAGGGCTTTATAAATAAAATTGAATTTAATTGAATTGATACAGGCCTCTGTTGGACTGCACTAGGGCTGCACTGTATAAGAAAAAAACTGACATTGTGATTTTTTTAAAACCCTGCGATATATATTGTGATATGAAAAAATCCTCAAGGTGTAAATATGGACGGGTTAAGGATGGGTCCCCGTCCATAACTTTTTGAGTTATTTTGCTAACTGACAGACAGAACAGATCCTGGATTCTGGATCACTTTGTAATTTTACATTGCGGTGAATGGAGAATAAATTTCAAAGATATCCAGAATCCAGGATCTCTTCCAGATCATCGTCAAAATTTGATCATTTCTTCCCTGTGACATTACATCAATATCTGTTCCTAAGTTTTTGAACTGACCCCCCCGTATCACCACCAAAATCTAATTCTTTCCAGACCTCCCCATGACCTACCCTGTAAATTTCATCAAGATCTGTCCATAACTTTTTGAGTTATCTTGCTAACTAACAGACAAACAAACTGGCAAAAACATAATCTCCTTGGCGGAGGTAATAATTACAAAAGCACTCTGAGAGCGCAGATCTCTGCTGAGGCAGACCTCCCCATTCTGAATGAAGAGAGATCCGTCAAGGACTTTATGTTTTTGCCAGAGTTTGTTTGTCTGTCTTGTTTGTCAGTTAGCAAGATAACTCAAAAAGTTATGTATGGGATTAAATAAAGAGACAAATAAACAAAAATAATTGCAAGACCTGTGATGTGACTATTGTGCACACGTACCCTGCTATGTCGATGCTCAAACAATATATTGTGCAGCTCTAGACAAGGACTTGTTTTCTTGCAGATAGTGCAATGCTCCCTTCCCTCGCTGGCCTTGTTGTATATCAGTGGAAAGCCCAAACTCTTTTCTTCCAGCAGGATTGGAAAGTTTTCTGAATGCATTATGACAGAGTTACAGTCATTTAAGTTATGCTTGCACTAATGCATACAGTTACGAAGAGTTTGTCCTGATGAAAAAGCATGAAAACCGCATATTTTAGGAAATTCATTAAAACATTTGCAAACAGGATGTGAAATGTAGAAATGTGTGGGCAAAAGAGGATGAAGATGTTTGGTCACACTACATTAAATATTAATTAAAACATAAACACTGAAATTGTTGTACAGCTCGTAGATGCAGTTCTTTGCAGATCAGTAAACCTGTGCACATCTTTTTTTCTGACAAACTGTCTTCTAAGATGTTTTGACTTGTTCCCACTTCACTGGGAATGACGAGTTTCTAGTGGTTTCTTTTTAGCTTCTTCCTTTCCCAGCCTTTTGTTGCCCTCAACACTCATTTTCATTTTCAGTATTTTCTTGAACCGTTTCAGTATTCCATGTTTTCTATGTTCAGCTGTGAATAAAATATTCATTTAACATTCCATCATGCTTTTATGTACATTTTAAACCTAATGTGTGGCAACACATGTACAAAACAGCATAAACTCATGGGAGTTTAAAATATTATGTAGGTAAAAAACAAACCAAAAACTATCCATATTCATCCTTGATGTGGTAGAATCTACATCAACAGATGTTCAATATAATTCTTTAAACTTCATGTTTAAAATCATACTTCTAACGTTAAGTAACTTCTAACTTTACATTGGTTGGAACATGTTGGAGTCTTGAGCTGCATTTCCAAATAGACTGATATCTGGGATAACATGTTTACTAAATGTACCCTGTTCTTTTCAGTTCCTCTACACCCATCTGCTGAACACGCTCCACATCCTCAAAGCCATGCACTGTCCACGCGCCGCTTTGGCACGCTGATTGGCTGGAGTCGTCGAAAACAATGTTTCTCCACCAATAGGAGTGGTGTGCATGCGCTGAGCCATGCAGTTCATTCTTGGTTCTCATGCGCTTTAGAGGAGCTAATATAAAACCATCGGCTCGCCTTTGTTTACAGCAGACTAGAGTTGAGGCTCGCGCTACTAGATGAGACTTTTACAGCTGTTTAATTAACTAATAACTCAAGGACATTTTCCAGAGTTTTTGGATACAATTAACACACAACCATGGTGGCCATGACGAAGAAAATAAAAACTTTCCAGATAATTTTTTCGGATCCCACCAAGACTTTTTACTGTGGTGGTGATAAGGTTTCGGGCCGCGTGCAGGTGGAAGTGAATGAGCTGACGCGCGTGACCGCTTTGAAGGTCCTGGGTGTGGGCTCTGCCAAGGTGGAATATGCTAAAGGGAAGCAGCGGTGTCGACAGGAGGCCGAGTACCTGAGGTATGAAGAGGTCCTGCGGCTGGACGACCAACCCATAGGTACGGACAGTCGACTGAAGCTGCTTATGGGTGTGTGTGTGGGTGTGTGTGTGTGTGTGTGTGTGTGTGTGTGTGTGTGTGTGTGTGTGTGTGTGTGTGTGTGTGTGTGTGTGTGTGTGTGTGTGTGTGTGTGGAAAACGAACCTGAAAAGCTCATTAACTTTTACCAGTGTTCAGTACCAGTGTTCAGTAGGGCTGTTGATAAGTTAGTATAGCACGTGACTGTCCCCAACACAGGGGTGTCAAACAGATTTTAGTTCAGTGGCCAAATTCAGTCTAATATGGTATAAAGTAGGCCGCACCAATAAAATAATAAAAGTAATATGATCCAAAAAACAAAATGTAATGTCGACGCTAAAGTTTTTTTTTTTCCATGTTTTGAGCAAAGATGGTAAAATTCCATCATGAAAATATTTACATCTACGAACTGTACTTGAATATAAGACGAACAAATATTAACAACCTGAAATGTGTTCAGAAAAATAACACTTTTATCATGTATACATGTGCATCACAACTTAAACATAACAGGGGATTTACAAATACAACATTTAATAACATTCAGAATATTGGTAAAATTCCACATACACTGTAGATTTTGCAGTGTTAATTTGGAGACAATGGGACCAAATACACTCTAGAAGAAGTTAAATAAACTCTCTAAGTGTTGATTTAACACTGCAAAATTTACTGTGTACATTTCAGAATAGTCACAATCTTTGTAACAGGCTAGTCTTATTTATTTATTCCCTTTTTTGGACACTAATATATATTTATAATTTGTTTATTATGATTAGGGTTTGATTCTTTTCAGATTGATGCCAAATGATGTTAACTTCTTTAATTATTAATGCTTTGTGTGTAAATTGTGTATTTCACAAATTCATCCCAGGGGCCAGATTGGACCCTATAGCATCCGGATTTGGCCTCGAGGCCACATATTTGACACATGTGCCCCAACAGATGGTTGATATCACACTCTTTGGTTTTCAGATGCTGATGGATCTGTGCTCCTCAGACCTGGGAATAAATATGAATATACATTTGGATTTGAGCTCCCTCAGCAAGGGTAAGGCCATGTCCGTTCATTTAATATGACAGGAGCCATAGACGAATGTAGGTTTGATTGTTCTGAAATTGTTTTAACAGGCAGCTGGTGTCTTCATACAAAGGCAAGTTTGGTTATGTCCATTACTACATCAAGGCCAGGATGGACAGGCCACAGCAGCCCACGCTGGAGTGCAAGAAACCATTTGAGGTGGAGGAGCCTCTGGATGTGAACACCCCAGACCTACTGGTGAGTTCAAGAAGTCAGAAGAAAAACTACTTCAAACCCTTTGTGCAAAAAAGATATTTTAAAAATATGATATAAGCAGAGGTGGTCAAATTAGTCTCATTCTGTACTTAAGTAGAAGTACTGATTCAACTCCTTTACTGTATTAAAAGTAAAAAAGTACAACTTCTCAATTGTAATAAAGTAAAACTGCATTACACTACATTACACTAATGCCTATTTAACCAGAAAAAGTTTTCAAAATAAAGGCTTTAAAAAGTGAGTTATTGTGTAGATAATGTGTTTGATCAGATAAAAAAAAGTCACAATTGAGATAAAAAGTCATCATAAAAAAAAGTTATAAATATTCAATTTAAAAGAAATGCATAATTTTAAGAGGAAAAGGTCAAAATTGTGAGATAATTGTAAATAAATAAATTATGAGATACAATATTCAAATTATGAGCCAAAATGCCCAAAATTATGAGATAAAAAGTCAGAATTATGAGGTCAAATGTAAAAAAATTATGCGATAATAGTCATATAACTATACTATATTGAGTCCCAGGTTCTCAACTCCATTGATTTTCCCTCTGAAGTGACTTGTTTTTCATACTGTCACATCTGTTTAGTTTGAAAAAATCTGTTCTTAGAATGTAAGGAGTTTAAAGTACAGATATTTATATAAATGTAAGGAGTTTAAAGTACAGATATTTATATAAATGTAAGTAGTTTAAAGTACAGATATTTATATAAATGTAAGGTGTATGAAGTACAAATATTTATACAAATGTAAGGTGTATGAAGAACAAATATTTATACAAAAATGTAGGGAATATAAAGTAACCAGGAAAATAAATACTCAAGTCAAGTACAAATAGCTTAAAAATCTACTTAAGTACAGTAAGGAAGTGTGTTTACTTAGTTACTTTCCACCTCTGGATATAAGGTGTGATGTTTAATAAACACAATATTGAGGTTAGTTCAGGTATGCAAGCATTGATACCATTTAAGTGTGCAAATCAGAGGCTGAGGGTTTAACTTATGTCAAAAATGTCCTTTTTCCACACATTTCTGAAGCCTACTCCTATCAGATTGTATGTTTGGATTTTTGTAAGCGCTATAACATGAAATGTCCTGCTTCCTCACAGTCTCCCACTGGTGGCATGAAGGAGAAGAAGGTCACCTGCATGTTCATCCCTGATGGTCAAGTTTCACTGAACGCCAAAATCGACCGTCGTGGCTTCTGTGAAGGTGAAGACATCTGCATTAATGCAAAGTTTGAGAATACGTGCTCACGTATTGTGATACCAAAGGCCGCCATCATTGCCAAGCACACATATCAGGCCAATGGACGCACTAAAGTGTTTCGCCAGAAGCTGTCCTCGGTCCGTGGAAACCACATCATCTCTGGCATGTGTGACGCCTGGCAGGGCAAGACCATCAGGGTCCCAAAGATCAAACCATCCATGCTGGGCTGCAATATTATCCGTGTTGAGTATGCTCTTATGGTAAGCATTCACTAATGTACACTTCAACATTTATGTAGCTCTCTGGCATGTTTGAAACTAACCTATAGCATTGAACCTTTCAGATTTATGTGCACATCCCTGGCAGTGACAAACTCATCCTGGAGCTGCCTCTGGTCATCGGGACTGCTGGTCTGGGCAGTCGCAGTAACAGTGTGAGCAGTCAGGAGGGTTCGGTCAGTAATGCGTCCCAGAGCTGGGTGTCCCTCAGGATGCCTTCTAACCCCCCCAGCTACTGTGACATCACCCGGGACTGCAGGCTGGACCAGCCCCTCACACCCCTCCTTGATGATGTTGATGGGGATGACAGCCCCATCTTCATGAATGCACCGAGCTTTGTGTTCCCTCAGCCACCAGCTTACACTGAGGTAGGCCACATGGCTGCAAACCTAAATATTTAGAAGCCTTTGAATCAGAGGTGGGTAATTCCAGGTTCATCAAGTCAAAAGTCCAACCATGCATTGGTTCAAACCTGTTCACTGAACACAGGTGATTCCACTAATTATCCCATTTACCTGGATGAGACATTGTGCTTATCAAATTATCTGGTTCAATGAACAGGTTTGAACCAATACATGGTTGGACTTTGACTTGATGGACCTGGATTTACCCACCTCTGCTTTGAATTATATGCAGCACAAGCTCATGTGCATAGCAGGGGTGGAAGTAACTAACAAGTAATTCCTTTACTGTACTTGAGTAGATTTATTTATTTATTTTTTTGTATCTGTACTTTACTTGAGTATTTATTTTTCTGGCAACTTTTTACTATTACTCCCTACATTTCTATAGAAATATTTGTACTTATACTCCTCACATTCTGAGAGAAGACATTACTTTTTCAAACGAGACAAATGTGACAGTATAAAAAATAAGCCGTAAATCAGAAATTGTGACTTACTATATCATAATTTTGACTTTTATCTCATAATTATTCATCTCTTATGTCATAATAATTACTTTTTATCTAATAATTTGGAGATTTTTCTCATAATTTTGACTCTTTATTATAATTTTGGGCGGCACGGTGGTGCAGTGTTTACCATTCGTGCCTCACAGCAAGAAGGACCCTACTTCGATTCCCACACCAGACCTTTCTGTATGGAGTTTGCATATTCTCCCTGTGCCTGCGTGGGTTTCCTCCCACCATCCAAAGACATGCACTGATAGCGATGAACTGACATGTCATACAGGGTGTACCCCACCTTCGCCCATTGTAGCTGGATTAGACCCCCAGTGACCCCCGCGATTCTAGTGAGGATAAAGCGGGTTCAGATGACGCAACGATTATAATTTTGACTTTTTAACTCACGATTTAGATTTTTTTAATCTCATAATTATGGGGGCTGGGGTTATAAAAAAATCTCCTATTTTTGACTTTTGAATTTTTCCTAAATTTTCTGCCCATACCCACAAAATTTTTTCCTGTTTAAATAAGTATTATTTCATCCATACAAAAAAAGCAGTTTACTTTTACTTCAGTGAAGGAGTTGAATCAGTACTTCTACTTTTACCAGAGTATTTTTTCACAACAGTAACTATACTTCTATTCAATTACAGAATGTGAGTACTTTGACCACCTCTGCTCATGTGCATAGTAATTAACTATCTATCCAAATAAAAACTTTCATTGCTGTGTTGAAAATGCTAGTTCTGAAAGTAAATCTAAGTATTTGTGCTTTCTTTTGCAGACCGAGGAGGAGTACAACAGTAATGCCCGCATGCTGCCAGTGTGCTGAGCTCCAGCTGTCATTGTTCAGCTGTGGTCCAACTCCTAGGGACCATTTTACAAAGCACTTGAAATGGAGTCAAAGTCCAAGGCTCAGTGTTGGATGGACTGTGGAGGTGGACAGGAAGGGGCTGACCAGCTTCTGTCTCACTGCACTTTGATGCTGATTGTCAGTCTTCCTCCTGGTAGTTTGCAGTTCACAGGCCAGGGGGCAGAGCTTGTGACACGCTACATTTCTGATAAAGCTGTTACTTCAGAGCCTCAGCAGGGATACCTGCCGTCTATTTCCAGCCACTTTGACTTTCCTACTGGGGCCAAGTAGAACCTAAGGCAGCCCTGGGCCTGTCGAACTAGCTTTGAGCTTGTTTCTTCTGTGTGATTCATTTTCATTCCAGTCCAACCTTGTAGCTAAAGGGATTTTCATCAGAGGAACGATGCTTCATATATGTTGCTGTTTTGTCAGAGATATTGTTGCCGTTATGAATATTAGCACGTAGAGGAATCTTCCTCAGGTGCTTATAAAAGCTTATGAAGCTAATATGTATATATTCTTATATACCCATGTTTGAAAAAAAGGGGATTATTCCTATTTTATTGCACTTTTTAAAATGATGCATCTTGCTCAACTACTGCCTGAGTTATTATTTTTTTGACCATATTTTTTGAT
The DNA here is from genome assembly GCA_020466265.1 of Siphamia tubifer. Classification (NCBI taxonomy): domain Eukaryota; kingdom Metazoa; phylum Chordata; class Actinopteri; order Kurtiformes; family Apogonidae; genus Siphamia; species Siphamia tubifer. The sequence continues at coordinate 7,509,544 of CM035793.1, forward strand.
GTGGAGACTTTGTTTTGGAGTAAGCCAGTAGTTTGTATGTGATTTCCACATCCAGATTGGATGCTTAACTGTAACTGCTTGATACCATATGTGCCAAACATGAATCCACACAGCATGCACACTCCTAATATTATGGCACGCACCTTATGTGAGGATAATCATTGTTTCTGATCTGCTGTTGTGCTACACAACATTTCAGTGTGGAGTCCACTGTGGTGGTTTCACAACTTACAAAAAACAAACAAAACAAAAAAAACACACTGTTAAAGACTGATTATGAGTATCTTTGCAATGTAACCTTGATACTTAAGTATGTTTTTTGTATGAAACCCTATGGGTATTTTTTTTTAAATAAAAACTTGAGAAAATCATCCAATGTATCTGCATTTTCCTTTTTGCTGATTCAAATTTGAGATTAAAAAATATTAACACTTAAATTGATGAGACAAGCTTATTTCCCAATCCTCAAAGTGAAGTTAAAGCTCAGTCAGCATACATATGAAGTAATGCATGTACAGCAGCAGTCTCAAACATGCAGCCCACGGGTCAAATGCAGACCTTCGATGTGGCCCATTGGATGAAGAGCATCATAACTTCCAAGAAAATAACTATATTTTCTTCTCATTTTTTTCTTTCATCATTTTACTGTAAAGAATATATTATTAAAATATTTACATTTACAAACTATAACAATAAATTGAGAATAACCTGAAAAAATGTGAACAACTTGAAATGTCTAAAGAACATTAGACAATTTGAACCATTTTCAGCTTCTGTTACTAAGAGTTTAGTGTCTTTGTAGAACTAAAACACATGGTTGAGGCAAAAATATTGTCAAAATTGCCCTTATTTACCTTATGAAAGGTCACTTTTTTTGCATTTGGATAATTTTACTAATTTAATGAGGGGGGGGGGGCACCAAAACAATGAAAAAAAATCTGAGTTATTTTTAGGTTATTTTACTGGTATGGCCCATTTGAGATCAAATCAGGCTGAATTTGGAAAATGAAGTAAATGAGTTTGAGACCCCTGATCTACAATCCACTAACCCAGTGTTACTCAAGTCCAGTCCTGGTGACCTACCTTTAGCCCCACCTCCCCTGACTATGAAGCATTCCTAGACCTATAGACAAGTTTTTGACCCTTTTCTGCTTTACTTCCTGATTATGTTCTTCACTTCCTTTCTGGCTCCTCTGGTTAACTCCGATATAAACACAGTGATTCAGTGAGAAAAATTATGGACATCTACAAGAGGAAAAGTGGTTCGGGACCTACATGTGCTGTCGTTGGTTGTAAAAACTCAAGAAAACACCTGAACGAGTGGTTAGATAGAGTGTGTTTTAACCACAAACCTGCCACAAAGAGACAATGTTCATGTCCTCTGTTGTTTTCATTTTTTCACAAGCCAATGAATTTAAAGTATCCACCCCTCAATGTTTTTGTGTGTTCCCATCACTTTATGGACAAAAGACAAACTAATGAGTTATTTTTGAGATACACTGCCTTTACAGTCAAAGAGGCTACAACTCACCCAGCTGACTACTAACTATTTCCCCAAAGTGACTTAAACTTCAATCTGATGGTAAGTTCATCAACTTTAGCTATGAAATAAAAGCTGTAGCTATGAAACTGTCAACACTGTTAATTGTGAAGTTGTCATACGCTAACGTTGCCACCGGTGTTTTGCTAAAACCGCTGATTAGCATATAAGCTAATGTTCATAGACAGAAGAGCTGTATGTGTACGTTTGATTGAGAGGTCGCCTACAGTGCTCTGTGTGTAGGGTTGTCAAACGTCCCTAGGAATACAGAATCGTCCCATATTAAAAACAAACTTATGTCCAGTATTGAGCTGAGCTTTAAACGAGATGAAATTCTTATTTTGCCATTGATGATTATATAAAAAAATCAATGTCTGTGAATCTGATGGGATTTGCCATAGTGTCCCGTATTTTCCCCTCATGGAGTTGGCAGCCCTATCCATGTGTGTGTGTGTGTGTGTGTGTGTGTGTGTGTGTGTGTGTGGTGAGGAACCCGACTGATGATCTATTGAACACAGCTTGGACTTCACCTCTCCCCTGGCCACTCCCCTTAAATCAACGCAGGAGTATAAAAACACCTGTGTTGCACCTGCTCCTCCTCTCATTCCTGCTGCTGTGAGGTGGTAAGTGAATCATGACCCCAGACATACTGTTTAGAGGTGATTTTAAGTTAATTTCTGTCCCCTTTTCTTTCTTAGGTGCATCTGTTGCTGTTTTGCCCTTTTCTTTTGTTCTTTTGTGTTTGTCATTAGTTTAGTTTTAGTTTATTTATTTAGCACAAACAGAACCAACAGAAATGACCTTTTGTGCAGGGAGAGGAATGAAGCCAGAAAGGCTTATACAGAATTCCGCCCCCAATATAAATCCAAATTTACAAGCAACAGGAGAACAAAAAAAAAAAAAAAAAAAAAAAATACAATACAAAGACAATACAACATTCGTATGTTGTATTGTCTAGTTTGGGTTTGTTTATTTTGTTAACCAATTGGGATGTCAATTTTGTTTAGTTATTCCTTTCTCAGGAGCTGGTTGCTGCATTTGGGGGGTTAAGCACATTGGTGTGGTCTCCCCTCCGTGTGATTTTACCATGGGACACATGTTTTAGGCGCACCTTTTCCGTTGTGTGTTGTCTGCTGTGCTGCACTGAGGTGGGTTTGGTGGCACTCCTGGGCACCTCGCATTGTAGTCTGCCACCTATCTGTGGCCCCCTGTTCCCCTTGTTTTCTAAGTTTAGTTTTCTGATTAATCCGCTCCTGTTTTTAGAATTCATGTGCTTTTAGAGCTGTTTGCATTTTAAATCAATTTAAATAAAAACCTTTCAATTGCCTCTGTAGTTCATGTGTTTTTGTATGTCCTTCTAACAGTCCTAGTATTTTATTTTCTTGGTTTACATTCCACCCAGTCACGTCTCTGTTTACAGAACGAGCCTGTGTCCACCTAATACATCACATTAATTTCCTGGGCCAAGACCCAGGTGGCGTTGTTGGCCCATTAGCCCCCCCCCCCCCCGAATATAACCCTCGCCACATGTGCACAATTTATTATATATTAGTGCTTTATATGCAGATACTGTTACACCATGGACGCTTTCAGATTGTCCATAGCTTTCCGGTCTATTGCAATGGAGTTCATGAAATACGCACGAAATCTTGCGATATGACGTGGCCCAACGTCGTCATATTATCCTCCAGGTCTGCACCACATTCGGGTGGAGGATAATAACTCCATCTCCAGACAAACTACTAAAACTATGTTCCCAGGACATTATACCTCTCAAACGGCTAGCAATCAAAGTCTGTTCACATTAGCAAACACTGCGAAACTTATTTCCAGCAGAAATAACATATCTGGATGGTAATGGCGCCGCCCAGGGTTTGTGGCGTAAACTTGTCTGTACATGGAATGAATAGAAATAGCAAAGCCAGGCTACATATGAACAGACTTAATGAGGAACTGTCTCTGCATGCTTGGACCATAGGGTTGAATAGCATGCATGTACAAGTGAGTCTAACCAGTCTAGACTTGTGTGACACTTGTGACTTAGCCGTTATTCCTGAGGTAATTAACATGTATTTATTCACATGAAGTCACCTGTATGATATAGGCACTCTACAAACTTCTCTTTTCATCCATAAAATAATAAACAGTGCAGTACACAGGTGGTAAACAAGGCCCAGGGTCAAATTTGGCCTGCAAAAGGGTCCAATCTGGCCCATGGTAAGAACAATGAGACAGGAACAGCGTAAAATAGAATAAGTCTCAAGTGGGTTAGAGCAGTAAAATATGTCCATGATTAAACGATGACAACTGCAGATTATAATGTAAAGAAGCTCAAATTGGATGACAACTTCTATATTAACAAGCCATCCTTTTACAAAAACCTGATTAAATGCCAATCACAAATATGCACCAGCTGAAATATCTGAAGATAACCAAGTGTAATTTTAAAAATATTCTTCCTGTTACTAAATGTTTAGTGTCAAACTGGAGCAAAGTCAAATCCAGGCCAAAAACAGGGAGAGTGCAAAACAGAACAGAAACAGATACCACAAACCAAAAAGCCAAACCACATCAAAAACCAGGTTACCAAGACAAGTACTACTGCTAATATCACCAGGGCTGACAAAATACTCACAAAAACCAGACAGACACAGGATAGTTATTAATGTTTCTGCCACAGGTGAGAAACATTGGGTTAATTAATGGGAGGAGACACACACTGTGGCCAGGACGAAAGTAGGGGAAAGGTGAACACAGACCCACATGTCAAAGTAAAAAGTCCAACAAAGACAAAAAAAGAGAGAGACTTACAAAAATAAGTCGAAGACAACACACTGGATACTGAACTCATGACTCTTTTCACTGTTATTATTTTTTCTGGTTTGGTCATTTTCAGATCATATTGGGCTGAATGTGGAACTGAACTAAAATGAGTTTGACATCCATGGTACAGCACAAGGGAACAAAAGAATTGAAACAGATTCATGCAAAAACTCAGCAAGAATGTTCTCCATGATGTTCAGATATCCACACATTTGGAATTGTTTAGATAACATTTTTTTTTTTTTTACAGAACTGCAAATCACTGTTAAGATTTAAAAACATGGAAAAAAAAAAAAATCCACTAAAAAAATCACTCATCTGTATAATTTTGTCATAATTTTTTCTCACTCCTGTTACATCACTAACAGTAGCAGAGGTGGTCAAAGTACTCACATTCTGTACTGCAGTAGAAGTACTGCTACTGGTGTGAAAAAATACTCTGGTAAATGTGGAAGTACTGATTCAATTCCTTTACTGAAGTAAAAGTAAAAAAAAAAGTAGAACTTCTCAATTGTAATACAGTAAAAATAAAAACTTATTTTTTTTTTGCCATGAATGAAATAATACTTTTTTAACCAGGAAAAATCTGAAAAGTTTAAAAAATATATAAAATAAAGCCTTTAAAAGTGAGTTAGTGTACAGAAAATTTAGCAAAAATTAAAAAACTCATCACAACATACAGTGTCACCTAGAGATCAAACTGGAAAACGCACTTCTGATATTCCAATACACTACGTACATCTGCGTAACTAAGCGAGTGCGCATCAAGATCTCTCCTTCGCTCTCATTGTCTGGCCTCTTATTCTGTGTTCCAGCGTTATTTTGTTGTGTAAATGTATTTATCATGATTATAAAAATATGTAGATGATTTTAATCTTAAAAAATCTTACGTATTTTTCTACCAAAAATACTATGGAATAAATTGAAATTTCGGGTTTGCTTCGGGCTCGGGCCTGCTGGGTCAGGCTTTAATGCCTGCGGGCCTGGGTCGGGTCGGGCTGGATTTTTTAGGCCTGATCTTACCTCTGGTTTGGCACACCGCACAGATTGGCGCATCCTTCCTCTGTTCAATCCCCTTTCCTCTCACTGGCCTAAATGGGAATGAGGGTGGAGAAAGGGCGTGCGTTAGATGTAACACGACTGATCACATCTGTATCATTAGCTCCTCTCCTTGCTCATCCAGATGCACGCCGCGGCACCGGCTGACTGGTTTGGGTTTTGTTAGTTTTTTTTAAACAGGGTTTAAACAAAGCTGTTCTGCATAGGCCTAAACCCCCTCAGCTAGATCATTTTAAAGTGTGGCTTTGGATACCAGTTCCAAAGTGGAACATCCATCAACCACCTCCTCTACATGGATGACATTAAGCTGTATGCCAAGAATGAGCGTGACATTGATTCCCTAATTCACCTCACCTGGATCTACAGCAAAGACATTGGGATGTCATTCGGACTAGATAAATGTGGGCGGATGATGTCTAGAAGAGGAATGGTGATCACAACTGACCTACCTGAAGGGAACTTCACAGATGTGCAGGTAAGTTACAGATACCTGGGGATCCCACAGACAAATGGTAATCATGAGGAGACAGCTGGGAAGTCAGCCACAGCCAAATACCTACAGAGGGTAAGACAGGTCCTGAAAAGTCAGCTGAACGGCAAAAATAAGATCCAGGCCATTAACACCTATGCCCTGCCAGTAATCAGATACCCAGCTGGGATAATATCCTGGCCACTGGAAGAGATACAAGCCACTGATATCAAGACAAGGAAACTCCTTACCATGCATGGAGGGTTCCACCCCAAGTCCAGTGTCCTGAGGCTGTACACTAAGAGACAGGAAGGGGGCCCAGGACTAGTAAGTGTCAGAACTACTGTCCAGGAGGAAACGGCGAACCTCCAGGAATACATCAAGAAAATAACCCCCGATGACCAACTGACGACGAGGAACCAGAGGGGCTATCATGGAAGGACAAACTCTTGCATGGCGTGTATGGGCAAATTGAGGAAGTGGCTGATATGGAAAAGACATACCAGTGGCTGGAAAAAGGCGGACTAAAGGTCAACACAGAGGCACTACTTATGGCTGCGCAAGAACAAGCCCTGAACACCAGAGGAATAGAGGGTGGGGTCTACCACATCAGACAGGACCCCAGGTGTAGGCTGTGTAGAGAAGCCCCTGAGACAGTCCAGCACATATTTGTCACTATAGTATTGTGTTCTATCTAGGTTTTAGTTTATTTATTATATTACTTTTATGATAAATATTCCCTAGTTTCAAGGAGGAGGACATTGTACAAGCCGTGCATGGCTTCTTTCCTCCTCTTGCTCTGTTTTTTTCCCCTTTGTATTGTATATTTGTTGTTTTATTGTACTTTTTGGTGCAAATAAATTACATTAAGTGAACACCAGTATGAAGTTATGAAAACATTTGTGAGTGCCCTCAGCTCAGTATTTGTGCACTTCGATGCTGACGTCTGTTACCGCTGCAGCCGATAGATAAGACGTGTTTATGTGTCAGTGTGTGCATGTGGAGCAGAGGTGGTCCAAGTACTGCCATTCTGTACTGCAGTAGAAGTACAGCTACTGGTGTGAAAAAAAAAAATAAAAAATAGAAGTACTGATTCAACTGCTTTATTGAAGTAGAAGTAAAAAAAGTACAACTTATTAATTGTAATAAAGTAAAAAATGTAAAAAAAATAAATAAATTAAGTAGAGCTGCATTTTTTTCCCCATGAATTAAATAATATTTAACCAGGAAAATTCTGAAATGTTTCAACAGTATCCAAAATAAAGCCTTTAAAAGTGAGTTACTAAATGTGTTTGATCCGGTCACAGTTTCTCAGCCTTGTTTTTTTCTTACTATTTATTTGTTTCCTTCTTTCCTGTTTTATATTTTAATAGATTTATTTTTACAAAAAGCTTCCTGTGGACTGGTGTCGTAAAATACTTGTGCTAAAACACTCAAACAATGCTTGTCCAATGTACTTGCTATGTCCACATCAAATAAACAGTTACATTCAATTCAATTTTATTTATAAAGCCCCAAATCACAACAAAGTTGTCTCACAGGGCTTTACAGAAACACAATCGACTACAGAAATATATGAAAAGTCCCAAGTATCCCCTGTCCTTAGACCCTCCTTCTCAGTAAGAAAAAACTTAAACACAGTGGGAAAAAAAAAGAAATCTTGAGGAGAACCACACTGAAGATCCACTCCTATGGACAGACAGGCTATAGATGAACGTCCATTTGTAAATGAAGGAGGGGGGGGCAGGTCCATCCACCAGACAAGCAAGGGAGGAGGTCTGGGTCACAGGTCAGCACAGGGCACAAGCGGGACACCAGCCATGAATAGACTTAGTCTGCAAGATACATACAGATGCGAGAGAGAGAGGGAGAGACAAAGGGAGAGAGAGAAAGAACTCAGTGTCTGTACTTCCCCCAGCATTCTAGCTCCTAGTGCAGCTTAGACTGAACTGTGATTTCAGTCTGTTTTTAACTAAGCTGACCATAGTCTTTCTCAAACAGGAATATTTTCAACCTAATTTTAAATGTAGAGACTGTGTCAACCTCTTTAATATTAAATGAAAGCTGGTTCCATAAGACAGTAACCATGGTAGCTAAAGGCTCTAGCTCCTACTGTAATTTTAGAAACTCTGGGAATTTTCAATAAACCTGCATTCTGAGAACGAAGGGTTCTATTGGGCTGGTACAGAACGTGGTACGAATATGTGCTTTGAATGAAAGATCTGGATCAAATAAAACCCCAAAAAGATTTTAACTGTGGCACTTGATATATAGTTTTTATATGACTTGCTGCATGCTAGGTTTGTAGATAGATATATATATACTATACTCATCGCCTCAGGGAAATTAGGTTGTCACTACCTACCTTCACAGCACATACATACAATAAATGTGTATGAATAAGTAAATAAATACATTTGTAATTGATAAAAACTGAGCAACAGTGCTAAAACAGCCTAAAAATAGCCAGTTAAAAAACTATTTAGAATAAAAACAAGTCAAAACACAGGGTGGTCTACAGTGGTAGGGTAGGGCCAGTGGTTGGGCTGTTTCCAGAAACTGGTCAGCGGCCCTTCTTCACTACTGACCTGTGGGGACGAAGGCGTTCAGTCCTGGAGCTGCACGCTGTGGCTGCTGCGCTGCTTCATGAAGGTGAAGTGGAGGGGGTGATTGGTGTTGCCCAGGATGTCTTTCATCTTGGCTTGCATCTGGGTCCAAGTCCCCTCCCAGCACAGAGCTGGCCTTGTGACAGCTCAAAAGGAAATTGATGATGCACAGAGAAGTGTTTTACTCTATGACTCTGTGACTGAGCCCGAACTCACCTAGAGTACATCTCATCACTGGCCAAATTAGGCAGGGGTCCAGAGAACGCTACGTTGTCACACATCGATTTAGCAAGTTAAATAAATAAAGGTGAGGAGACGTTGGGTGTTGCAAGGATAGCCTACTAGTGGACAAACCAAAGAGTAATATTATCCTCCGGTTGGTCAGGAACCTCAGTGATGGTTCTTTGGCCAATGATGTTTTTTTGTCTTAGTTCCTGCTGTTTGAAGCCAGTCTTGTTGGTCTGCTCCTCTCCCTCCTCTGACTTGAAGTCCTCTTCCCCTGACTCTGTCTTAATAATAATAATGGATTAGATTTATATAGCGCTTTTCAAGGCACCCAAAGCGCTTCACATTAGTGTTCCATTATTCATTCACTCTCACATGCTCCCTCTGGTGGTGGTAAACTACATATGTAGTCACAGTTGCCCTGGGGCAGACTGACAGACTGCCATTTCATGCCTACGGCCCCTCTGACCACCACCCAACATTAATACTCATTCATACACCAGTGTGAGTGACACTGGAGGCAAGGAGGGTAAAGTGTCTTGCCCAAGGACACAACGGACTGACTAGGACAGAGCGGGAATCGAACCGCCAACCCTTCGGTCAATGGACGACCCGCTCTCCCAACTGAGCCACGGCCGTCTTCATCCATTGTGTTTGTTTGGAATCTTCAGCAAACTGTGCACTCTGAACTCTGAACTGTGCAGCATTAGCAACAGGTGTCTTCAATGTTGAGTAGTTGTGTGTAATGAATGATGCCAGGTGGGTTCATTGTGTTCAGATATTGCTTGAATGTGCTTTATTCAGTCAATCAGACAATGGAGTGATGACATAACATTCTCAACCAATAGACATACTGGATGACAAAAAAGAATATAATAGTAATAAGATAACACATTATTATAATACTGTCTTTGTAACCCTTGTCATTACCACCGTCTGAGACTGAAGGGGTTTAGGCTGAAGTTAAACTTATTACGCCTACCCCTTTTTTATTAAAAAGTAAAGCTTCCACATTTAGGACAGAGAACATGAAAAAAAGATTACAATAGATTCTTTGCATTAATCTTCAGTTCAATAACGTAAGTATAGCCAAGTGCCTTATGCACTTTAATTGCTTTTCAGCTGTTCTTGTTTTTGATAATTTTCAACTGTTAATTTTTTTGTAACATTTTCTTAAATATTTTCAGTGTTCTACAGGTTTTGATACTTTCATCAAGTTTATTCCACAGTGTTTTGCCAGCTATGGAAATACAGTTACGTTATTTATTTTGATTCTCTCTACATTTGCTGACTGTGCCATTTTGCATCACCTGAGCTTTCATTTAAGAATCTGAGCTGAGTTGTGTTGCAACATATGTTTTAGCAAGAAAAATGTGTTTAGGTTTATGAGAATGGAGGATTGTGTTTTTGTGTCTTCATGTGAAGTGTGTTTATGGGATTGGCAAATGGTGGCTAGATTTAAATAAATCCCACTTAGGACTCTCCTGTTGTGTTCTCCCATCTTTAGTTACATTGCCAAAGGGGGAATTTTTACCCATAATATTTTACACTTTATAGTTAGTTTTGTAAGCACACAATACAGTTTCAGTTAGTTATTATCAGTTAGTTCATTTTTTATTTTAATTTATAGTTTTTATTTATTTCAGTTATTTTCAATTCCAGTTGTCATAATTTCATGAGTTGTAGTTAATGTGTTAACCCTTTCATGCATACTGGTCACTCCAGTGGACAGTTCTTCTACAGCTGTTCTACAGGTGGTGTTATCACCTACGAAGAAAAGATTTGAGATCTCTGGAGTTCAAAGGTGATATGTCGCAAAATTAACTTCTGTAACACTGTTTGTGTGTGTCAAGCATAGACATATCACACTATAAATTAATCAATACTAGATATATTATCATAACATTACGTGCAGTGACGCATATATACATATAAGGAAATTCTCAATATTGCAAAAGGTCAAAGGTCAAGGCCGCATTTAGCAGAAAGGTCAAAATCACATTACTGGCTCTAATTTAAGAATGGGTTGTCATAGAATCTTGAGATTGGCACAAAATAGGCATAATATTAGGCATTTTCTGAATACTTGTTGTTATTAGATTGTAATTAACAGTCTCTTCTTAAACAAAAACTGCATTAAAATGTTGCATTTCATCGTGTTCTGATATTGTGTTTTAAATACATGTTTCTTTGGTTCAAAGCTTAAACACATATTTTTCAGCTGAGTGGACAGTTTTATTTTTTTTTTTTAACTCCATTAAAGAAATAGGTTAATTAAAAAGATTTCAATTACATTTATTTTTTCAGCCTAAAGAGGAATAAAAACACTTGTGAAAAATCTTGACTATGGTTTTAATAATTCATGCATCAAAGGGTTAATTTACTTTATTTTTATTTAAAAATATTTTTTCAATTTGAGTTTTCATCATTTCAGTAGTTTTAGTTAATGATAATTACCTTGTGTATGTGTTAATAATAGTAATGTAAAGAAAAACCAAAGAGGGAATGTGGAATTACAAATCCTGGACATAGAAAATATGATCTGAAGTGCCCCAGGAAGTTAGGTGTTTTTTGGGGAGTTGTGTTATTGCAGCTTTTCTATACTCTTTCAGTTTGTGCCAGTTTCTTCCATGCCAGCCCAGACTGCACCATCTCCATGGTGAGTAAGTCTCATAATAAGTGTGCACTGAAAGCACATACCTTTGTCAAACAGTCACAGGTTCATAAAGCACAGTGGGTTATGGGCATGATTCATGAAGGCTGTGTTTCCCTCTTATCTGCTCTCATATCCATGAATAAACACAGATCTGAGCTTGTGTTCAGGCGTATGTGTATGATGAGGACATGTTAGTACATATACCTACAGTACAGGTGGAGTCCACGATAGACGGAGTACACCTACTTATTTTTCAGCCAGCATTAAAACACAAAAAAAAAATCCTGTTGTTTTTACAGAAAAAAAAATCTGGCAGCTGTGGTTAAAAGAAGAATACTGTAAAAACAACAACAACAACAACTATAAACATACCTTTGGAGTAACATGTAGATTTAAAACTGGATTTGAATGGTTTTCACTTATACAGCACAGTTTCTAACCCTTCATGGTGTCCAGTATAGGCGTGCACAGATAGATGCTAGAGCACTTGGCCCTTTGCCCTTTATCAATGAAAGTTTGTCTTAATGATGATGATGAATAACACTTTAGTGGGGCCTTGTTGAAATAAGGTTTTAGAAAACCTGAAACACTACAAAAAAAAATTCCCCAGAAATGGGCCACCTTCTCACACTCTCTCCAACCTCTATCTCTCTTTCTGTGTCATGAACTGTAGCTGCAGCAGCAGCAGCTGAGCAGCTTAAAGTTGTCTTTAGTTCCTAGTAATGGCCGCAGACAGGTTTCTCTTCATGTGTGTGAAGCACGGCTCTCCCGCGACGCAATGTTTAAACCGGACTTTATTTGGACCTCACTACCCAGCTGTCCACCCCCAGACACAAACAAGGCCGTACATCGTGGCTAATACGAGCACAACACATTTCCAGTACCACCACAGCTCAGTACTCACTAACCTTTGACCTTTAACCCTAACCACAGCTCAGTACTCAAATCAACAACTGCACCTGGCAAGAAAACACCAACAAACTAAACAACAATGACAAGTACATTCACATCTCAGCTTCCACAGTCAAACTGAATTGGCCAGTTCTTAAAGCGCCACTACCTTATTTTTAGTCTATGTATAACAGATAATCTATGCATATGAATTCTAATTATTTTAACTGTCATATATAATATTCATCATTTTAATCGTGACATATACTTACCTATGAAATTAAAAAAACAAATTAAATTATTTATCCTTTTAAACATTAATTCCCAAATTATATTAACATAAGTCTACTTTGGCCGCTACAGTCTGTTTGCACTATTTTCAGTCTGTATTGAAAGAGAAGTATTTTTTATTTTTGCACATATTGTTTGCACTTGAAAAAAAGGAGAAATATATAATTTTATTACCTCCGCCAAGGAGGTTATGTTTTCACCGGCGTTTATCTGTTTGTCTGTGTTCAAGATAACTTGAAAACTTATGGACGGATTTTGATGAAAATTTCAAGATATGTTGGAAATGTGAACAGGAAGAACTGATTTCGTTTTGGGGGTGATCGGGGTGGGGGGGTCTACCTTGGTGGAGGTCTGCGCTCTCAGAGTGATTTTGTAATTTATTTTATTTTAACTTTTAGGACATTTTATTTTAGTTTCAATTTCAACAAGTTCATTAAAAGTTAACGCTATAGAGTTATAAAATCCATGTGGAACTCAGTTAAATAAAAGCCTGTTATCCATTCATATAATTTGTAATTTAGTTTTCTTAAAATCTCGTCTCGATCTGGTGAACCCAATCTCATGTCTCATCTCGTGAGCTGAGTGTCTGGTCACACCCCTAGTAGATAATATAGGATATAGATTTTAATCAGACTTTGTGATATGTTACAAATAAAATAATGTAATGATTTTCTTCTAATCTCACACTATAATAACATGTGCACAAAAAAGTACCCCCCTTCCCCTCCAGAGCATTTGCTCCCAAAATGTCTGTGTACACCACTGGTGTCCAGGGTACTTTCCAAAGGAGATTGGGAAACAGAAACTCAACAAAATCAATAATAATAGTTGGCAGTGAAATTTATGATTAGTTAAATTTGATCTGTTTGTAAAGTGTGACAATTACTACTTAAAATAATATAATAAAATCTACCACTTACTATTGTGACATTCTGCTGGAGGGAATTTCCCAGTATGCATTGGGACAAACTGGTTGAGATAGTTTTGATATGTTGTATAATGTATGGAGTTGTACTGAGAGTGTTGTTCTTTTAATACAAACATACATATACATATATATATATATATATATATATATATATATATATATATATATATATATATATAAAATCTCACAATATTGACTTTTTATTTGACAATTTTAACATTTTCTCTTACAATTATGCATTTTTTTTCATCTCATGATGACTTTTTATCACATTTGTGACTTTTTTTTTGTTTTTTTTTTCATTTTCAAATTTTTCCTTAATGTCCTGTCCATACCTACTAAATTGAGTAACTGACCTGATCAAAAGGGTTTTTTACTTTTACTTCAGTAAATGAGTTGAATCAGTACTTCTACTTTTACCAGAGTATTTTTTTCACACCAGTAGCTGTACTTGTACAACAGTACAGAATGTTGGTACTTTGACCACTGTTTATTATCAAGAAAACATGTTAAATGTATAGATATCAGCTCTGAAATTAAACTACTATGAGCCATTTTTGTTGTTATCATTATATTTGTCCAAACAAATGTAGCTTTAGTTGAAGAAAACAAGGTGTGGTGTAATAACCTTTTCTGTGTCAGTACAAATACAATACTTTATGACTCATTCTAGTCTCTTTAAATGAACTTGTCACAGCTTGCACTGACTTACCATTTTATTATGATAGTATCATGGTGCATGCATGTCAGACATGACCTGTGATTGGCTGAGGAGGCAGAGCAGTCCTACTCTGATTGGCTGAGACAGTTATTCACGAGGGTGAACATTCAAGAGCTGCGTGCTCACTGACACGCCCACAGTCTGTCAACTACTGTCTAGTTGGAAAACATGTCATAGTCTCTTTCTTTTCTTCCTGTGCTGTCAGCAGTTACTCATCAGAGGAAGTATTGTGGAAAATATGTTTACAAGAACTGAAACTGTAGTTATTGGAAACATGGGTCAAAATCTGCATCAGTATATGGAGAAATATATTCCAATATATATATATATATATATATATATATATATATATATATATCTATATATATATATATATATATATATATATACATATATATATACATATATATATATATATATATATATATATATATATATATATATATATATATATATATATATATATATATATATATATATATATATATATATATATATAAAATATATTATGAAAACTGATTCTCATCAAATTTTCATATTGACCTTTAATATGGGTTGACACTGTGGTGCAGTGGTTAGCACTTGTGCCTCACAGCAAGATGGTCCTTGGTTCAATTCCCACACCAGACCTTTCTGTCTGGAGTTTGAACGTTCTCCCTGTGTCTGCGTGGGTTTTCTCCAGGTACTCCGGTTTCCTCCCACGATCCAAACACATGCACTGATAGGTTAACTGGTTAATCTAAATTGTCCATAGGTGTGAATGTGACAGTGATTGTTTGTTTATATATGTTCAGCCCTGAGATGAACTGGAGACTCATACAGGGTGTACCCCGCCTTCACTGCCTGAAATTGAACATTGCATATATATATATATATATATATATATATATATATATATATATATATATATATATATATATATACATACATACAGTGGGACCTCGACTTATGAAACCAAAAGTGGTTAGAAAGTGACTAGTCATGAACAGACTTGGTATGAAAGATAGGTTGTAAAAATTACAGAAACAGGTGTGAGGAAGAGAAAGAGAAGAAAGAACTCAGTGTCTGTACTTCCCCCAGCATTCTAACTCCTAGGGCAGCCTATATTGAACTGTGACTCAGACATCACATAATTTTTAACTAACCTGACCATAGGCTTTCTCGAACAGGAATGTTTTAAGCCTAGTTTTAAATGTAGAGACTGTGTCGGCATCTTTAATATTAAAGGGAAGCTTATTCCATAAGACAGGGGCCTGATAACTGAAGGCTCTAGCTCCTACTGTACTTTTAGAAACCCTAGGAACTTTCAGTAAACCTGCATTCTGAGAACGAAGGGTTCTATTGGGTTGGTACGGAACCAGATCATCTTTAAGATAAGAGGGGCCCATACCATTAATGGTTTTATATGCAAGGAGGAGGATTTTAAATTCAATTCTAGACTCAACTGGTAGCCAATGAAGGGTTTGGAGCACAGGGGTGATAGGGTTAGGGGTCAGGGGTCAGGGTTTGGAGCACAGGGGTGATGTGTTCTCTTCTATTAGATCCTGTTAATAATCTTGCTGCTGCATTTTGAACCAGTTGAAGCTTTTTAGGGAATATTTAGGACACGCTACAAGTAAGGAGTTACAATAATCTAATCGTGATGTAACAAATGCATGAATTAATTTGTCTGCAGTCGTTTTAGACAGAATATTCCTAATTTTGGCTATGTTGGCCATCATGCATTGCGTGAGCCGAAAAATGGCTGAAAGACAGGGACATTTATGATTAAAAGAAATCAGACTGAGATTGGACGGCAGAGCGACAGGAGCTGTTGAGTAACGGTAAAACTGTTGGATGACAGCCATGTTGTTTAACAGTTGTGAGCGAAGTTTATTATTATTTTTTTTTTACATTTTATTGCACAGAAAGTAAAAAAAAAGCCTTTTAATCTTGTGAGAGACTTCACTGTTACGTTTTAATTGTTCAACAGTGATGGCGCGTAGTAGTGTCCGAAGAGTTTTCAATTTCAATTACCACCTGTATCCTGTTTCATTCTTTGGTCAGCCATGGCCGTAGCTTTTACTTTGGTTTTACTGCCGGTTGTTGTCTTTTCTGCCATAGCTGTTTATGTGAACGTGTAGAAGGTGGAGGGAGGGGTGGGGTTAGAGCGTTGGAGGGGTGGACTGATATTTGATGGACATATCAGCAGATCAATCATTGTAAAGATGATCAGTACAATGATTGGCAGGAGTTTTCCTCTGGTTCCACCCTCTAAGACTGGACTAAAATATTTAGGTTTTTTGCAAACATCTTATTTCAGGGATCGTGAAGAGGTTTTCAAGTAGTATGGTAAAAAATTTCCAAAAAAGATCTCCTACCCCACCTTTAAGTAGATTTTTTTAGGTATCTGTACTTTACTTGAGTATTTATTTCCTGGAAACTCTTGACTTTTACTCCCTACATTTTGTCATAAATATCTTTATTATACTCATTACATTTATAGAAATATCTGTTATTGGATCAAGTGTTTAAGTTTTATGGATTCCCCAGTAACATAGTTTCAGATCGTGGTCCACAATTTATAGAAGGTGTTTTATGAATTGATTGGAGCCACATTTAGTTTGTTGTCAGGATATCACCCACAGAGTAAAGACTTAACCAGCTATCAGAGACTGCCCTGAGGTGTTAAACTTCTAGGAACCTTTCTACCTGGGCTGACAATGTAATGTGGGTGGAACTTGCACATAATGCTTTTCCATGCATTCTTCTGGATTTTCTCCGTTCTCCATTGTTTTTAGTTTCCCCACACCTTTGGTTCCACAGTCTGAGAAGACCTCTACAGTTCCCACAGCTTTAGCCTGGATTTGGAAAAAAAAAACAAAACCTGGGCCCAGACTAATCTACTCCACAATACTACACCCATGAAGAAGGTTGCTGTTAGATGCCAGACTTTTCAGCTCGTTTTACAAGGTGGGCCAAAGGGTCTGGCTTTCTGTCAGACATCTTCCCCTCAGGGTGGAAAACTGTAAATTGGCACCCCAATTTGTTGGTCCATTTCCGGTTTCTAAGGTGATTAACCCAGTGGTTGTTCACTTAAAGTTACCCAGTACCATGTATGTCTACCCCACGTTTTACATAAGCCAGCTCAAGCTTGTTTGTGACAGCTCCTTGGTCCTGCCCCATTGAAGGCTTATTTTGTGAAGAGGCTGGTTCAATCCACACCCAGAGGTACCTGATCGACTGGGAACGATACAGACCAGAGAAAAGATTATGGGTTCCGGCTTCATTCATCCAGATCTGAACCTTGTTGATGCCCTAGCGTCGTCCAGAGTCTGCCCTTGAGGAGGAGGTAATGTTAAGATTCTAGTCTCTGGGGTCTTGTTTTTGTCTTATTTTTGTGAGTCTTCCAGATTTTTCTGTCATCGTGACTGTTTTGTGCTTTTATTTTGTTATGTAGGTTCATTTGCACTTGTCTCGCTTTACTTCCTGTCACCAGTGTCTCTCTGCCCTGTTAAATTATCCTAATGTGGTCCACATGTTCCCTTTAGTATTTAAACCCTGTGTGTCTGTCCTGGCTGTAACTTCTTCATCTTGTCCTGGATTCTTGGTTTCTTTGACGTGGTTTTGGCTTTTCTCGTTTTTGTCTAGTTTTTCTATCTGGAATGAATGTCCCCTGATGTCTGACTTTTTGCCTGATTTTGACCTCCATTCTGCCTGACCCCCTGCCTGTACCTCATCAGATCTCAGATTCCATGACCTTGACCCTCTTCTGTTTAATCTTCTGGATTCTTCCTGTAGCTCTTTTGGACTCTCTGTGTATTGACCCTGTTTTACTGAACACTATTTATGCATCCTGTCCTGAAGTTGCTGGTTTCAGTGAAGACTCTAAAACCAAGACAAGCCATGAAGTAGAAGAGAAGCATTATTTATTAATTCTGTTATTATTAATAAATATTGTAAAACTCTACTAATGTCTCAAAGTACTGTATGTGGGTCTGCGTGTGTGGGTGTGCTTATATTCATATCCTTCTGGGGACATTGATATGTTTACACCATGGCGACCTCTGACACTATGGGGACTAAAATTCAGGTCCCCATGAGGGTTAACTATAAATAAACATCCCCAAATCTCCATTTGATATGTCCTTGTGATATGCCAAATGAAAATAAAGTATATTCTATGGTATTCTATTCTATTCACTAGTAAAATAGAAATGATGTGGCCCTATAAATACATTAGTTTTTTTTCTGGAAGTCCTCATAAAGCATGGGGGAAACTGGTGCAAAGTGAAACAGGCATCTTTCAAAAGTTTGAAGATGTTTGCCTTTTAAAAAATAATGTATTTATTGTTATGTATTTTAAGAATTATTTGTTTATTCAATTTTTTAAATTTATTTTTCAGAAAATATTGCTATAGATTTTTTTCATTTACTCATTAATTTTTTTAAATATCTAATTTAATTTTCACATTTTTATTATTATTTATTTAATTAAAAATAGATGTTTACAATCACTACCAAGTGTCTACTTGATTACAAACTTGGTCCTCATGAGACAGGGAAACCAGTGTGTGTGTGTGTGTGTGTGTGTGTGTGTGTGTAAACAGCAAAAGGAGTGTGGAATGTCTTGCTGAGTCTCCAGTGAATCAACAGTTGAAAACAAAAGTTCCTCAGTGACTCTGGGAGATGATCCACCAAACCGCTGCAGTATTTATGTTCCACAGTCACAGAGGAAACACTACACTTTTAACACATGTGAGCTGTCGTGTATATGACCTTTACACACTATCACACTGCTGCAGCTGTAAACCTAAACTGGCTGTGATTTAGGATCCGTTTGACACTTTGTTACTGATTATGAAAAAGAGAAATGTTAGAAATACAACAGTTTTATTAAACAGAACAGGCTCTGAAACGATGTCATTTCAACAGTTCTGTCTCCCTTTTAGCTTTTTTGTTTTGTAATATTGAATCAAATGTAAGCAGTTGGAAAAATATATATTAATACAAACATGTGGGGAACAAAAGGAAAAACCTATATGTTCAAATAACCTGAAAACTCCAGAGGATCCACAGGAGGACCCACTAGAGCACAGGGGTGAAAACCAGGGTCTAATCTGGCCCATGGGATAAGTTTGTGAAATGCGAAAATTACACTTAACAGTCAAGGAAGTTAAAATAATTTTAGGTTAATTCAACATAAAATAGAAGAGACTAGTAAAATACTATCATAACCTAGAAATAATAGAAACCCACTTAAAACAAATGTTCCATTTTGTTTTAATGCAAAGAAAAAGTACAAAAAAGACTAGGCTTTTACCAAAAAAATGTGAATAACCTTAAATGTATGTGGATGTTCAACCTGTTACTTAATGTGTATATTTGCAGATCTACTGTGATCTTTCAGTTGTGATGCACATGTAGAAATGATAAATGAAAGCATAATAATTTCAACATTGCACTTATTTTTCTTAACAATTTACAGTGTGTTCATATTTGTTTGTGTTATGTTCAAGTACAGTTTGTAGATGTAAACATTTTTATTGCCAAATTTTCTTTTTTTTCACTCAAAAACATAAAACAAAAGAGTTGACATTATTTTATACATTATTATCCTATTATTTATATTGTTTTACTGGTGCAGCCCACTTTATAATGTGGCCCCTGAACTAAAATAAATTTGACACCTCTGCACTAGAGGATCCACATGATCAGCTCCATTCACATGTATGGATGGTTGCTTTCCAGGAATTATATGTGTGTCATTGCAGAAGCTTTTGCCGTTTAATCAGAAACAAAGCCTGATACTGACTGAAATGTCTCAGTCAGCCGCACCCCCCCCCCCCCCCCCACCGTTCCTCCTTTTTTGGTTTCCTCCTTGTTTTGAACTTCTTTGTGTCCTTGACAAGAAGGAATGCTTGTGGGTAAATACCGTTCATCAGCAGCCACTGTTACATGTTGTACCATAACAACACTCAGCTGTGCTGCAGGTCACAGCAGTTGTGTAATGTGTTTGTGTTGGTGTAGGTCTGCGGTGCGTTCAGGATCAACAGCAGGTTTCAACAGCAGGTTTAAACAGTGTGAGTAACTGGAAGCACACTACCAAGAAACTCCACCTGGAAAAAGAACAGCACAGGAACACTGCAGCACAAATTAAAAATAGATACTAAATGATATTCTAGAGCAACCTTTACCACTCAAAGAACTATTTGTTTCAATGGAAATGAAAACACTGGGAAATACTTTTTAACATCTGAAATGAAAAAACAAAACAACCCCCCCCCCCCCGCCTTACTTGCATTTATTAAAAAGAAAGGTTGAAAATATTAAAACAACAACTTCCCTCTCATGTTTGGGGGTTCACCTCAGTTAAACACTTATTAGTGCTTTTACCCTTTTGAAGATACTGTATCTGACCTAAAATGAAGAGAACTTGTTCTTACCTTTCCATTGTCCAGTGTAAAGCAAAGACACTTTAGGCCTAATTAACCTTTGACCCTGTGGCACTTTGGCATATATGTTTTTTTTTATTTTCATTTCTTTTTCCACACTCTGGGCCAATTTGTTGTGCATTCGGGTCCAGGTTCGGTTCGCGTCCTGGTTCGTCAGTAGCCCTGCTGGGTTCAGGTCCAGGTTCGTCAACATTCTCCGGTGCATTTGGGTCCAGGTTTGTTAACAGTCCCTGGTGTGTTCAAGGTCCAGGTCTGTCACCAGATCTTCAGATATTGTAAATATCCACTCAACTGTTTTTAATTGTTATTATCATATTATTATTTACAGTGTGTATCAATGATACATACTAGAAATTACAAGGTCTAATATTCTCTCAACTATTATTTAATAGTTATTGACATATTACTGTTCACAGTGTGGTAATATCCTTGATAAATATGCAAAATGGCAAGGTTTTATTAACTGCCCAACTTGAAGATACTGAAGTTGAGTTGTTGAGGCTGCACATTTTGATATTCTGTAGCGTAATAATATTTAAAGACTGGTAAATAAATATTTTTTTTCTTTTAAAACTGTTCTCGTTCTTATGTTGTTTTTGAACATAGCTTTTATAAAGATATCCTTGGCTATTTCACATTATACAATTTGAAATAATATAAATAGGGTGGAATTGGTTATTGCAAAGTCAAACTATTCCTCAACTATGTATGTTGATCACAACCTTACACCATTATGTATTATAAACTAGCTAACTACAGCGTAAAGATTTCTGTGTGCCAGGGATTGATGTGGCATTGCCTTTTTTGTAATGTGCAGAGAGAAAGAAATATGGTCATTATTATAGGGTAGATGTCTATAATAATGACTACCTATTAATCCGCCAGTTGAATGAGTCACCTCAGACATTATCGGATAATTTGCCCCAGGAGCTGCCAGTGATTGTGGTTCAAGAAGCGACAATTAAGTGGCATTTTCAGAGTGAAGTATGAATTTTTTAAAAACTGTTTTAAAGAAGGATTTGTAGATTCTTTCATATGAAATGACTAAAAACCAGTTAACATATTTAGTTAATAATTTAATTTGTTATTTATGTATGTTTTATTTTTAATTGACTTACCATGACACTACTCATGCATGTGACCCAACATCTTGTTGCAAGCACATGACATCAGGATTTTAAATATTTACCTTCGCCAAGGAGGTTATGTTTTTACCAGCGTTTATCTGTTTGTCTGTGTTCAAGATAACTCGAAAACTTATGGACGGATTTTGATGAAATTTTCAAGATATGTTGGAAATGTGAACAGGAAAAACTGATTTCGTTTTGGGGGTGATCAGGGTGGGGGGTCTACCTTGGCGGAGGTCTGCGTTCTCAGAGTTTATTTTATTGGTTACACAGGACTTTAGGTGACAAATTCATGGTAAAATTTGTGTGAAAAATAGTGAACTATCACTTTAAGTATATTTTTTTTCCATTATCTGAACTATACTGGAGTATTTCATTTTCTGGCAATTTTTTACTTTTACTCCCTACATTTTTGTATAAATATCTGTACTTTATAATCCTTACATTTATATAAATATCTGTACTTTATACTCCTTACATTTATATAAATATCTGTACTTTATACTCCTTACATTTATATAAATATCTGTACTTTATACTCATTACATTTATATAAAATCTGTACTGAATCTGAAAGTATGAAAAATAAGTCACTGCTGAGGTGGAGGAGAGAAACTGTGATATTATAGATATAAGACTATTGTCTCATAATTTTGACACTTTACCTGAAAATATTGACATTTCATCTCCTAATTTTTTACTTTTTATCTCCTAATTTTGACTTTTCTCTTAAAATTATGCATTTTTTCTAACTTTTTTTTTGGCCATGATGACTACTCATTATCTCAATTGTGACTTTTTTTCCTCCATTTTTCCTAAATTTCATGTTCATATCCACAAAACTGAGTAACTGTGACCTGATCAAACACATTATCGACATACTAACTTTTACAGCCTTTATTTTTCGATACTTCAAAAAACTTTTGTGACTTTTCCTGGTGAAATAACTATTATTGCGTTCATTGCAACAACAAAAAAGCAGGTTTACTTTTTGCGTTTTTACATTTGAGAAGTTTTATTTTATTTATTTTATTAACTTTCACTTTAGTAAAGAAGTTGAATAAGTACTTCTCCTTTTACCAGAGTATTTTTTCACACCAGTAGCTGTACTTCTACTTAAGTACAGAATGTGAGTACTTTAATCACCTCTGAAAGAAAGACAGAAATGTGTTTTTGGAGACATTTGATCAGGACATACTTTAGTAGATGCTGACCTCTGCTGGACACAGGTGTTAACAGCAGAAGGTGATTGGGTCCAGAACAGACCTGTCAAACAACTCACACATTCAGTCCAATGACACCTGAAAACAGTCAGAATACATGAGAAAATGTTTTCATCTACAAATTAAATTAAAATAATATTAATGTCATGAACAATGTGAAATGAAGTGCAATATTGTGCCTCAATTTCTTTCACATATTTATTACAACATACATCTACTCAGTGGTGTTGTCTACTTTTTTTATGGTAGGTATACTGAATATTTGGGCAGAGGGATTGTGGTTCTCAAAATATAGGCCATGGGACGGACTGCTTATATAAAACCATGAAAAGTCTTTATAACTACACCATGAATTGTTAATAGACACAGTACATATAGAACTGTATTTAGAGTGGTTATTTATGTACAAATGATTATTTTTCAGCTTAAAAGTGACCAATATTAATAGACAAAATAAAAAAAAAATATACAAAACAATATAGAAATTGACAAAATAGTATAAATGCACTTTCATCATGTGAACTGAGTCTCAATTACAATGGGAACACAATCACTAAGACATCATTAAGACTACATATGTGAATTCAATGTGTTAGAAATGGTTAATATTTCATATAATTAATGCGACCACTAGGTGGAGAGTCCAGTCCAGGTCTTGGATCCACTATTCTGCATGTGTGAAATGTTTCCCTCTTCCAGGAGCTGAAGGTCATTATCAGGTTCTACAGAGTTTGGTCAAAAGGTTTGGGTTTGAATCAGGTGTGTTGGAAAATGGTGTCAAACTTATTTTTAGTTCAGGAGCCACATTCAGTCTAATATGATATAAACTGACCTAAACCAGTAAAATTATATAAATAATAACAGAATAACAACTTGTAAATAATGTCACCTCCAAAGTGTTTTTGAGTGAAAAAAGTAAAAAAAAATCCATAAAGAAAATGTTTCCATCTATGAACTCTACTTGAACATAACATGAACAAATATTAACCACCCCTAAAATTCAGCAGAAAAATAAATGAAATGTTAATTATGTCCTAGTTTATCATTTATACATGTGCACCACAACTCACAGCTCACTATGGATCAACAAATACACAAACATGCAGTAACAGAATATTGGTAAAATTACACAAACGTATCTTAAAACATTTAGTCATTCACATTGTTGTGAAAGGCTAATCTGTAAATGGTTTTTTTTGCATTAAAAAATAAGTTAAATGTGTATTTTTCATTATTTCTAGGTTATTATTACAGTATTTTACTGCTCTGACACACTTTAGATTAAATTGACCTTAAATAATTTTAACATGGTGGTGGTTAATATGTGACCCGCCACCACGAAACCAGGCATAAGTGTCTGGAAATCAAAACTGAGTTATCTGTGTAGATTGGTAGAGTGGAAACTAAGGTTTAAGATGGTGAAAAAATTATGTTTCTATCATAAGTAGAACCAAAGTTATGGTCATTTTAATATCCACATTTGGACCTATTTTGCAATTTGCATATTTTTAGATATTGTCCGTTAAAGTTTTGGACTGTTTTGGGGTAGGAAGTCCTTAGCAACGCATAATAATTCGTATCCGATTGACAAAAAATATTCACAGATGTTAGAGGACACTCTGATGGACATGTCACAGAAGTTCTATATATTATAATAATAGGACAGAATTGCAACGTATTATAATCATTTGGCTTACGCCATTGGACAGAACATTCAATATAAGCTTTTACCTCGTACCAAACACTTGGATGTTTACTCACGGAACGGAGATCAGTTTGTTCGGCGAAAAGAGGTGGAAGTCGGCTTTGTCTTTGCTCCGCAATCCCTGAACTTTTGTCGCCGCTTAAATAATTGACTCAATAAACACCTTTATTGATTGGATTTCAATGTAATGACCACAGGAACTGAACATAGAGGTGTTAAGGTACCGTTTTTTGATAAGGTGTAAACACAAATTAGAAATCACCTTCCAGCCTAAATTTGGCTGTAGCTCTGAACGGCTCAGCGCGACTTATGCCTGGTTTCGTGGTGGCGGGTCACATATCTCCAGTGTAATTTTTGCATTTCATAAATTCATCCCACTGGCTGGTCTGGACCCTTTGGTGGGCCAGTTTTGGCCCCCAGACCACATGTTTGACAGCAGTGGTCTAAAACATGCAGGATAGTGGCCCTGAAGGACCGGACTTGAACCCCCTTGAACTAAGGAGTGAAAACACAGAACAGAGGAAGAACAGGTGAAAGACATGGACATAAGAATGTGAACCAGGGTTAGACTGGGACTAAAAATGTTATTTTGAACCCAGACCGGCCCACCAGGTATCGAGCAAGGGTGAACTTGGTCAAAAAAGCAGCCAGGGAATTTGTGCCGGACCGGTGCACTCCAAACCACAGTTGTCTGTCACTGATCAAACTAGTGTAATATACCGTAAATCCCGGACTATAAGCCGCTACTTTTTTCCCAAACTTTCAACCTTGCGGCTTTTTCAGTGATGCGGCCAATTTATGTAATTTTCCTAATGGCCGCCAGAGGCGCTTGAGTAGAAAAGGTAAGATTTAGACCGGTGGAATATATGCGTCGAGGAAGACTGAATGAAAAAGGAGGGGCGGAACAAACGCGGGGTGACGGGTTTAAGTGGGGAACGGTAAAGTTGACGGACAGGTGTACAGGGGGTAAAAAGTTGCTTAAAGAAAAACCCGCGGCGGTGACCTGTGGATTATTTTTGCACGTTGGCACGGAGGAGTTTGACCTGAACTCTCTGCGAAAGATTAAAGTTATTGCTGACTCTGCGATAGATGAGGCGAGGCGGCGACCAGCCACCTGTTTGTGGACGCGGCGGACAATAGTGGATATATATTTTTCCCTCCCTTACCTTTGGAAATATACACTTTTTTTCTCTTGGATTACTTTCAACGGTCTGCATCAAACCTTAAGTATCATTTTCCGTTCATTTTGCCGGCTGTGATTTTTGGACTGTGGACTTTAACCCTTGTGCGGTCCTATGTGTGATTACAAAAGTACAAATGTATGTATGTGTGAATACTAGTAAAGGTCTATGTGTATTACATAGACAGTAATTATAAGGTAAAAGGCTAGTGACAAGAAGATCAGCTTTAGCACAGAGAAGCACAGACTGAAGAAGTGATTATAAATTAGGACCATATTGAAAGTAAGACAAACAAAACCATGTAAAAAAAAGTCCATTAGTGAATGACCGTTCAAAATAATGGTTCAGAAATTTAACTGAACACAAAATTCAATACAACAATATTATCTGTATTAAATATTCAAGATTCAATCAACAATACATCAGTATACTAACGTGATCAATATAACAGATTAACATGATATTACTGAATGACATTTGAAATAAATAATGTGAAATATTGTTCATAAAATTAAATCGATTAATTGTATTATTGATACTGAATAGTATAGATACAATAAAAAATGTCAGCGCCATGACTCAAAGCTATGTTTTATAGAAACGGCATCAATATCCTCAAAAGGAACAGATAATCACACGGCTAATGCAGCTAACCATGTCCACCGTGGCTAAGCTAACACCAACAACAACCTTTACAGCTGATGCATTTCACACAGGTACTCTTAGACACAGTTCGAGTAAACGGCTTCTAAATATTACAAAGTAAACACTGAGTATCAACTCAGAAAACTGTAAAACACTTGAAATTAATTTTAAACGAACCTGCAGCTGCTTCTCCTCCAGTCACCGATACATCTGACTGACTGAACCACTGCTTCGATCTACCATGGGTGATAACATGGGAAACATGATTGGCTGTTCTGTGCCAAATGGCGAGTACTGATTGGCTGGTAGACAGGTAGTGTCTACACCAATCGTCACCCTGGTTCAGGCCACAGGACGCAACCTTGTGGTCCTGTCAACATTCGTCTATCGCCCCTTCCTGGGACATAGACCGCCAACAAGGTCTTTCCATCTTTCTCTGTCTTGGGCGAGTCACTCCAGCTGTCCCCAGGTGTGGCCCAGCTTCTTGACATCAGCCTGAAGGTCGCATCGCCAGGTGTTCCGTGGCCGACCTCTCCTTCTTTTCCCTTGGGGGTTCCATCTCAGGGCTTGCCTTGTGGTGTTGGTGGCTGGTTTGCGCAGAGTGTGCCCTATCCATTTCCAGCGGCGTTGTCGAATTTCTATTTCTGTGGGTGTTTACTTTGGCCAGCGTATCCGAAGGATCCTTCTCACGCAGTTGTTGATGAAGTCCTGGACCTTCTTAATGATCTTCACCATTGTCCTCCAGGTCTCTGCTCCAAAGAGGAGTACTGGTTTCACGTTGGTGTTGAACAAACGGACCTAGGTGCTGACTGACAGTTCACTTGATGCCCAGATGTTCTTTAGCTGGATAAATGCTGCCCTAGCCTTGCCGGCGTCCGTCCCACCTTGCTTGTCGACAATGCTGCCAAGGTAGGTGAAGCTCTCCACCTCCTCTGGTGCCTTGTCTTTAAGTGTGATTGGGGTATCACAGGCAGCATTGACTTTCAGCACGTTGCTCTTTCCCCAGTGGATGTTGAAG
Source organism: Siphamia tubifer (assembly GCA_020466265.1). Lineage (NCBI taxonomy): Eukaryota > Metazoa > Chordata > Actinopteri > Kurtiformes > Apogonidae > Siphamia > Siphamia tubifer. The sequence goes on from CM035793.1 coordinate 7,537,086, forward strand.
CCTAACCTTGCTGAGTTCCCTGCCACTATGCCGGTCTTTTCCGGCATCTGCTGTTGGGTGTGAGAGGAGGGCGAGGACGTCTGCAAAGTCCAAGTCGTCTAGATGGGACCACAGTGTCCACTGAATGTCGTTCAATTTCCGTGCCATTGATGTCGTCATGACCCAATCTAGGGCCAGCAGGAACAGAAACGGTGACAGCAAACACCCTGTCTCACCCCTGTCCGGACTTGGAAAGCATCTGTGAGCTGGTTTCCGTGGATTACTCTGCATGTCAGCCCCTCATATGAATTCCTGATGATGTTTGTGAGCTTTTCAGGAACTCCATAGTGTCTCAGCAGTTTCCACAATGTGACTCTGTCAACACTGTCAAAGGCCTTCTCATAATCAGGAAGTTAATGTAGAGGGATGAGTTCCACTGCAGCGACTGTTCCAAGATGATCCGCAATGTGGCGATCTGGTCTATGCACAGTCGATCCCTGCCAAATCCTGCCTGTTGGTCTCGGAGTAGAGGGTCCACTATGTCCTTCATCCTGTTGAGAAGGATCCTGCTGAAGATCTTGCCTGGGAACGACAGTAGGGTAATCCCTCTGTAGTTGGTGCAGTTGCTAAGGTCTTCCTTCTTTGGCAGCTTGACCAAATATCCTTCCTGTGTGGTCCTGTGGAGTCATTGAAATGCATGTGTCACGCACTCAAAGCATGAGACTTGAGAACCATGCGAACAATTTTGACTACTGAATATTAATAGGACATAGTAAACTTTAGGTGACTATGCGCACAATTTTATATGGGTACACGGTATTCCCCAAGTTTTCCTGGTGGGTATATGGCGTATACCTGCGTATCACGTAGACTAAACCCCTGCATCTACTACTTTACATACTACATCTATCTATCTATCTATCTACCTATCTACCTACCTACCTACCTACCTACCTACCTACCTACCTACCTACCTACCTACCTACCTACCTACCTACCTACCTACCTACCCACCCACCCACCGACCTATCCACCGACCCACACATACTTGATGACGTCATCACATTGTCAGTGGAGGAACAACACAGACACACGTCTGTCCAGCAATGAGCAACTTGTATTAAAGTTCACTGCAACATAACAATGTTCACTGACAAGACATAAGCATCAGGATTTTAACCCCAACAAAATAAAGGCTAAAGTTAGCAGCAATTGTAAACCAGGGATCGGTAACCTGTAACACTCAAAGATCCATTTGAACCTGGTTTCCACGGAAAAGAAAACACTGGGAGCTGCTCATCTTTAAAAATCTCAGCGAATGTGTCTTGCTCCCTCCATACCTTAGGAGGGCATACTTCTGACTTCTGACATGAAGCTAACTAGGTGTATACTGACAACATGGAGAAGACAAGAGCAGATAGTATTTACGATGGCCAAAATACCTGGTGAATGCAGTAGTAGCATAGTGGCTAATGCTATGGGTTTACATCAGGCATATTAACCTTCTCAGTGTAATAAATGTACTGTCATGGTTAATACTTTCAGGTTTGTTTTTCAGTAAACACCTATGTAGTTGTTCTTTTTTACTAAACGCAAAATGCATCATTGTGTTGCCATGACGCCTGTGTAGTTATTGCAGCACTTAGCCAGTTGCTAGTGCTACTTCCAGACAGGGGGGACTTTGCAGTTTCTAGCCTTCAGATTTACAGAGCGAAACATGGTTAACCCTTGTGCGGTCCTTCGGGTCAAAGAGACCCGGTGGCTCACAAATGTACCTTTTTATACGTACTGTAGGATGCCATTGCTTACTACTGAAAACAGTAATATATCCTTGGGGGTGGGGTGATGAGTCTATGGAACTGAACTTTGGAATCTGGGTTTTTAAGACCCGATTGTAGGACACAGCCAGTGTGCCTTTTACGAAGGACCGCACAAGGGTTAATGTCTTCATACGCTCAATAGCCTAACAGACTATTCCTCATACTATGCTGTAACAACCCTAATTACTTTACAGATACTTTGAACATACGTAGTTAGCTGCTGTATTAAAAAGCTTGCAACTGGTTCAAAATGCAGCAGCAAGATTATTAACAGGATCAAATAGAAGAGAACACATCACGCCTGTGCTCTAAACCCTTCACTGGCTTCCAGTTGAGTCTAGAATTAAATTTAAAATCCTCCTCCTTACATATAAAACCATTAATGGTATGGGCCCCTCTTATCTTAAAGATGATCTGGTTCCGTACCAACCCAATAGAACCCTTCGTTCTCAGAATGCAGGTTTACTGAAAGTTCCTAGGGTTTCTAAAAGTACAGTAGGAGCTAGAGCCTTTAGTTATCAGGCCCCTGTCTTATGGAATCAGCTTCCCTTTAATATTAAAAACGCCGAAACAGTCTCTACATTTAATATTAGGCTTAAAACATTCCTGTTTGAGAAAGCCTATGGTCAGGTTAGTTAAAAATTATGTGACTCGTATATCATGTATACATGATGTATGAGTCACAGTTCAGTCTAGGCTGCCCTAGGAGTTAGAATGCTGGGGGAAGTACAGACACTGAGTTCTTTCTTCTCTTTCTCTTCCTCACATCTGTTTCTGTAATTTTTATAACATATCTTTCTTACCAAGTCTGTTCATGACTAGTCACCTGGTGTCCCCTTTCCCCCCTCCCCCCCTGGGGGGAGTGGTGGCTCTCCTGACAGTGCCTGCACGGGAGCCATGGACGACAGGATCTGGAGTATCTCGCCTGTGCTGACCTGTGACCCCGGACCACCGCCCCTGCCTGTCTGGACCAGCCCCCCTTCCTGCATTTATACATGGACGTTCATCTATAGCCTGTCCGTCCATGGGAGTGGATCTCTCCTTCAATGTGGTTCTCCTCAAGATTTCTTCTTTTTCCCACTGGGTTTTGAAGTTTTTTCTTGCTGAGAAGGAGGGTCTAAGGACAGGGGATGCCTGGGACTTTTCATGTATTTCTGTAGCTGATTGTGTTTTTGTAAAGCCCTCTGAGACGACTTTGTTGTGATTTAGGGCTTTATAAATAAAATTGAATTGAATTGAATTGAACTATGGTGTTCTTACTTTTTCTACTCGGTAAATGGAGAACATGATGTCCTGACAGGCTAGAGTTCACACAACCAGCATGAACACAATAATTCACCGTCTTGACTCTTGAAATGCTCTCACTATCAGTGGCGGTTTTAGAAATTTTGTCCTGGGGTGGCAGGGGGGGGGGGGGGGGGGGGTGATAGGTCCAGAGGGGGGGCGGAGGTGCGGGGAGCAATTTATGGGAAAAAAAATTGTTTTAACTCCCATAGTCATATAACAATTATTTGTAACACCAAGGAAAACTGATTACAATACCTAATCAGTGTCATCTATAATTCCATAAGAATTCCTTCAGAATGTGAATGATCAACATCCATTCAGATGCCATATCTATGGTCATTAAGGTGAGTGGTAAAATTACTGGTGCCAAACATAATATAATTTCTGCACTGTAGGAGCTGTTTCTTTATTTTCCATTGAGTTAATTTACCTGCCATGTCTAACAATCCCTTTTGTATATTGGTGGTTTTGAATTGGGCTCCCAGTCAGCCACTTCCTCACATGCTCTCCCAGTTTACTCACCTTTGACCTGTAGAGGGCACAGGTGATGCTGCTCCTCCTCTCCCTCATGCTCCTGATGCTGCTCCTCCTCTCCCTCATGCTGCTCACACTCCTCTCCCTCATCCTGATGCTGCTCACATGCCTCGTCTCCCTCCTGATGCTGCTCCTCCTCTCCCTCCAGATGCTGCTCACACTCCTTCTCTCCATCATCCCCCTGATGCTGCTCACGCACCTTCTCTCCCTCCTGCTCCTGCTGCTCCTCCTCTCTCTCATGCTCACAATCCTCTCCCTGTGGTGTATCCTCTGTCTGCCCTAACACCCCTGTCTGCTGCCTCTTTACTTTATTGGGTGGGTGAAAAAAACCCAAAATACTCTGCTGTCTCTTACCTGGATAAGAAATTAACATGAACATGAGTAGATTAATATTAATGTAAAATTAATGTAGATGTAGCTATGGTCTGTACATTTAATTTTACATTCACACACATCTCTACAAGTTACTCGCTCAGGGAAAGATGTAAATAGAATGTTTATGTGTGTTCCAGCGATTCAGCGAAGCAAGAAGTCTGGACAGGCCGAATACAAGTGTTGCATGTGGCAATTTTTTTTTTTTATTATTATTATTTTTTAGAGTATGCGAGTGAAGTGCGCAGCCAAATGAAGTGCCGCCGCATTTGGATTATTGGCACTTTATAGCTTTTGCATACAGTTAAACCCGCTGCTGTCATTTCAACCTGCATGCAGCCTGCCCACTCTGTCACATTACCCCTTTCCCCCAATCACCACCAGTCAACTAGAGACCTCTAGTAACGGTGAAATAGGTGTACACATGCACGGACGAGCGCGCTGTTTCCAGTTGCTAGTGAGCAATGTTTACTATGGTACTATGGTACTATGGTATTGACCCCTGTAATTATGAAGTGCTTTGAGCGGATTCTTCTCAGGCACATCAGAAGCCTCATCCCCTCGGACCTGGACAGCCTTCAGTTTGCCTACAGAGGGAATCGGTCCACAGAGGATGCTGTCTCCATCACCCTGCACACGGCCCTCACACACCTCCAGCAGCCCAACACCTACGCCAGGATGCTGTTTGTAGACTTCAGCTCAGCCTTCAACACCATCATCCCAGACAAGCTGGTGCTGAAGCTACGCGCAGTGGGTCTGCCTGCGTCACTGTGCCACTGGATCAGGGACTTTCTCACCAACAGGTCTCAGGTGGTGAGAATAGGGAACAAAACATCATCCCCTCTGGTACTCAGCACAGGCACGCCACAGGGCTGTGTGCTCAGCCCGGTCCTCTTCACCCTGTTCACCCACGACTGTGCTGCCATCCATCCCACCAACACAGTTGTGAAGTTCGCGGACGACACTACAGTAGTGGGTCTCATCTCAGATAACAACGAGACCCACTACAGAGAGGAGGTACACCAGCTCACACAATGGTGTTCAGCCAACAACCTGGTGCTGAACACAGGGAAGACCAAGGAGATGGTCGTGGACTTCAGGAGGTCCAGGAAGACTGATCACGCCCCCCTCCTCATGGACGGAGAAGTGGTGGAGCGTGTGGACAACATAAAGTTCCTGGGTCTACACCTCACATCTGATCTCTCCTGGTCCCTGAATACCTGCCACCTGGTGAAGAAGGCCCAACAAAGACTCTTCTTCCTCAGGAAACTGAAACGGGCTGGACTCTCCTCACGGCTGCTCGTGAACTTCTACAGGGCGACAATTGAAAGCATCCTCTGTCTCAGTGTGACCGTGTGGTATGGCAGATGCACGACACAGGAGAGGAAACAACTGGCACGGGTGGTCAGAACTGCACAGGGCATCGTGGGCTGCCCCCTCCCTGACTTGGACTCAATATATGCAGGCCGGGTCAAGAAGAGGGCAAGAGCCATCGCCATGGACCCCAGCCACCCAGGCCACAGACTGTTTGTACCACTTCCATCAGGAAAGCGGTACAGGAACATCCGCACCACCACTAACAGACTAAAAGACAGTTTCTTCCCCAGAGCAGTCAAAGCTATCACCCCCCCTTCCGCCGGCACTGCAGGACAATAGACTGAATCACTGCACACTGCACTTCGTCATCCACGCAACCGCACCTTAGTGTATATATGCATATGCACAACGTATATATACACATACAGACATGTATATTTTCTCTCGTATTTGCACATAATTCTATTTATCTCATTGTATTTATTTCTTTTATTTTATCTTATTTTATTCTCTTTTTATTGCATGCCAGTTGGTTTATCTTGTTTCATTTTGTTATCTTTACACGGGGGTTGCACTGAAAATTTCACTGACATGCAAATGCCCAGTGACAATAAAGACATCTTGAATCTTGAATCTTGTACTGATGTTGGGTTCTGATGAACAGCAACATCGCACATGCTAACACATTTTAAAATGAATCTACTACAACTACTCTAGAGCAAAGACAAAGCTGCTAGCGCGAGTTTTGGAACTGGTTGTTAGCTATGTGACAGGAACACGAATAGCGCGAATAGCTGTGGTGGATTACCGGGTATGCTAAAACCAAAATAAATAATTGGATTCCAAAATTGTGACTCCGTACAGGGCTATATTGGCTTAATTTACATGCAAAGGGTTTCAATGATTTTGACCAACCTCTTCCTCTCTTGTTCATTGCTTTCGCGCAACTGAAGACGTCCCAGCTAACTCTTCATGAATTAGAAACTGTGTTTCTCACGAGTGGCAGAATGGGCAAAACCATTTCGAAATTCCAGTGGGGGTGTGGTCGGAGGACGTTTTAAAAAGTAGTCGTCTTGGGTGGGTCAAAGAGAATAAAGTAAGCACATTTATGTGAATAAACCACTATGTTTGAAAAGTAGAACTGATACTTAAATTGGAAATAAAATGGGGTGGCAACTGGGGAGGCAAAATATATACCTGAGGAGGCAAATGCCACCCCTTGCCACCCCGTAAAACCGCCTCTGCTCACTATGTCTCACTCACAACTACTTCAACTTCTACTCGTGTAGAACTCAGCACATCCACCATTTTACACTTACCTCCCATTACATATCCCCTGCAGGAAAGGAATAACTAAATTTTATGTAAAATCAGCACCTTTTAATCTAATGTTATGAAGACAAGGTAATTAATTTCTGAAGAATACTTGAGTCTAATTTTAAGGATGAAAAAAATTTTCACATTACACTTCAAATGGAATTGTGACAGACCGTTCGAATATTGCTACAATTATTGGATGGTGAAAGTGTTGATCTAAGGTCAAGAAACAGACTACGATGGTTTAGCTACGACAATGATAGGTAAACTCTTTGGAATAGTTATCAGCGGATGCATAGACGAATTTTCAAGAAAGATAGTATGGGTGGGAGCCTATAAAACAAACAATGATCTGAGGGTCATAACTGGATATTACATGGATGCAGTGGTCAATGCTGGCAGATGCTCTTCCAGAATTAGACTTAATTTACAGTAGGGACAGAAAATGGCCATGTAGCTGATATGCAGCGCTTCTTCTCAGAGAAAACAGACTGTGCAACTTTGGGTCAGAGCACTGGAAACCAGAGAATTGAACGATGGTGGCTAACTTTGCGAAGTCAGTGTGCACAATTCTGGATAGACCTATTTGACAAATTGCGGGAAGATGGGTTCTTTACAGACAACTCCGTGATTCAATTTCCCTTTCTTCAAATGATCCAGGGAGGCTTTCACAAAATAACACATGTTTTGCAATAATGTGAGTGAATATTAATATGACTCCTTACATTTACATAAATATCTGCACTTTATACTCCTTACATTTATATAAATATATGTACTTTATACTCCTTACATTTATATAAATATCTGTACTTTATACTCCTTACATTTATATAAATATATCTACTTTATGCTCCTTACATTTATATAAATATATGTACTTTACGCTCCTTACATTTATATAAATATACGTACTTTATACTCCTTACATTTATATAAATATCTGTATTTTATGCTCCTTACATTTATATAAATATATGTACTTTATACTCCTTACATTTATATAAATATATGTACTTTATACTCCTTACATTTATATAAATATATGTACTTTATGCTCCTTACATTTATATAAATATATGTACTTTACACTCCTTACATTTATATAAATATACGTACTTTATACTCCTTACATTTATATAAATATCTGTATTTTATGCTCCTTACATTTATATAAATATATGTACTTTATACTCCTTACATTTATATAAATATATGTACTTTATACTCCTTACATTTATATAAATATATGTACTTTATGCTCCTTACATTTATATAAATATATGTACTTTACGCTCCTTACATTTATATAAATATATGTACTTTATACTCCTTACATTTATATAAATATATGTACTTTATGCTCCTTACATTTATATAAATATATGTACTTTATACTCTTTCCATTCTCAGAATAGACTCATTACTTTTTCAAGCTAAAAAAAATGTGACAGTATGAAAAATCTGGAATAAATCAGAAATTGTGACTTACTATATCATACATTTAACTTTTTTTAATCATAAATTTTACTTTAATCTCATGATTTAGATTTTTTAAAATCTCATAATTATGTTTTTTTTTTAAATCTTCTATTTATGACTTTTTTATTGTTCCTAAATATTCTGTCCATGACCCAATAAAAGTCACTTTTAAAGGCTTTATTTTGTTTTGCCTTTTTTTTTTTTTCATTTTTTCCCCTGCTTAAATATGTCATATTTCATCCATGGCAAAACAATTTACAGCTTCACTTCTTACTTTATTATAATTGAGAAGTTATACTTTTTTACGTTTTCTTCAGTTAAATCAGTCCTTCTACTTTTACCAGAGTATTTTTTTCCACACAAGTAACCGTACTTCTACTTACGTATAGAATGTGAGTACTTTGACCACCTCTGTTTTTTTGTGACAACAAAGGAAAGGGTGACGTCCTATAATGACGCCCACTCCCACCCATTTCTTGTGCCCATATGGAACCCCTCCCAAGAGAAAAAGCATCAGAAAGGCGTGGATGTGAGTTTGATGATGTGTGTGTGAGGCCGGTGCATCAGTCTGGAAATAGGGGACACATTAATCTTATTTGTCATAACCTGTCCCCAGAGACGCTGAGACCCCCAACTCCAACCTCCCCATACATGTTCACCCGCACATACCCACAAGCTCACCCCCTCCTGTGAGCATCGGTATCAGAGAGAGTGAAGATAATTACACATGATGGTTAAGATACTGGAAACAAGACAAAGGCTGCACCCGTGTGTGTGTGTGTGTGTGTGTGTGTGTGTGTGTGTGTGTGTATGTACATGTATGTGTGTGTGTGTGTGTATGTGCATGTATGTGTGTGTGTGTGTGTATGTGTGTATGTACATGTATGTGTGTGTATATATGTGTGTATGCACATGTATGTGTGTACATGTGTGTATGTACATGTATGTGTGTGTGTATATGTGTGTATGTATGTGTATGTGTGTATATGTGTGTATGTACATGTATGTGTGTGTGTGTGTATATGTGTGTATGTACATGTATGTGTGTGTGTGTGTATATATGTGTGTATGCACATGTATGTGTATGTGTGTATGTACATGTATGTGTGTGTGTATATGTGTGTATGTACATGTATGTGTGTGTGTGTGTATATATATATATGTGTGTATGTACATGTATGTGTGTGTCTATATTGTGTGTATGTACATGTATGTGTGTGTGTGTATGTACATGTATGTGTGTGTGTATGCGCATGTATGTGTGTGTGTGTATATGTGTGTATGTACATGTATGTGTGTGTGTGTATGTGTATATGTACATGTATGTGTGTGTGTATGTGCATGTATGTGTGTGTGTGTGTGTATGTGTGTATGTACATGTATGTGTGTGTGTGTGTGTGTGTGTGTGTATGTGCATGTATGTGTGTCTGTGTGTGTGTATGTACATGTATGTGTGTGTGTGTGTGTGTGTGTGTGTGTGTGTGTGTGTTTGGGGGGGGGGGTTGTGGCTCAGTTGGTAGAGCAGGTCGTCCAATGTCTGAAGGGTCGATGGTTTGTGTTGAAGTGTCCTTGGGCAAAGACACTGAACCCTGACTTAGGCTCCCAGTAGGACTGACAGATCCTTCCATGGCAGCAACACCTACTGATGGGTGAGTGAGGCTAATGTAAAGCACTTTGAGCACCATGAAGGTGGAAAAGGGCTATATAAGTGCAGCCCATTTATTTACCATGTGTGTCATCACACACATACACATAAATAAGTGCAGTGGTGGTCCGTCAGGGTCAGCAAGGCCTTCTCTGCTGGCCTAAACATGCTCAGAAAAGCAAATGTATGTTATTTTATTTTCATAAATATGTAAATAAATGATTGTCTATTCTCTGTATTCTTCATGTCATATTTATATACGTATTATTTCCACTTAGTCGAGTGGCTTCCAATGGTGTTTTTAATGGTAGAGTTTTTAACCAATGATATTTCAGCTAGTTTGTGTTGTCAGGTAAATTACATTTGTTTGAGACCTTCAGAACAGACAGAGCAGCCCCCCCTGGACTGTAAGTGAACAGGAACAGTCAGGTGACAATAGCCAATCAGATTGCGATTCTGTAAACCAAGGCAAGCTAGAAGGTTTTACGCTAAACATAAGATGTACGTGTTAGTGGTTGGATTAGCACTTGCTAGGACCTGACAAGTGGCAATCTGAAGAATATCTAAACAAACTGAACACGGAAATTCAAGAGCCAGCTGTATTTTAATCCATAATGACCGAAGGAGAATTTTCTTCAGACCAAAAATCTGAGTGAGAGTTTGGGACAACTTTACACACTGGTCTGTTTTGGCTGTTACAGATGCAAACGGTCATTTTCAGCATTAAAGCATATTCAAATTTATGCCAGAAACAGCTTTCAGCATTAGCCTCCATGTCCATAGAAAAGGAACTGACTGATGGACCTGAAACTGTACAACAGCCACTGAAGTGTTCTGGACAAAAGAAAGGAGGATCCACTTTATTTTCAAGTAAGCAGAAATTGTGGAAAACTATGTTGGTGAGTAAATGCATTTTATTTTTAATTTCTTCTTATCATTGCAACATTTTCAGTTATTTGTTGTTGTATAGCCTATTCTCAGAAATGCAAACGATCTCTTAACTTTATTTTCAAAGAATAGTTTGTTTTGTTATTGTCTGGTTGGTGTCTTATATGAAACGGCGACATTGTGCAATTTATTAGACAGACTTGTTTAAGATCACACAGCGTCATTTTGGTGGCAAAAAGTGCTGCTTGACTAGCCTATATTGAGGTTAAGTTAATGTACGGGGCGTCACTGAAGATCTGATGTTGAAATGCACGGCCTGTCACGATACCGGAATGTGATGGAACCCAAATGCAGACTCACAGACCCAAGATAAAATTTAAGAGGATTTATGGATGACAAAATCCATAATAAAGAAAACACTTGTTCTCTCCAGGACCTCCGTCTGGGGATAATGGCCCCAAGTAAAACAGCCACTGGGACAAAAAGCAGGGTCAGACAGTCAATGATCAGAACCAGGTAATCAGAATAACCAGAATAATAATCCACAACACAGTTACCGTATGCCAGAAATAGGTCTGTCCAGAGAGCCGAGAGACCATCAATTCCAAGGGGGGCAAGGCAGAGTCCAGGTCCAAAATCCAGGCCAAAGGTCTTACACAAAACACATCCAAAACACAGACAGACAAGGGGCAAGCAAAAACCAAGTACCAGAAAACCAGAAAAACAGAGTCCAAACCAGAGAAGAAAAAACGCTCGTAGGTTGCATGGGGATAGCAGACGTACTCGCACCGAGTGAAGACACATCAGGGAATATATACTAACCAGACAGGTGTTCCACATGAGGGAAAATTAACAAGGGGCGGGACAACACAGGTGACAGGAAGTAAAGTCAGAATGAGTGACAAAAACCCGCATAACAAAATAAAAGCCCAGACACTCACAATGACAGAAACTACATAAGACTCACAAAAATAAAACATTTACAGGACACAGAGTACTGCATTCATAACACGGCCCGCCACTGATGTCAAGAATAATTGGTTTAAAATAGAGTTTTGTCATCTTTTCATGGTCATCAGATATGAAGTATTGAGACATTGTGAAAATGTGTTGAGCTAGCTCCTCAACCTAATGAGATGATACGGTCTTTTACAGGGCGGGATTTAGAATCAGGTACTTGGTGGGGCAGGAGAATTGCCAGGGGGAGGACTTCTCACCTGCATCATAAGGCGCTATGTTTAAATCCCCCAAACTCTGCCTATCGTCATGAAGTTGTCTATACACTAATCCTGTGTCATGTCACTTCATCAATCTTTATCCGTCTATCACATTACTTTTATGCGTATCATTTTCCTTTTACTTGTATTTTTTGTTAGTTATGTGACTTGTAGCGTAGCTTGGCTCAATAATTAAATCAGTCTTCTGCTTTTCTGTGCTAAAGCCCTCACAAATTCATCCATATTCAAAGAACTTGCTCTGGCCTTTCTTTTTGTCTTTTATTCTTGCACGTCTTAGTAACACAAACAGATCATCTTAGTACAAAAAGCAAAAGGTAAAAAACAAAGCAATATGGTACAGGACACGTACATGATCAAACAGCTATGTGCCTTCATGTCAATCGAACAGTGCATCCTTCACTAGAAACTACATGTTTCCCATAGAAACCCACTAACCAATCAAAACTCAGCACCAACAACACAGTTCTAAATCTGCACTAACCCTAACCCAAATTATAAATAGTCCAAAAGATCACCAAACATTATTCAAACTTATTCAAACTCAAAAATATTCATCATAATTGTAATGGTATCACCTATAGATGGTGGTGTTGTCTCAATAGAATACTGACCATGCATAGAAAGAGAAAGTGACGTTGAACCACGTTGACGAAGAGTGGAATAAACAGCTAGCTGAAGCTAACAGAAAAGGATTATTACTCATGTTTTATTCTCAAATGAATAACATTACAATAATTACTTTCCATAATTTGGCTCTAGCACTAGTCACTGTCACTCCGAGGTTCCAGGAGGTTCCAGGAGGTTCCAGGAGGTTCCAGGATGCCTACTTGTCTACCGGGTGCTTTTCCCCCATGTGTGCATTACATTCTAACATACATTTTGGAGCTAACGTGACTCACTTACCTTTACAAAGGTTTCAGAATGGCTAGTCACCATGTGTTGGTTCACATTTGTAGTGTTTTTGCTGGTGATGCTCCACATGGGTTACCCAGAGCTTTGGTCTTGGAACTGAGGAACATAAAATGAGTCCATATGGGTCGCGGGCCAGCAGGGGGTACCATGTACCCCCCCACAACTCAACCAAATTAGGTTTTTCAAAAAGGTCTGGATCTACTGAACACAAATATCAATGTTAACATTGAAAATTTAGGGATCCAAGTCATGGTATAGCCCAGAAATGAATGGTACCCTAAATGCTCTTTTTCACAGATCTGTGTTTTTTTCAGCTAATATGTCAAGAAAGAAAGCTTAAACTATATCTTGTCGTATACTAAATGAAAGCTTGGAATATTGTCTATCAACTCAAGTTGGTCACAGATTTGTAGAAGGCAAAATAATAATTTTATAACTGTTTTAATATAAATACCCCAACATCTAGCAGTTTAGCTCACATTCACATTCATCTGTCTTGTTAGCTAGCTGCTAAAACACAGGACTTGTCATAGAGTCACGTTAACTTTGAGTTTATGAGCGTAGCAAAAATGGAACATATATTTACTGTTGCTATTAGACAAGAGTTTGTCTCAAATATTTTACCAGTATTAATGATGAAATATTCTTCACGTGGCTATATTATTTCCACCAACATGCAACAAAAATAAGTGGAGATGTTAGCTAAAATGCTAACATTCAAGGCAGGTGACATTAAAGGGTCTCCGAGTTTTTCCCCCTTCTAGGGCCTGTTGCTGTGGCCTGTAATTTAATATTACAGTCAGTGAATATGCTAAATGTGATTTTAATCTATACTGTACAGTCAGTTCATATGCATGACATGTCTGCTCATTCTATCAAACCCCATCATGTTGTTTTCGTCACATAGAGGAATGCCCCGGTGAGGAAGAAGAGGATCAAGAGGAGGAAGAACAGGTTTGATTATTAAAACTTTTGGGTTTAAACCAGGGAAGATATTAACAAGGAATTTCCAGTAATTGATGAATTACTCAATAATTGAAAAATATGAAGGCTGTCAGTCATCTTTTAATAGAATGAAGTAATTTTTAATGTACAAACTGATTATAACAACATTTTCATGACTGTCACAATGACTGATTGCAAAAAAGGTCCAGTGCAACCTCCAGTTTACACACTTTTTTTATTTCATATATAGGCCTACTAGTATATAGCTCATTATGTCAATGGAAATAAGGCAAATTAATCTATGCTTGATTTTGTGGAAAGACAGAACGGAGGTAGCAGCAGCAGCCCTGCCCCCAACTCCCTTTTTTTTGTTTTTGTAAAGGTGAAAAAAAAAAAATTTACAACTCAACTACTGAATTTACACAAGGATGATTGCAGCTAAAAACAATAAAGATATTTTATTATGTGTGCCTTTCAAATACATGGCAAGTGGTTCTGGGGTCTGAAAAACCAAAAATCTGAAGACTCCTTCCAGAGTGGAGAGTTTTGAAGACGAGCCCAAACGTCACGTATACTTTTATGTCACACAATGTGCTGAACTAAAATCCAAAAAAAATGAACTTCATACATGTACTTATTTATCTATTTATTCATTTATTTTTATTGGAACTAAAACAACAAACATATCAGACTACCTGGATCCCACTGATCTTCAAACTGCTCCAGCAGTTCCAGTAAATACTCATACCCCTGCCGAACAGAGACAGGTCTATGATTACCTACATCGTTCCGGCATGTATATCCAATCAATTTACCCCCACTGTTGCATCTTTATATAAATAAAGATTTCCTCCTGAAAACACTAGTCTAAACACAGGTGAAAATTGAAGACGAGGTGCATTTGTGTTTTCATCGTCACCGTATAAATGTAGCCTCAACTTTTGTTTTGTCCTCTATAATATGGAATAGTGTGAGAGAGGGTGTACTGTAATCCAAGTTATACGTTGCTTTGTTACTCAAACCTCCCTTTGTGTGTGTGTGTGTGTGTGTGTTTAGTCTATAAAACAGCCTGGGGGTTAATTAGTGAATAGTAAACAGAACACATGTGGCAGCTTAATATCCTTCTGCCTTACAGCTCATTTCACACACCCCACCCACTCTGTTGCTCTGTCCCTGTGGTGTGTTTGTGTCTGTGGTTGGGGTCATGGGCATTACCCCATCACACACACACACACACACACACACACACACACACACTGTCAGTGTGCTGGTGCAGGTGTGTGTGTGGTTCTGTGCCAATTTAAAGGAGATGAGATGCTTTCTTTCAGGCTGTGGCCCTTGTCACCAATTTAAAAGGACAGAAGAATGATATCTATCTATCTATCTATCTATCTATCTATCTATCTATCTATCTATCTATCTATCTATCTATCTATCTATCTATCTATCTATCTATCTATCTATCTGTCTGTCTGTCTGTCTGTCTGTCTGTCTGTCTGTCTGTCTGTTATTAAAAACTACATTGTATAGAACCTACAGTATACAGTATAGAAAGTATACATTATATAGAAACTACATTAATAGAAACTACAGCATATAAAACTACATTATATAGAAATCATACAGTACATAGAAACTACATTATATAGAAGCTACATCATATAGAAACTACATAATCTACAGCATATACAAACTACAGTGTATAGAAAGTATACAGTATATAGGAAATAGAGTATGTGTAAAGTATAGAAGGTGAAAAGTCCATAGTGCGTTTTTCAGACCTCATTAAGAGAAACAGACACACACACATATTCACTCATCCTTCGCACACTTTGTCTGTTTATGATGACACTCATTTCCTAATTCTTTTTTTTTACAAATTTCATCCAACAGCATTTAAGGCATTTACGCTAGACAACAGAGTGTGTTTTCCCCAGAGCACCATAGTCTGAACTGCAGCCCTTCTTCAGCCTGAACTATAAGGAACCAGCAACAAAAGACCAATCTGTTAAACCAATAAATGAGCAGTCAGGTGTGTGTGTGTGTGTGTGTGTGTGTGTGTATGTGTGTGTGTCCAAGCAGTAAATGAGCACTTATTCTGTCTGTCATCTATCAATAGACTGACACCACCAGCAGCTGCCAGAACACACGCACACGTGCAGTCACGCACGCATGCACAGACACACACACACACACTTCTATTACTATTACCCAGTTTTGGGTAATTATCCTCCTATACAATGTCCCCCTAGGATCCCCAGGGGTTCTGAGGGCTGCGTGTGTTTGTGTGTTTATGTGTGTGTGTGTGTGTGTGTGTGGATCAGCTGTGTTAAGCCTCCTGTGACATCTAAACTACTAATTCATTGCTACATTAATGGCATTAATTAACATACGGCCACAGACACCCTGTCAAACACACACAAAAACTGTGTTTACCTGACTCTTTGGGGACCTAGTTTTCTGGTCAAGACACATCCTGCACATAAACACACTGGTGTAGTCCAGCGTATACAGTCATAGATACATATCACTCAAGTGCTCTAACTTATTTTTCAGTCAGCATTAGGTATGCCCACTTCTAAATCCCTCTGAAATATATGGAGGATCAACCTCCTATAAAAAAAAAAAATTATATATATATATATATATATATATATATATATATATATATATATATATATATATATATATATATATATACACTGCTCTACATTGTTTTAAAAGAATGTTAACATACTTTAATAAGTTGAATTAGAAAACAAGTGACAAAAGTGCTGCTTAGCTCATGTTTTTAATATATATGATGGTGTTAATTTAACACTCATGGCGTTAAATGTAACACCCATAAAGTGTCTATTTGTCCACACTATGCAGTGTAAAATTAACACTTTTTAAAGTGTTTTAACACTCAGTTTTTGTTGGTTTAGTACTATTTATTTTTAAAAAATAGAAACCACTTAACACTCAGCAGGTTACCATGGTGATATAGTCATCTAACAATATGAATTTAACAAAAGCACCAGGTGCAAGTGTAGTTTTAAATCACTGTGGTGTTAATACAACAATAACACTCTATTTAACACTGACACTGACTATTTACAGTAGAACTGAAGTCACCGTTTTTGTACAAATATAGAATAGCAGGTTAATTCATTATTACCTATTTTATTTTTTAACACACAAAAGAAATGTTTAGGTTGTGCAATGGCCAGGTTTAAGCTTAAGCTGATAAACTTTCATTGTAAACAAAGATAAATCCAGACAACTCTGAGTGAAGAAAGAGGAAGCAAATTAAAAAGCCTTTATTAATGCATGGGTAGATCAGACTAAAAAAACCATACAGGTCTTAGTCAATACACACAGGTGCATTGCCTCACTTATAAAGTGACATCATGGTCATGTGACCCCTTAGTAACCTATCACAAAACATTCCTTAAAACAGTGTAATACATACATATCAAACATAAATCCCACAGTAGAAAGACAAGCTTATTGTACAGTACATTACAGTACATTACACAAGCTTATTGTACCCGCAAAGGTCTAAAGCCAGGTCAGACTCATTGTTTTGATGAGCAACACATGAGCCTCTATTATAAAAAACAAGTGAAATCAATGTCTTCATTAAGACCAGGATACTGCATATCCTCGAGATGATGGAACCAGAGGGTCTCTTTCTGATTTAATTTATTTAATCTACCCCCCCCCCCCCCTTGCTTTGATTGGTTAGTAAGAGAATGGGGAGGCTGGCAAAAAAATTGAATGGGAGTGAATGGAGCGAGTCAAGCTAAATTCTGATTCCGTTTGACAATTGCTCTGAAATTCACATATGATAGTGAGAAGAAATAAGAAATATTTGATGTGGCATAGGCAGACCACCCGTTTTTGATAGGAAGCAAACATGACGTTAGGTTTTATGTGGACTTAGTAAGAGCTCAGCTGTGGTGTAGAGTCTGTGGTGACGTCACATGCGTGCCAGGCATGCTGTCCAAATTATTTACAGGATTTACTCACAAATGAATCAGCCGTTGGGTAACAGAAGCAGTTGAAACACACATCAATAATTATCATGTATTATGAGGTACAACATATGTATGATTCAGGGCACATGACAAACCGGATACAATTTTAGCATTTTATTTCCCACTGAATAACATTCATTAATTTTCTGATCTCAGGCCCCATGAGCCTCCCGGAAGGGGGCGGAGACTTAAGCTTCACATTGTGACATTAATGAGCACAGCGCCATTTTCATCTTGTCTTGTTTTCATTCATAGACAAACACATATAACCACTGTCTGTGTTGTGTTTTGGTTGATGAAGGCCAACACTCTTAATATTTGAATAGATTTTATTTTCTCGGTAAAACAGCAAAGAAACACACACTGGTCAGTCACAGTCACATTCAGTCACTCAGCACAGCATGGACTTAATCTTCTCCTACTGGCCAATGTATTCATAAATAGTAATTAAAAACTAAAACATAACCCAAAATAAAAACATATGTACCTGTGAAACAGCAAAGAAACAAACACTCACAATCAGTCACAGCTTCATGGAAAATAAGTTAGCACGAGTTAGCCTAACATCTAAGCTATGCTGCTAAACATCGTTAAACAATAATACACAACTAATTAAATTCATTCAACCCCGTGCTACATATCCAGCACCCGCCCAAGCATAACATCACCTCAGTCGCATTATTACATTACATTATATTATTTTTTAGTGTCATGCTGTGCGCTGAGCGACCTACCATGGGCTTAACCTTCTACTGGCACCGCAGAAATGTTGCAGCCTGCATTCATAGCTTAAGAAGAGCCGCACCTACCAATGGGTGTCCGTAATACATCGTTTGCTGCATGTAAAGGCAAATCTGATTGGCTATACAGTGTTAAGTGGAATCAACAATCAACTTTGTTCCACACGCATATGGTTATCGTCACTGTTTTTAGAAGAGCTGTGTTGTCTCATCTGACGGACGTAACACAGGTACTGCGTTTGGGGTGCACCGGTTTATATGGCTGTGATGCTCCCCGCCTTGTCCACCTGTGCTGCAGATGTAGTAACTTTTAAGGGCTGTATTCTTGGCACTCACAGGTGAGGAGAGTTGCACAAATGAACAGAGAGTGGGTTAAAGGGCCAGTGAGGGAAGAAAACAGATAAACAGTATAATACATATGACAATAATTTAAACTGGGTGTGATTGTTTTCTTTTTAAAGTAGCAATTTAAATACTGTTTATGAATTGGTGCTGTTTTGAAAGCACCGATTTGGTATCAGTTTTGAAAGAAACCCTTTCGATAACCAACGCTCATTGTATTATGAGATTTCACCTGTTTCCACAATGGTAAATGGCTGGAGTGGCTGGCAACAGTCTGTGGAGACACGTAGTTTCCTACAGTATCCTTTTCCTATTTTACTGCATCTCTGTAAGAGAGGAAAGGTGAGACCTTTGTGGGTGACAGAAAAATTAAAATCTGGTGCTCATCAGGGATCAAATAAATGTATTTAAAACCAGAGAGAGGAGGTACTGAGCCTCTGATGATGATTCAATTCAATTCAATTCAATTCAATTTTATTTATAAAGCCCCAAATTACAACAAAGTTGTCTCACAGGGCTTTACAGAAACACAATCAACTACAGAAATATATATAAAGTCCCAAGCACCTCCTGTCCTTAGACCCTCCTTCTCGGCAAGAAAAAACTTCAAAAACCAGTGGGAAAAATAAGAAATCTTGAGGAGAACCACACTGAAGAAGAGATCCACTCCCATGGACGGACAGGTTATAGATGAACGTCCATTAATAAATGGAGGGGGGACTGGTCCAGACACCAGACAGGCGAGGGAGGAGGTCCGGGGTCACAGGTCAGCACAGGCGTGTCACCATGTATCCTGTCGTCCATGGCTCCCACGCAGACACTGTCAAGAGAGAGAGAGAGGGGGGGCACCAGGTGACTAGCAATGAACAGACTTAGTATGGAAGATAGATTATAAAATGACAAAAACAGATGAGAAAAAGGGAGAGAGAGAGACACAGAGAGAAAGAACTTAATGTCTGTACTTCCCCCAGCATCCTAGCTCCTAGTGCAGCTTAGACTTAACTGTGACTTCAGTCTTTTTTAACTAACCTGACCATAGTCTTTCTCAAACAGGAATGTTTTCAACCTAATTTTAAATGTAGAGACTGTGTTTAATATTAAATGGAAGCTGGTTCCATAAGACAGTAACCATGACTAAAGGCTCTAGCTCCTACTGTACTTTTAGAAACACTGGGAACTTCCAATAAACCTGCATTCTGAGAACAAAGGGTTCTATTGGGCTGGTACAGAAACAGGTCATCTTTAAGATAAGAGGGGCCCATACCATTAACAAAAGTCCTTTATTCCAAGAGGACAAGCCAATGAGTTTAGGTCAGACCCGTCAGGGTCAGTTCATTATAACAAAGATGACACTGGTGTCTAATCAGCTGAACCTGCTTTATCCTCACTATCCTGGGTCGTGGGGGTCTGTGGGGGCCTAATCCAGCTACAGTGGGCAAAGGCGGGGTACACCCTGTATGAATCGCCAGTTCATTGCACGGCTGAACATAAATAGACAAACAATCACTCTCACATTCACACCGATGGACAATTTAGATTAACCAGTTAACCTATCAGTGCATGTGTTGGATGGTGCAAGGAAACCAGAGTACCTGGAGAAAACCCACACAGACACGAGGAGAACATGCAAACTCCACACATAAAGGTCTGGTGTGGGATTGAAACCAGGGTCCTTCTTGCTGTGAGGCACTATCGTGCCGCCCTGACACACAGGTGTATTTCGCAAGAAAAATTCAGTCATGAAATTAATGACAATTAATGACAATCACATGATATTAGAATGCAGATTATACAATAAATACTAGCAATAGAAAGCCGACATATGGGTTAGACTATACCCGTGTATAGATACTACCAGAGAGTGAGTAGTAGTGAGTAGTACATAAGAAATAAGAAGAGTTACTTACACCTACTCCACCTAGTAACTTTGACCACCCCATACAGACAGGAGGTAAATTAGATAACAAGCGGATACTAATAATGGAAAGGAGATTCATAGATGTTTGAATCTGTACCTGTATAGCAATATCTCCAGAGAAAAAGGCCACCCACACAAACCCATAGATAACAGTTAGCATGACATCAAAAAACAAAAAGCCATCACAGAAACACAGAGAAATCTAACTCGTCATTGAGTCCAGGGTGTCAAATAATGGTAAATGGTTTATATAGCACTTTTCCACCTTCACTGTGTTCAAAGCGCTTTACATTAGCCTCACATTCACCATCAGTAGGTGCTGTTGCCATGCAAGGTTCTGCCAGACCTACTGTAAGCCTAATTTAGGGTTCAGTGTGTTGCTCAAGGACACTTCGATATGTGGACAGCCAGAGCCAGGATGCGAATCGCCAACCCTTCAGTCCATTCTACCAGCTGAGCCATAGCCGCCCCAACGTGCCTGTAGAGTTTTCTGAATCTGCCCCCCCCCTAATAGTATTATGAATCACCTCAATAACTATGGTTGTGAGTTCTTTGGGGTTGCATTGCCCAGAAAACTAGAAATGTTTAACAATGAGACAGTCTTTTTGAAAGTCTTATATAAAAGCAATTATTGCATATATATATATATATATATATATATATATATATATATATATATATATATATATATATATATATATATATATATATATATATCTCAAGTATACATTTATCCAGTTTTGTCAATTCCACAGTGAGTCCAGTTGAAGTGTAGAATAAATGAGCCGCTCCATGTCTGACATCTTGCTGTGAAGTTGA
This sequence comes from Siphamia tubifer, assembly GCA_020466265.1. NCBI lineage: Eukaryota > Metazoa > Chordata > Actinopteri > Kurtiformes > Apogonidae > Siphamia > Siphamia tubifer. The sequence continues at coordinate 7,558,663 of CM035793.1, forward strand.
TCCCTGCTCGACCCACATCTTTATTTCCCTCTTTTCTCCACAACCTTTACTGTGTGTTTGTGTATACATTTATCCAGTCACATGTTGTTCTCCAGTTGATGCCAATCACAGGAACTCAGCGCTTCTGCCCTCTGTTTCCACCACCCTAATACATCCTTTTCTTCCACTTTCTTCTCTTTTGTCTGGCAGTATGTCATCCTCTCTGCAGGTACTGATGCTGCTGCCGACATTTGCCTCTGATCCCTGCAATTACTGTCACAGTAACAGAGATAACTCACACAGGGCTAAAATCACCAGCAGTGGGTTGGAGATGTGATTTTAATCACATGATGGGATGCATTGATGTCTTCTGACTGTTTTTCTAATAATAACCCACAATAATTCACCTGCCATATCTGCTTTGTTCTTTTGTTGCCTTCCACTTCTTGTTTTACGAAGTAGTGTTGAATCTTTCCATTCAACAGTCTGACCCTAAGTTGTTTTATCAAACAGTTTTGTGTGTCATTCAGAAGGTGAATGAATGAATGAATGAACTTAAATTTGTTTTTGATACAGACCTGTGTGTCAAAACTACAGCATAGCTAAACTGCTTCACAAATTTTACCAACTGTATAATTTTAATGAATTGTATATTGTTTTACTATACGTAACTACGTAATGCACGTAAATACATCACATATGTACTGTACGTAGCATCCCATTGGCTATGAGGGAACTACCCATGGTGCTTTTCATTACCCTTTGATTTTTATTAATCACTGAGCGGCTACTATGGTTCCCAGTAACACAACAACTTTTATGGTAATTTCTCCACCCAGACCAGTGCTTTTAGTGTCAAAAGTTCAGCCAAACAGTGCAAGAAGAGTATATGACCGGCAGACTATCATCAGTTTAAGGAAAACTGTTTAAAACTTGGACTCCGCAAGCCCGGAGACACGAACCATTCTACAGAACCTCGGTCTTCTGCACAGGTCAGATCCAGCGTCCTACAGCGGAGTCCCCCCCACAGAGGCCCCCCTCCACAGTATATAGAAAATAGAGTATATAGAAAGTATATTGTAACAACACTATATGGAAACTACAGTCTATAAAACTATATTGCATAGAAACTACATTAAAATAAACTACATTATACATAGTATAATGTAGTTTTCTATATACATAGTATATAGAAAATACATATATAGGAACTACAGTATGTGTAAACAGTATAATTTTAATGAATTATATATTTGAACTGCTAAAATGTACTTAGTGTAAGTATCTATCTAAAGTATGTTATACATGTAGTTTACTTTATTTATACATAAAATACATTTTGGTATGAAGTGATTATTATTAGTTCAGTGCTAATAAAACCCCATCTGCAGCTCATAACCCATGCCAGCAAGTCCATGTAGGCCCCAGAAGGCTTACATTTGGGCTGCAAAAATGGCCCCATGTGGGTTTGTCTGCAGTTTCCATGGTGACCCCACATGTATTTGACCATATCCGAATATCTCATATTATTTCATTTTAACATCCTTTATCCCATGATATTTACCGCCAAGGAGTTTATGTTTTTACTAGAGTTTGTCTGTCTGTCTGTCTGTTAGTTAGATAATTGAAAAAGTTATGGATGGATCTTGATGATATTTACAGGATAGGCTGGTAATGGGGAGATCTGGAAATGATAATGGTACAATGTCTACTTGGATGATGTGGTTTTGTTTCTGCAGCACATTTCTGGTGTGACTGTGGTCTTTAAACATCTGACTACTGTTTCACTCTCAACATGGAAAAAGGTAAGTTTGGCAAAGCAATGGTTTCAAAACTTTACAAGGAGATGACATCATCCATTCTACTGTTGATTGATAAGAGTTCTGGTAGGGCAGATGTACAACAGATAAAGTGAGTATTAAACATGTCACATTATTTCTCAGCCTTCGGTGTCGGGGTGCTGTTCGGGCCCGTCGGGGAATATTTTTCTGATAGTAACGCCTGGGCAATACATTGTCCCGCTTATTCTATGGTTATTACAGCTTATTACTGCAGATTGGATAAAATAGCTGTTACAACGTAGCGAATATTTACTTTCAAAGTCCCCGAACTACTTGTGGAGTGATATCTCCATGAATCTGAAGTGACAATACTCGTTGCCATTGGCAGCGGGCGTTAATGGTGCGGTTATTGAAAAAAATGTGAATTCAAACTGAACGGGAGCAGTCGCAATGTGCTAGAGGGCCGTAGAATAATATTTTAAAATGTGCTGTTGTCATGAAATTCTCACCAGATGTAGCCCAAACAAGTGGTGTCTGTCAAAACATACCCTGCCCCCTTTGCACATATTTGACCTGATTGACCCTATCTCTTACCATTGGGATAAGAAATAGGGCCATTTTTGGTAACTGTGGCCTTTGACCTACATTCACCAGAATTTAATGGGATCTATTCTGGAACACCTCACACTTTTCCTGAAAATGTTATTGAAATTGGTCCAGTAGTTTTTGCGTAAAACTGCTAACAGTCAGACCAAACATACCCACAAACACACACACCAACTCAAAAACAATACCCCTCTTGACTTCAGGAGGCGGGGTAACAATCTAAGACAGTAAAGAAATCTTACCAAAGATGTCAAGAATTTAAAATTTGCATAATGTGAAATGAAGCAAGGAGAAATATTGAAGACATTAAGATAAAATAAGAAAAGGAAAACCAAGACAGCAGCTGAAATCTATCAGTCATTATCACAATCATATGTCTTGTCAGTTCAAATTAACATCAGCTAATTCAGTCTGAACTGATAGTTTATAAAACAGTGCCTCATTACCAAGGTGTCATAAAAGAAACATCCCATAATGTTTATATTTAAAACATAAAAACTAAGAGCTCTGTCAACACCTTCCTAATGGTTTTGGTTACAGATCAGAGGTACTTAGTAAGTACCTCTGTACTTAGATAAGTGCAGATACTAAAAAAAATCTACTTACAGTACCATAACAGAGTATTTATTTTACTGATGACTTTTGACTTTAGCATCTGCATTTATTGTCAACCTTGTAACTGCTAGTGCTACAGGCTATATATTATGTCCTCTAGTGTAGGTCGCTTTGGATAAAAGCATCTGCCAAATGCAATGTAATATAATAAATATCTGTACTTTATACTCCTTACATTTATATAAATATCTGTACATTATACTCTTTACATTTATATAAGTATCTGTACTTTATACTCCTTACATTTATATAAATATCTGTACATTATACTCCTTACATTTATATAAATATCTTTACTTTATACTCCTTACATTTATATAAGTATCTGTACAATATACTCTGTACATTTATTAAATATCTATACTTTATACTCCTTACATTTATACAACATGTACAAAATTTTTCCTGTTTAAATAAGTATTATTTTATCCAGGGCAGAAAATGCAGTTTTACTTTTTACTTTATTACAATTGAGAAGTTGTCCTTTTTAAGTAAAGGAAATAATCAGCCTGAGTATTTTTTCCACCGAAGTAGCTGTACTTCTACAGCTACTTGTGTGGAAGTAGCTGTAGTACTCATACAGAATATGAGTACTTTTACCACCTCTGTTACAGATGCATTTCCAGACTTCTAAATATCTTAGCATTATCTGACTTGGTTACTCAAATTCCAGTTGGATTCAATTCCACTCCCATTAAGGTATTTACATGACTTTGAAAACTGTGACTTTAATGGGATTACTCTCATTATAATAATAATAATGAACAATCATTCATGCATGTAAACATACTTTTCTATTGCTATTATTTAATTGTACTGCTCCAGAAAAGATGTCTTGTGGGTCCAACCAACTTAAACATTTGGGAGTAAAGAATTCCCTCAGATGGTTGAACCTACTGCCATGTAGGAACTGCTATGTCACACCAACACAGAATGAATGAACATAAGAAGAAGATCAGAAAAGTGACAGATAAGAGTTCAAATAATTTTTTCCTACCCACCTGGACCAAATTTCTGATTCACAGGAGGATTGAGAATCCTTCCAAATGTCCCAAATAGCTGCTCCAGGCCTGCTGTCCCTTAAGAAAACAAAAGTATACATTAAAATGCATTATATTCCAAAATATATTACCATGTATGGGAAATAGTGCATACACTTAAAAAACCCTTATAAACAATATATTAAATTGCATGAAACTTACAGTTGTACATGAACTTTTATATGACAAATGCATACAAAGTTTATTTGGAAATTATCGTACGCTTTACTTAGCGTTAACAGTCAGGGTTGTGAATAATTCACCCTAAGAAATAAACTTTATGTATTATAATCACATGACAATTTTCCATGTAATTCCATCACATGCACTTTAAATACATACAAAGCTCTATGGTACATGTTTCAAGTATATAAAGGGAATGTAAATGAATTACATACACTTTAAGTGAAATTCCACCTTAGCATTTTACTGCTCCAGAAAAGATGACTCGTGGGTCCAATCAACTTAAACATTTGGGAGGAAAGAATTCCCTCATATTTAGACATGTATGTTTTTTAAGATTTTACATAACATTTATGTGATTTATTTACATTCACTTAATATAGTTGAAACATGTTCCATAAGTTTTAACATTTGCTTAAAATTTATGTGACTGAAATAAATGGAAATTTGTGATGTGATTATAGTACATAAAGGCACATTTTTTGGGGTCAATAATTTTTTTGAGTATATATTATCCAATATACTGCTGACACAATCTCAGAAACTCCAGTGGACCCAAATGTAGAACTCAGACAACCGGGTTGATTTTCAATGATTTTATTAACAAATAAATGAATAATTAATGAAATTAATAAAAGGTAATGTCTCTTCTTTTGGGAGGCAAAGATCACCGCAGAATGCCATAACTGAGGGATGAGGCAGAAAATCAAAAGTCAGGCAGGCAGGGGTCAGACTCAGGCAAAATCTTGTACCAAAGGGAAATCCCCCAAAAATTCAATCCAGACCCAGATGACCGTCAGGCCGAGGTTCCAAGGACACTGAGGTACCAGCAGGGTTTAGGACAGGCAGACAACAAAACATCCACATCAAGACAGACAAGGGAAAGTCAAAGACTAAAAAAGCAGAGATCCAGAAATATATGTCAAAAACTGAGGAAACCATAGACAAGATAATAATGCTCATACGTCACTAGACAAGGCAGACAAACTCACACTGAAGGAGAGAGAGTCAGAGTCAGAGTCAGAGTTACTCTATTTGTCATTTGCATATCCAAGACACAAACAGAAATTTCAGTTTGACCAAACCCCTCCCAGGCTGATCAGGTCATGCAGCCATGTACGGCGCTACCCTCGATAAGGAAAGGGAAAAACAGCAGGAGATGCACAAGGAACACATATTCTACTTTAACAACAAAAACGTGAACACAGTACTCAAGGATTCATGAGATGGGACTTTTTGTAGTACACACAAAATGATCACATGGTAAAAACAAAAGATAAAGGTGCAAACAGAGCATAAACACAGGAGTTGTTGGAGTTCCAGCGCCCTTGAGCACTGGAAAATACTGGAGACATTAGGAAAACAAAGGAGCCAGAGATAGAGACAAGGACATCTTCTTTGCTTTAGGAGATAGACCAAAAACTTAACCCCTTGTGGGTTTCGTGTGCCCCATTACTTTAGACATCGCCCCACACAGCGCTCATTGACCCTGTGCTGTTTCCTCAGTTCATCAACCTCTGCCCTCAGTCCAGATAGAGCTCTTCACCCAGCTGTCCAGAAATGTAATCCAGTCTCTTCTGTGACTCTCCCGAACGATTCAGCAGGTCGCTCCCCGAACTAGCAGACTGAGCCACCATGGAGCTACTTTGTCCCACACAGTTCACAAGATTGTCCTGAGACTGGGTCATAGACAGTCTTAGTCCGGTTACGGTGTCAGTGAGTTCCGTGAGGTGCTCCCGAATTTCTTCACGCAGCATCAGTGGCCCATTCAGTGCTGCGATCTTCCCCACTCTGCGATGGATCAGCATTCCTCCCAAGCCAAATGTGAGGAAAGTTACCACCATAAATCCAAACAGATACACATCCTCAATATCCTCGATGGACAGAGGTGTCAGGCAGATGACCAGCCATTCTCGCCAGGAATCTTGGGAAAAACCTGATAGGAGGGTTCCATCAGGGCAGGGAGAATCTCCCGGTCCTCTTTTCCTTGGTGAATAGATATCAATCGCGTTAAATGCCCAGTTGATAATTTCCATGATTTAGCAAAGAAGAAGTCGATGGGGCTCAGAAATAAGATTGTTACACGAGACAGGCGCACACAGGAGAGACACAACCGTAGAGGCCTAGTAGCAGCTGCAAGATAAAGCCAAGGTCGGGGAAAAGGAGGAGAGAAAAGAAATGCGACTGCTCTGTTTGCTGTCAGAGGAGAAAGACACAAGGACACAAGAGGAACTTAAATACTAAGGGGAACAGGTGGAACACATGAGGATAAATTAACAGGGATGGACAACACTGGTGACAGGAAGAAAATACGAGACAAAGTGAACATGAACCAACATGTCAAAATAAAAGCCCAGATACTAACAATGACAGAAAAACCAGGAAGACATACAAAACTAAGACACAACATCTCAGACTGGATCCATGACAACTGCAAGTTACAAATATAAAACATATATTGCACTGAAGATAAAAGCTGTCCTATATTTTTACAGATAGATTTATTGAAAGTCAATTTCTTTCCAGATATATTGTTAAGTCTCATCTCATATTTAGTAATATACTTCACAAAATGTGTATGTGTGTGTGTGTGTGTGTATTACTAAATGTCATATATTGTCATACATGTGTCAATGTACGGAAAGTTGCAATTTCTTATGTATTTTTAACTATATTGTAAAAATACATTGTATTGACACAATATATTTTTCTGTATATACTTTTTATGTTCAATTTAATTTATTGTTTCATAAGGGGTGCATTAAGAGACAAATGTCAGTGATGGAATCAGGTGTCTTTATCACTGACAGGTGAATGTGGTCAGGGCATAGATCAGCTGATGATCTAAAATGAAAATGCTCTAATGAAATCAAACCAAAAGAATTGATGAAACCCAAAGTACCAAACATTTCCAGGTCTCATCAATCAATATGGGGTGTCCACCTCCCCTGACACGTTTCCACTATTACCTATAAACTACAAACTATAATTGCTTCTTTTTAATAAACTAAATGAAATCACCCGCAACTAAAGAACAGAAGACACATCCAGTATAGTATGCAAGAAATGTCTAATGGGGTCAGAGAGGGGACCCTACATTAATTACAATGCAAATGTTTCTGGTCTGCTGGTGCATGAATAATGGCTGCCATGGCCTTAGAGGAGTCAGACTGAGGTGGATTATGAAGTTGTTTGTTCACTCATTTAAGGAAAACCGCCTCTTACTGTTGGTTTTTCAGAATCTGTCTGATAAAATGCTGCTTCAGATCAGAGAGAAAGAAACAGATGAGGCTGATACTGAAAAACATGAGGCTTTTCTTCAGGTTTAGACATTTTAGATCCATATTTACACTGAAAAAAACAACAACGGTTGCTGGAACAGTACTGTAAAAATCACATTAAATCATAAACATATTTACAGAGTAGCATGTCACATGTTGACATTTTTTATTTTTTTTTTACATTTTTAACATTTCAAATATGTACATTTTACATTTTAAACATGTATTTTTTTTACATTTTAAATATTGCAAACATGTAGTTTTAACATTTTAAACATGTATTTTAAACATTACATACCTGTTGATTAAATACTGAATATAAGCACTAAATGTTCTGTCTTTTACACAGACCAGCAGGTTTAAACTAGGATACATTTAGGGTTCAGTGTTTTCAGAGTTTTATAGGGACACTTGGACACTGAACATTCATAGCTAAGATGAAAAAAAAACTACCAACCTACCAAACTACCAACCTTTTGGTCATTGGACGACCTGTTCTACTAATGGAACAGCCGCATGTTTAAAATCTTACATTGTTAAATGTAAGATTTTAAACTTACTTCTTTATTACTTTTTTAAAGAAAATAAGCTGTTATTTCAACGACACCACATGTTCTTCAATTTACAGTTAGATTTTCTCGAAACAATAGAATTACTTAATTTCTACATTTTAAAAAAACTTGTTTTTTTCACATACTCTTCCTGTTATATTTTTTGAGGTTTTGTTCTGTTGCAGTTAGACAACCTTTTCTTTTTTACAGTGTATGGATAAACTGTTGGTCCAAGATGTTTAAGTCAAATATCCTTTCCATCCACATCAGGCCTCTTTTCTCTGTGTCTCTGACCTTGTTGCTGCACAGCCTGAGGGGGGTTTGGGTTTGGGTAGTTGGGGGTGGGGAGGTAAAGGGACTAGGGAGACATGGGATTGAAAATGTCCCGTTAACAAGCTGTCATGTGCAGGCTCGAGTTCCCACACATCCATGAGTTCTGCCAGTTGCTCACTTCTGACCTACTGACATTAGCCCTGTTTACATGGCAGTTTTCATTCCTGTTTAATTCAGAAGAAGGGTTAATTCCACTTCTAGATATCCATGTAAACACCTAATTCCTGTTGAAAATGATAATTCCAAATTAAACTTAATTCTGAATAAAGTCACTGGTTTATTCCGATCTTAATTCAAAATTTGATGTAAACAATGAATTCCTCTTTAACATTATTACTGTTGTTCTGCTGGTCTCGTCGTGACGATGCATATATTTGGCATTGATGACAAACATGTTCCACTGTCAGCATTAGTTCGTTGATTCCTATAGTTGATTCAGTCGAGCTGTTGCTTCATCACAAAAATAAAGTCAAACAAAGAAAGCCGTTTCTGTCCAGTCGTGTTTCTTTAACACTAAAAATGCAGTAGATACTGCATCTGTAACAGCCAAAACAGTAACAGCCAAACAGACCAGGGTGTAAAGTTGTTCCAAACTCTCACTCAGATTTTTGTTCCGAAAAAAATCATGAAGATCAGTTGGACTTTTCCCTTTAAAGTTAACCAGATCAATGTCTTCTCCTTCGGACATTATGTGTTAAAAATACAGCTGGCTCTTGAATTTCCGTGTTTAGTTTGATTAGATATTCTCCAGGTTGTCAGGCCCTAGTAAGTGCTAATCCAGTCACTGAACACGTACACGTCACGTTCAGCGTAAGACCTTCTAGCTTGCCTTGGTACGCAGAATCATGATCTGACTGGTCCCGTTCATTTACAGTTCAAAAGGGGCCTGCTGTGTTTATTCTGAAGGTCTCAAGCAAATTGAATTTACCTGACAAGACAAGCTAGCTGAAATATAATTGGTTAAAAACTCTACCATAAAAAACGCCATTGGAAGCCACTCAACTAAGTGGAAATAATATGATGTAAAGAATACAGAAAATAGACAATGAGATTGTTTACATATTTATGAAAATAAAATAACATAAATGTACTTTTCTGAGCATGTTTAAGAGAGAGAAGACCCTGAGGGAAGGCCTTGCTGGCCCTGACAGCCCACCACTGCTTGACATGGTATGGATGGGATTAGTGGATATTAACAGGTATTAAATGGATGCTTGGGTGTTTAAGAGCTAAAGTGAGCTTTCATCATCACACACATGTACACAAACACATTCACAATACTGTTTTGACCTTTGACCTCTGTGGTCAGAGGTTGTGTCAAGAGTGTAAAGTAGAAGAGAAGGGCCGATGGAGTCCCCAGACTGTTCATTACTCTGTGTGTGTGTGTTTGTGTGGGATGGGGGAGTAGTGTTCACAGCTGCTGCAGGTCTGGAATCAAACTGGGACTGGAGCCTTCTGTCCTTTCACTTCTCTATAACACTCATTAACACTTAAGAACACTCATTAACACTCAATAACACTCATTAACACTCAATAACACTCATTAACATTCAATAACACTCAATAACACTCATTAACACTCAATAACACTCAACACTCATTAACACTCAATAACACTCATTAACACTCAATAACACTCAATAACACTCACTAACACTCAATAACACTCAATAACACTCAATAACACTCATTAACACTCACTAACACTCACTAACACTCATTAACACTCACTAACACTCAATAACACTAATTAACACTCACTAACACTCACTAACACTCATTAACACTCACTAACACTCAATAACACTAATTAACACTCAATAACACTCAATAACACTCATTAACACTCAATAACACTCAATAACACTCAATAACACTCATTAACACTCACTAACACTCACTAACACTCATTAACACTCACTAACACTCAATAACACTAATTAACACTCAATAACAGTCAATAACACTCATTAACACTCAATAACACTCAATAACACTCAATAACACTCACTAACACTCAATAACACTCACTAACACTCAATAACACTCATTAACACTCATTAACACTCACGAACACTCATTAACACTCAATAACACTACTAACCAGCACTAAAGTAATTGGTTTTATGTTTCATCTGATTAAAGTATGCAAGATGTAATCATGGGCGTCGCACCTGTGGGGGATGGGGGCATTGCGACACCCCCACTTTTACAACCAGATGATTTCATACCCCCCACTTTTTCAATTCAATTCAATTCAATTTTATTTATAAAGCCCCAAATCACAACAAAGTCATCTCACAGGGCTTTACAAAAACACAATCAATCATCAATTTTCCTGAGTTTATATATTGTATCGTTCACTGGATCCAGGAAACGGATGGAGAGGATAAACAGTTACTGTCGGTAGCAATCACCCCAAACAAACAATTCAATTCAATTCAATTTTATTTATAAAGCCCTAAATCACAACAAAGTCGTCTCAAAGGGCTTTACAAAAACACAATCAACTACAGAGATACATGAAAAAGTCCCAGGCATCCCCTGTCCTTAGACCCTCCTTCTCGGCAAGAAAAACCTTCCAAACCCAGTGGGAAAAAGAAGAAATCTTGAGGAGAACCACATTGAAGGAGAGATCCACTCCCATGGACGGACAGGCTATAGATGAACGTCCATGTATAAATGCAGGAAGGGGGGCTGGTCCAGACAGGCAGGGGCCTGTCGTCCATGGCTCCCGTGCAGACACCGTCAGGAGAACCACCACTCCCCCCGGGGGGGGGGGGGGACACCAGTCATGAACAGACTTGGTATGAAAGTCATGAACAGACTTGGTATGAAAGATAGGTTTTAAAAGTTACAGAAACAGGTGTGAGGGAGAGAAAGAGAGGAAAGAAGGAACTCAGTGTACTGTACTTCCCCCAGCATTCTAACTCCTAGGGCAGTCTAAACTGAACTGTGACTCATACAACACATAATTTTTTAACTAACCTGACCATAGGCTTTCTCAAACAGGAATGTTTTAAACCTAATTTTAAATGTAGAGACTGTGTCAGCATCTTTAATATTAAAGGGAAGCTGATTCCATAAGACAGGGGCCTGATAACTAAAGGCTCTAGCTCCTACTGTACTTTTAGAAACCCTAGGAACTTTCAATAAACCTGCATTCTGAGAACGAAGGGTTCTATTGGGTTGGTACGGAACCAGATCATCTTTAAGATAAGAGGGGCCCATACCATTCATGGCTTTATATGTAAGGAGGAGGATTTTAAATTCAATTCTAGACTCAACTGGTAGCCAAAGAAGGGTTTGGAGCACAGGGGTGATGTGTTCTCTTCTATTTGATCCTGTTAATAATCTTGCTGCTGCATTTTGAACCAGTTGCAAGCTTTTTAGGGAACAACAGCATCTGTTGGTACGCATCAGATTCCAAAAGGGGCGTGGAAAAGTGGTTTTCAGCAGAATGACACCTTTAATTCCTGCATTTATTTCTGTGTTGTTTCCTATTTACATTTAATTTCTCATTTATTTCTATATTTCATTTTCATCTGCATAGTGAGCAAATACTACGGATGGATTTTTGGGTAAACTAAATAGAGTAGTCTCACTGAAGCAGTGTATTTCTGGACTATTTAAATAAAGGCAAACAAATACATTTACCAGGACACCCACTTCTACAGGGACCATTACACCACTGGAATTTAAAATACTGTATATTTATTACATTTAAACATCATGGAGTAATTATGTAAGAACATACTAAAAACATGTATGTTTAAACCCTCATGGGACTATGTCATTTATAAATGACACTTAAAAAAACAGCTTCGATAAATAAGCCTCTAACCAATCATATTGTAACATAAATTTTAAAGAATTTAGAATGCACAGTTTTTAATATTTATGGGGCTTGAACCACATTTCATTTATAGTCGTCCATTCAACCTGATGTTCATCAACATGAATATTTTTATGTATTTTTTATGATTTCATAATCATTCTGAATTATCTAAGTGTTTTTCAGTCAAATATGTTCATGGATAATGAAACCATTGTTCTTTCATCAATAGTTTTTTACATTAAGAATTCCTGAAAAAAATCTAAAAACATACGCCCTAACCAGACAAAGTAATTTATAAATGACAGTACCCCAAAATAAAGGTAAATGGTCCATTCTCTGAAGTGAGCATAGGAGATTTATTTTAGACCTCAATACGCTTAAAATCAAAAGTCACGAATTTCCTTAAATAAATGGTAAAATGGACTGCATTTATTAGCGCTTTTCCACCTCCATGGTGCTCAAAGCGCTTTACATTAGCCTCACTCATCCATCAGTAGGTGCTGCTGCCATGTAGGGTTCTGTCAGTCCTACTGGGAGCTGGCGGCTGTGGCTCAGTTGGTAGAGTGGGTCGCCCAATGACCGAGAGGTTGGCGGTTCGCGTCCCAGCTCTGTGTCCTTGGGCAAGACACTAAACCCTGACTTAGGCCCCCAGTAGGACTGACCTTAGACCTTAGAAACCTACTGGTGTATGAGTGTGTGTGTGTGTGTGAATGTGAGGCTAATGTAAAGCGCTTTGAGCACCATGAAGGTGGAAAAGCTCTATATAAGCGCTTACCATTTAAGTCAGGGTTCAGTGTCTTGCCCAAGGACACTTTGACATGTGGACAGCCAGAGCCAACAAGGGTATTTTCTCAGACGAGAGGATGGTAAAGAAGGCTTTGTTAATACTGCCATCCTCTGTGGCCCTCTGGCCTGCCCCCTGGATGCCTCGCCCAGCCTCTCCACTTTTAATGCACCACATGACACTCAGGGTTACACTATCACGGTGCAGGGATAATGTCTCCAGTCAGGGATCTGGAGACATATTAACAGGGAGTAATGGGGGGGATGGCCTCGCTGGTGGGACCTGGCCCCCTTATGGCTATGGGGTAGCGGGGGTGGACTACTATTCATGTTGCTGTGGCTGTGCTGCAGTCTGGTGGCGTGCGGTGGCTCTGTCCTGGTGGGTTGTTGGGGCGCATTGCGGGGAGGTGGGGGTCCTGGGTGTACTGCACTCGCCTGGGGCCAGTGCGGGGGGTGTGCGGGGTGCCTCCCTGTTGGTGTCACCAGGCCCCACCACACTGTCCTTTTTTACCCTTTGGGCTCGCATCGGTTCCCGGCCCCATTGTCCTCGGGCCTGCCTTGTGATGGGCTGGGTGCCGCCCCTTTGGTGGGCCGCTCGGCCCGTGTCTGGCTTCCTGGCTGTGTGAGGCCGTTGGCCCCCTCGGGGGAGGGGGTGGGGTTGGGCAGGTCGGGTGGGGGGTTGGGGGGTTTGGTGGGGGCTGGGGTGAGCGGGGTTGGGGTGGGGTGGCGGGGGGGTTTGTAGTTGCTCCCTCTTGTTCTCCGGGTTTGCGTTGTTCATGGTGGCTCTCTGGGGGCGGCGCCCTGTAGCTCCTACTGCCCGGGATGGGGGGTGCCCTGTTGGCTTGGCCCTGCCTTGCCGTGATTGCTATTCTGGGCTTTGGGGTCCTTCACAGTTGCATGTTTGATCGGGTCTCGCTAGCTACTGCTGAGTCCCATTTCAGTGAATGATGGGACCCGCCAGAATGTGCTGAGAATCTCTCCAGAATCTCTACCCTAATCTCATTCTCTTCTTGCACTAGTGTCCCCTTCTGGCCTATTCTATTCTACTCTATTCTATTGCATTCTATTTTATACTATCAAGTCATCCACCATTATGGTGCTCAGTACCGATTGTTTATTATTTATTTATTGAATCTCTTTTTCTTTTGTGCTGGTTTGGTTTTCTCCTCTTTTTTCGATTTATTTATCTTTGTATTTTTATTGATGGACAGTTAGTAGTTGGGAATAACACACCACCTTACAATCTTTAATTGCAATAGCACCGCCTGTTAATTTCTATCCCCGTTCGTCCTGTCCAGTCTTTGTTTCCCCCACACATCACTGAGGTGTAGCGTGTAGCACTGCCCTCCCTGGCTTATAATAGAGAGTTCTAATTAAGGATGTCTGCTCAGCTTTCAGGGAGGACCGCCGATGGTCACACACATGCACTAAATATTAAAATATTTGGCTGCAAGACTAAAATATGCATTGATCTCAAACATTGTTGACTCCCTCTCTGTGGTGTTAAACAATGAGAACAAAATGCAGACAAATTAAAAAAAAATAAAAATTACTGTCTTAATCTTCATAACAAGATTTATTTAAAAAAAAAAAATACCGGCACCATCCCTTCTCGGTCTATATGAAGATCCTCAATCAATATGTGCAATCTCTTTATATAGGTTTGATATATACTATTTAACATACAGTTAATATCCATACAAAGGCCATTGTTCCTTCACAGCTTCACAGAAAATTGTCAACCTAAACCCTCAGAGTTGATTAAAACAGACATATCAAAGGCACTTCCTTCAAACATCCATATTCGATACACTTCTTTCAAGCATATCAAACCACTTAAGATTTTCAGACACTACACTATTACTGTGCTTGTGTTTACAGCAAAATATTTGCTTAATATTATTAGCATTTCCCAGTTTCACAGTAGAACTAAAATGAGTTAAGTGCAGTGACTCTGATGTCAACCTGGGTACTAAGACAGTCAGTTAAAATGGAACGGTCTGCAGCACATTTACATGCACTTTGAGTAATTTGAATTATTGCCTCACTCCGATTAAAGTTGGAGTTTTCAAAGTCATGTAAACACCTTAATCAGAGTAAAATCAAATTGAACTGTAGTTTAAGAAGTTGGAGTAACCAAGTCAGATAATGCAATTGTAATCTAATTTCTCTGTGTATGTAAACACCACCAAAAAAAAAAAAAAAGTTAACACCACCCACCCTTAGCTCGATTAAGACTGGCCCGTATGTTACTGTCATAAATCAGAGTTTAACAGTACATATGAAATATATTGAGCTGCTGCATCATCGTCCCTCTCCTCATAGTTGTGGTCCATATCTTCTCTGCGTGGTGTTGTGCTACTACATCTGCTTCAAATCTACTGCTTTGGTTTAATTATTGTTCTTCTTCTACGGCACAATCCGGAAATATGCTAACATGAAAGGGCATGTCGTACCACCTAGTGTCTGGGAGTGGAACAATAATCCGAATTTCTCTTGCTGGCATGTAAACTCAGAGTTCTGGGAAACTCTAGGTAAGTCCTTAATCGGAGTAAGACAATAATTCAAGCGTATATAAACCTGCTCAGTGTCAACGGCTGCACTTCGGGTGCATCCTATTACAAACACTTCCACTTCACTTCACTTGGAGTGGACTTCAAAAGCGAGCCATCCCTCCAAATTGAATTGAGAAGTCTAATCTTTCCCTACAGACTGGGACACACTTCAGGGAAAAAACAAAACATGTCATGCACTATAACGTCAACCACAGTAGAGTGAATAAAGTCAGATTTTCTTTGATGTACAGTTCCAGTTACAGATGTTACAGTGTGTAAAAATGCCAGTACCAGACATAATGCTGACTCTTACATTGGCTTTAATTATTAATTTTCACCTGTTAAACAAAAGAAGGAGTACATGGAAGAGAATACACCTCCTTTTCAGCTTTCTCTCCCTAGCGTATTGCCCTAGGTTTGTCTATTTTTATTCTCTGAAGCTTAATTACAAGTTATTGTATGTCTCAGGTAAAACAGTTTAAAAATAAATACATTTTGTTTGTTTTTTTGTTCTTGCATAGTATTCTGGTGAATATGATTGTCCACTCTTTTTGTAGTGGGGTCCCATCTCCCATTCTCACTGGGTTTTGGAATTTTTCCTGCCAAGGAGGGTCTAAGGACAGTAGATGCTTGGGGCTGCATCTATTTCTGTGATTGTTTGTTTTGTCTGATGAACTTTATAAAGACCTGTAAGATGACCTTGTTGTGATTTGGGGCTCTATAAATAAAACTGAATTTAATTGAATTGAATGTGAAGGCGCAAAAGTGACTGTTAGGTGTAAAAGCAAGTGGAAGTGGTATTAATGGCAGCCTTAGATCTAAAAAAAAAATAAAAATCAAATAGCATGCTGAATATACTTTTTTCTGTTATTTTTTTTACTGGTCTGGCCATACGGGATTGAATATGGCCCCTGAAGTTAACTGACTTTGACACCCCTGCCTTATGTTTTTTAGCCAGTCATAGGTCAGACTGACTTTGGGTGTTAATGTGAACTTTTCATGGCCTAAATGGACTTAACTGGTCTGCAGTTTCCATTGGGTGAACTCTGGTTAAGCTGACTTAACCAGAGTTCTGTTGAAAGCAACGACTGCAGAATAAAAGGCACCAAAAGAGGTCACTCTTAAAACCATTAAAGCATGTCATTTTCAACTTCCCTGTCATTTAGTCCTCATTAATCCCCCCATCCCCTTCCTAGTGTCTGTCTGCCACTCTGCTAATTTATCCCCCCTGCCCCCCTGCTCCCCTGCCCGACCTCACGGCTCTGTCAGGGCTTCCTTGTGTCATGGAAATCCTTTGTTCATCCCGTGGACAGATTGAAGTGGTCTATTGAACCAGTCCCATCATCATCAACAATGATGTTCTATTGTTGGCTGGTGTAATAGACACATGAGCATCCACATATCTTTATGTCACTGCCTTTTTTTTTTAAACATCTGCCACTACTTTATTAGAACCTGCCCAAGCATGACACATTCTTATTGTTAGAAAATTAGAATAATAAGACTTATTCTAACACAAATAATCATTAAAACCTAATTTTAAAAAAAAGAGAGAGAAGAAAGAATTAGAAAAACTGTGAAAACAAATCAGCATTTTACAGAAGTACGGAGAAAAAAACAGCAGAGGAGAATGAGGGAATGAGCCACCTATTTGTTTTTATGTTAAATCTTGTTTATGTTTCTGATTGACATGATTCAGCAGAAATGTTTTTGGGAGTAAATTGTTTCCTGTTGCAACTTGATTATAGATCAACAAACAAGATGTTAACTGTCACATTCACACCTATAGACAATAACAGACCAGTTAAACACACAGCTATATTTATCGATTAAATCTGATCAGAACAGGCAAATAGATAAACTAAGTATATGTGTCCAAGACATAAAAACTTGGATGAGTGCCAATTATCTTTTATTGAACCCTGAAAAAACTGAAGTCGTTATAATTGGTCCTAAAACTGCGAGAGACTCCCTAACTGACCAGATAGTTACTCTGGACAACTTAAGTGTAACACCCAGTGCCACAGTTAAAAATGTAGGAGTTTTATTTGATCAAGATCTTTCATTCAAAATGCACATTAACCAAACATGCAGAACAGCCTTCTTTCACCTGCGCAAGATTAGCCAAAATTAGGAATATTCTGTCTAAAACGACTGCAGAAAAATTAATTCATGCATTTGTTACATCACGATTAGATAATTGTAACTCCTTATTTGTAGCGTGTCCTAAATATTCCCTAAAAAGCTTCAACTGGTTCAAAATGCAGCAGCAAGATTATTAACAGGATCAAATAGAAGAGAACACATCACCCCTGTGCTCCAAACCCTTCACTGGTTACCAGTTGAGTCTAGAATTGAATTTAAAATCCTCCTCCTTACATATAAAGCCATTAATGGTATGGGCCCCTCTTATCTTAAAGATGATCTGGTTCCGTACCAGCCCAATAGAACCCTTCGTTCTCAGAATGCAGGTTTATTGAAAGTTCCTAGGGTTTCTAAAAGTATAGTAGGAGCTAGAGCCTTTAGTTACCATGGTTACTGTCTTATGGAATCAGCTTCCCTTTAATATTAAAGACGCCGAAACAGTCTCTACATTTAAAATTAGGCTGAAAACATTACTGTTTGAGAAAGCCTATGGTCAGGTTAGTTAAAAATTATGTGACAGTCACAGTTCATTCTAGGCTGCCCTAGGAGCTAGAATGCTGGGGGAAGTACAGACACTGAGTTCTTTCTTCTCTTTCTCTCTCTCACACCTCTTTTTGTCATTTTTATAACCTATCTTTCATACCAAGTCTGTTCATGACTAGTCACCTGGTGATTTTGAAAAAAAGGAGAAATATATAATTTTATTTATTTTATTTTAACCATTATAACATTTTATTTTAGTTTAAATTTGTAGAGGAAAAGGTTCATTGAAAGGAAGAAGTTCATTAAAAGTTAACGCTTACAGAGTTATAAAATCCATGTTCATCTGAGTTTAAAAAAAGTCTGTTGTCCATTCATATAACTTGTAATTTAGTTTTCTCAAAATCTCATCTCGTGAGTGTGAGACGTGTGAGTGTGAGTCTCATGAGTGTCTCATCACATCCCTAATGACGACCAGTCAAAAATTTTAGAACACCCCAAATTTTCCAGAATTTCATTGAAAATTCAGTGAAAATGATGCAGTTCTTCTCATAGCACCAACTTTTGAGGCTTGATCAACCTCCACTGCTGCAGAAAGTTGTTGCAACCCTTTAAACGCACTTAAAACAATTAAAAAACTTTAAAAAGAATATTTTTCTGATTTTTTTTTTACCTCTAGCAGTCCACTCTTAGCCTATGTACCATTTGAATTTGTCCATTTGACTTGAACTATTTGAATTTCCAAAATCAGAGTGTTAAAAACTTTTGATAGGTAGTTTACAAGAGAACAGCTGGAGAAGAACTGTCCACTGGAGTGACCAGTATACATCAAAGGGTTAACCTCCATGATCTTATCTGCTCAGATATTCTACTTAAAACCTGTCAGTTATTAGCCTAGCTGCCTTAGACTCCTCACAGCACCACATGTACTGTGCTGCAGTAATAGTCTAGTTACGCTCAACTTTTGGCTCGATTTCCCTGAAACTGGCTGATGAATCACAGTGAAGTATAGAGACAGAGGGTGGGCATAACAAAGTGACACTGCAACAATTCACAAACAACGGAAGCAATCATAGAAGAATAATAACAACGGGTGGTGTTTTGAGTGAAAAATGTGAGAAAACATCAGCAATCTTTTTTTTTTTTTACAGATGCAACAACAGTTGTTAAACTCCATAATCCCTCATTTTGTTTAGTCATTCGTAACTTTCTCCAGGCTCCTCCCTGAACTTTGTAGCATCTATTGTAGTATTGTCCTATTGCATACAGAGGGATTTGAAAGACAACCTTTTAGCCCCACCTCCCCTGCCTATGAAGCATCCCTAGACCTATACATGTAATGAATAGGGATAGCGCGGCTAGGGTAGTCAGTTATTGTTTAAAATTTTTTAATACATTACTATTTAAACTATTGTAAGATATGAGAGGTTATTGTGACAAAAAAACCTTCACCTCTTCTAATGAGGGACAGTGACTTAAATATCTGAGTGAAAATATCTAGATCAGAGGTGCCAAACATGCAGCCCAGGGGCCAAATCCGGCCCTCCAAAGGGTCCAGTCTGGCCCCTGGGATGAATTTGTAAAATGCAAAAATGACACTGAAGATATAAATAATTTTAGTTCAGTTTCCACATACAGACCAATTTAATCTCAAGTGGGTCAGATCAGTTCAATGCTCTCATAATAAAGTATAAATACAATTCCAAATGTCTTGCTTTGTAAATGTGAAAATGTTAATGTCATTTTATTATATTGACACTAAAATTATCATTTCACAAAATTACAAATATGAACATTTTTTAAATGCCTGAAGGGCAAGTTTACCAATATTCTGCCTGTTATTAAATATTTAATTTATTTGTTGATCTACTGTGATCTGTAAGTTGTAATCAATATGTGTACATGATAAACTGAGACATAATATTGTTAGAACTGCACACAGTTTTCTTAAGAAAGTTCAGTTTATTCATATTATTCCCATTGTTTTAAAAGGCTGTAAATATTTTCACGACATAACTTTCCTTTTTTCGCTCTAAAACATGGAGGACCATTTGCAGTTGAAAGGATTTCTATTTTATATTATTATTTCACTGGTCCGACCCTCTGCAGCTCAAACTTGGTTTAATGTGGCCCCTTATTGTCAAGGTCGGGGTGAGGTGAGTGAGGACTCAGATGCACAGTGCTGAAGGGAGAACAGATTTAATAACAAAAACGCAACATAAAGACAAGACAGAGACAAAACCAAACCAAAACCTGGGAAGAGAACGGCCAGAGTCCGTGGTGATGATGAACGTCCGGGTTATGGTGACTGAGGAGATGGCAAAATGTCCGGGTTATGGAGGTGACAGTATTGAATGGTCCCGCACTGGCAACTGCAAGCCTCACTGCTTTTGTAGCCACAGATGAGGAACGGTTTGCAGCTGCGCAGTGCGGGGCCAGGTGAGTGTGGAGAGCACTGGGGGAAAGGTCAACGGAGAAGAGGTCATGACACTAATGAAATGAGTTTCACACCCCTGATCGAGATGGTCACTCAGATTAATTGAAACAAACTTTTAGCATTAATGTGTTTTTGAGAAAACCGTTCAGCATGAACTACACTGTAAAAAGTATGACTGACTTTAAATAATATGAACAAAATCAATTCTAACCCTAACCCTCTACATGAAAAAAGACTTTGTTCAGTATGGTATATTGTTATGACATTTTAATTATTTATCAATTGCATTTTACTCATTTTTGTTTGAACAATATCACTGAACAGAAATTAATTGTATTTTATCAATGAACTCAACAATATATAAATCTTATCATCAAACATTTAGGAATATTCATTAATTCTACCTTAGTGAGTCTAAATGATTATTTTTGCAGATATTTGGTATATGTGAATTAGTATTTTCCAGATAACTAGTAAATATTGGGAAGTTTTCCCCCTAATTTACTCTACATGTGCAAAATCTGAAGTGAATCCCAAATAATTAAAATTTCATTATATTGGATTTAATTATTAGTATTTTTTAATTTACTTAATAAAATCACTAGTTTTTAATTAAAGTTGGAATACTAAAATCTATTCAATTACTTTAATTGTCATTTTGTTGCCATGTTTTATCTGAGTAGACAATGATCAAACTTTTCTGAGTGTATGCTTCTGTTTGGTTTCAGTCAAATAATAATTCCCTCCTACATATTTGTGTGAAACTGAAGGAACAGGCAGGATATGGCCCCTCTCTTCTACAGCAAATCCAGTATAACTCAATGAAATAACTGCATGGCTCTGCAACTCTGACAACAGAATCAGCATTATTACAGACAGGGAAAGAGAGCCTGATGGAAAATAAAGGAAACGTCAGAGGAAATGATTGGCCGGTGCTTGTGTGTTTATATTTCTGCCAAACTTTTATATAATATTCTCTTCTGATCCATTTACTGCCTTAGCTGACCAAGAAAATCTAGTGCAATAATCTGCCCTCAGCAGAGTATATAGGATTAAAAATCTATCAAAATAAATTGACATTGACAAAACACAGGAACAATACATCATCTGCATCATATACCTGTATGTGAAGAAGTCATTTTGAAGAAGTGTTGGAATGAAAATGATTTTACTGTCCATCACACACTTTTTACACTTAAACTCTACTGAAATTAAGAGAGTAGCTTTAAAGGCCCAGTGTGTCCAACATATAGGAGAAAATTAATACAATTTTTATAGTTATTACTCATGATCATGGTTTTCATTTGGGAAAAAAAAGCATTGTCATGTTATCACATCCTGACAATTATAGCCTGTTCTGGATGTTTGGTTAATGTGTGTTTAAATGAAACATATGGATCAAATAAAGCTCCTAAGTTTTTAATGGTGGCACTGGATGTTACACTTGTGTTGTCTCAGAGAGTCTATCAAAGATAAATAACATAAGTGTAAGATCCACTGCCACAGTTAAAAACTTAGGAGCTTTATTTGATCCAGATCTTTCATTTAAACGCACATTAACCAAACATCCAGAACAGCCTTTTTTTCACTTACACAACATAGCCAAAATTAGGAATATTCTGTCTAAAAATGCTGGAGAAAAAATAATAAATGCATTTATTACATCTAGATTAGATTATTGCAACTCTTTACTTGTAGCGTGCCCTAAATACAGTTGTACCTCTACTTACGAAAGACCTAGCGAATGAATAATCCAAGTAATGAAAAACCTTTACCTCCATTTTTCATCTCTGAATACAAAAGAAAATTAAATTTAAGAAACGAAACCGAACCCCCCGAGACATATATATGTACATTACTGTACAGAACTATGTAATGTACGTAAATATGTCATATACGTAAATATGTCATGTACATACTGTACGTAGTATCACATCGGCTATGAGGGAGCTCCCCATTATGCTTTTCGTGACCCTTTGACCCTCATTCATCACAGAGTTACTCTTGTTTTGTGAGTTTTTCCAAGTGTGCTCATTGAAACTTTATTACAATACGTATTCATTATTCATCATGAGCACAAAGAAAGTGAATGAAAACAAGAAGTGAGCTGTGTTATCAATAGAAGGGAAACAGGAGATGATAAAAAATATGAAAGTGGTTGAGTGATGTCGCAAAGGAATATGGCTGAAACCCGTCTACTTTTGGTACAGTATTGAAGAAGGCTGCCTTAAAAAAAGTGAAAAGCATCTCTGTGATATCGATAAAGAGGTCATCACGACTAGATGGAGAGACTGTTACTCCTTTGGATAAAGGAGAAAGAAATTGCAGGAGATACAGTGACTGAGGTGATTGTTTCAGAAAAAGCATCTGCCATATTCACTGATCTTATGATGGAGGGTGGGTGTGAGGGTTCTTCAGAACATTGTTGAAGGTGAAAGTGACAATTAAAACAACCACAATGGTAAGTAAATGATTTGCATGTCTTGTTCATTTTAATGGTTTAATATTTAATGTTCAGTTAGTGATGGCGACGCCAGGTGAGACAGGGGTGTTTGCTGCTCTGCTTGCGGGGGCTTTACTATCAAGCCCAGTTATTCTGAACAGGACAAGTAATCCCTTCCATTGCCATGAAGTTGAAATCCAATGTGGAATAACAACAGGCACTGGATATAAACACTTCAGCAATGGGCGTGGTATAAGTTTTACCTGTTTGTGGGTAAAATCCCAATCCATTGGACTAAAGCATACAAGGGCTGTGCGAAAAGGCCAAATTTAGCAATAGCCTGATTGTCCTACTCTGTTTATTGTTATCCGGCGATATACATCAATGTCCTGGACCTGAGACCGCGTTCCAAGAAAACACTGAGTTATCTGGTTTCCCCACAAAGTCATCTAACACGGCTGTGATCAGCAAACCAACAGCTTTCTATGATCGAGAGCAGGGAAGGAGGACTGCGCGACGTGGCTATTGTACATGGGCAACTATGG
This sequence comes from Siphamia tubifer, assembly GCA_020466265.1. Taxonomy (NCBI): domain Eukaryota; kingdom Metazoa; phylum Chordata; class Actinopteri; order Kurtiformes; family Apogonidae; genus Siphamia; species Siphamia tubifer. The sequence goes on from CM035793.1 coordinate 7,582,258, forward strand.
CAACCACATGGTAAGCTGCTGGATGCTAGTGTGGCTGTGAACGTGGCAACCAGTGGAACCCGGGTGCCACAGAGGACACGACGGGGATTGCAGCGTGCTACTGTACCTGATGCAGGAGACCCACCCAATGTCAGCGGACAACTGGCGCTAGCAATAAATTAAATCTAATATTTATTTTACTTTTAACACATATTTCATACAAAATTGGTAATTGTTTTATCATTTTTAAAGGGTTTGAGGGGATAGCATTGGCAGCCTTGGCCTCAGGCCTTTTACATGTAAAATACAACTCTATGAAAAATTCACAGTACGAAAACACTTCTGGAACGAGTTAATTTCGTAAATCGAGATACCACTGTATTCCTTGAAAAGCTTATAATTGGTTGAAAATGCAGCAGCAAGATTATTAACACGAAATAAGAGAGAAGCGAGCACATCACCCTCGTGTTCCACATTCTTCAGTGGCTTCCAGTTGAGTTTAGAATTAAAGTTAAAATTCTCCTCCTTACATATAAAACCATTCATGGTATGGGCCTCTCTTATCTTACCATACCAGCCTAATAGAACCCTTCGTTCTCAGAATGCAGGTTTACTGAAAGTTCCCAGGGTACAAAAGGCGGGTGTGGCGCGGCTGTGGCTCAGTTGGTAGAGTGGGTTGCCACCAGTAGGACTGACCTTAGACCTTAGAAACCTAGTGGTGTGTGTGTGTGTGTGTGTGTGTGTGTGTGAATGGGTGAATGTGAAGCTAATGTAAAGTGCTTTGAGCACCATGAAGGTGGAAAAGTGCTATATCAGTGCAGACCATTTACAAAAATACAGTAGGAGCTACCACCCTGAGTTACCAGGCTCCTGTCTTATGGAATCAGCTTCTATTTAATATTAAAGAGGCCCACACAGTCTCTACATTTAAAATTAGGTTGAAAAATTCCTGGAGGAAGTACAGACACTGAGTCCTATCACCTCTCTCTCTCATCAGTATTTGTAATTTCTTAAACCTATTTTACATACCAAGTCTTTTCATGACTATTCACCCGCTGTCCCATTTCCCATGGAGGTGTCCCATGGCAACTCTCTCAGTAGTATCTGTATAGGGAGCCATAGACAACAGGATCTGCGGTGACTCACCTGGGTCCCAGACTTCCTTCCCCACCCTCACCTATCTGATGGATGGACCTGTACCCCCCTCCCGTTCATCTACAAATGGATATTTATCTCTAGTCTGTCTGTCCATGGGGGTGGATGTCTCCTTGAATGTGGTTCTCCCCAAGGTTTCTTCTTTGTCACTGGGTTTTGGAGTTTTTTCTTGCCGCAAAGGAGAGTCTAAGAACAGGGGATGCTTGGGACATCATCTACTTCTGTGATTGATTGTTCTCTCCAATCAACCCTGTGAGACAATATTGTTATGATTTGGAGCTCTATAAATAAAATTGAATTGAATTATCATTACCTCACCTCATCCCTTTAAATCCACAAGTTGACAAAACAAGCACTGGCTCTGATGAGATGAGTGGAGGTTTATAGTGGTGTCTGTCATTAAAGGTGAACTGAAGTGAACAACACTGAACAACTATGGGTAACTGAGCCCAACTGTGAGCCACCGCTGGGAGCCACAGCCGCCCTCAGAGCAGTTGGTAGAGTGGGTTATCCAAATATCAAAGGGTTTGCGGTTCACATCCTGGCTCTGGCTGTCCACATGTCAGCCAGGCTGGAAACAAGCAATGAAATGGCCGAAAGTGAATGAGACAGCAGTCTGGCAGCAGCTGGACGAGGACCTCAGCATCATCTTAGAGCTCTCATTACGTGGGCAGGTGGAGACCAGGCTGAACAGTATTGGGGACATACTGTATGACGAATGTCGATGCAGGTTTGGGATACTGGCAGCAAAGCAGATCACTGGTTCAAAGCATATAGGGAGGAGGGAGACTGATGCAAATGCAGAGAAGGAGGGCCTGAAGCCAATGTGGAAGGAGGTGTAGGAGAGCATCACCAGCCCACGGAGGGCAGAAGGCGGAAAGAGAAGAAAAGTAGCTTCTTCAGGAACCCCTACCAGCATGCAAGGAAGTGGCTTGAGGATAAGAGGAGTAGGAAGCTGGACATCAGTCAGTCAGATCTGGAAAATTACTTCAAGGAGCTCTACAGTGACCCAGCAAGACAAACCCTGCAAGGCTATGTACCTCATCCAGCCCCTCCATCTCACCTCTTTGATGTTATTCTACCCAAACTCAGTGATGCAACAAAGGTTGTTATGAAAGCAAGAGCAGCCTCAGCCCTAGGTCACAATGGGATAACCTACAAGCTGTACAAGTACTGCCCAGGAGTCCTAAAACATCTATGGAAGCTCCTGAGAGTGGCCTGGTAAAACCAAATTATCCCGTCAGAGTGGCAAAGACCAGTCACTGTCTTCATCCCAAAGGAGAACTCCACCACCATCTGCCAGTTTAGGAGTATTGCGCTCCTGAACTTTGAAGGCAAGTTCTTCTTTGCCATCCTAAACAAGGGGTTGACTAGTTACCTCACAAGCAATAGGTATATGGACACCAGCTGCCAGAAGGCTGGGGTGCCAGACTTCCCAGGGTGCGTGGAACATTCTGCAGTGATATGGGGGCAGATCCAGTGAGCAAAATTGTCCTGCATGTGGTGAGGCTAAACCTTGTCAACTCATATGCGTCAGTCCCCCACCAGCTAATCGAGTATGCCCTGGACTTCGTATTTATCCCCATCTGCATTTGGGCCCTGGTGTCAGGCTACTTTACAGACCTCCAGATGTGCTGCACCCACCAAGAGTTCACCACAAGTTGGCAACGACAGCTCCATCTATCACATCCTGTTTGTTGAAGCATTTGAGATCCTAATAGGAGCAAGAATAATGGTGAGAGGTGTGAAGCTACCATTTGGACAAAGGCTGCCATCAGTGAGGGGCTACATGGATGATGTCACCACCATCCACCACACAGCAGCATGTACAGCAAGACTGCTAAAGAGGATCAAAAGCTTGTGGACTGGGCAAGGATGAAGATAAAACCTGCAAAGTCATGTAGCCTGTCCCTTATATTAGGAAAGGGGTCAGGAATGGCTACACCATCTTTGTTGCAGGTGATGAGGAGATCCCGTTGCTGGCTAAGCAACCTATCCATAGCCTTGCCCAGACTTATACAGCAGACTTCTCCGACAGGCAAATGGAGGAAGCAGTGAGGAAGCACCTTGCGGATGGCTTGGCGAGGATCAGTGAGAGCCAGCTCACAGGCAAAGTATGGAGTTACCAATTCATATTGTACCAAAGGGTGATGTGGTCACTAAAAATTTGTGAAATCCCCTCCTCAGTGGCAGAGAAGATGGACAGGTTAGCAAACATGTTAATTAAGAGATGGATGGGGCTGCCAAGATGCATTTCGGAGGAACACACTGCAACTGCCACTGTGATCCATCAGCCAGGGTTACAAACAGGAAAAGGCCCAACTGTTGTTGGGGCTGAGGAATTCCACTGACCAACTAGTGAGAACAGTGGGTTCTCAGGCATGAACAGGGAGGAAGTGGGAAGCTCAGGAGGAGGTTGACATGACCATCAGCAAGATAAAACATCAGGAGGTCATTGGGAGGGTCCAGAAGGGTAGAGCAGGGTTGGGGAGAGGTGAGGACCCCCTCTTCTGGTTCAAGACCTCCAAGGAACCATGGTGGTGGCAGAACTGGCAAGGATTTAACCTCCATCTATGGTTTGGTGTGGAAGAAAGCTGCTCCATGTGCAACACCATCAATGCCAGCCTCCGGCATGTCCTCTCATGCTGTAAGACCACACTGTCGCAAGGCCGCTACAGATAACAGCATGATCTGGTGCTGAGAAAACTGGCAGAGGAATGTAGACAACATGCCAACAGTAAGCTTCATGCCCCAGCGAGACTGCCTGTCCCTTTTGCAAGGCCTGGGGAAAACTCCAAGCCCACCCACCAGAGAACAACATCTGGACTCCTCTCACCTGATGGTGAGTGGACCATGAGGGTTAACCTAGGGAGGCAGATCAAATTTCCCAGGGACATAGTCAAGACATCACTCCAGCCAGACCTGATCTTGTGGTCAATCCAAAAAAACCCATCCTCCTGTTGGAATTTACTGTCCCGTGGGAGCAAAGAATGGAGGCTGCCAAATGAATACAAGCGGTCTAAGTATGCTGACCTGGTGGCAGAGTTTCGGGAGGCTGGCTGGAAAACCATCACATGCCCCATTGAGGTGGGGTGTAGGGGCTTTTTGGGCTATTCAGTAGGTCACCTGCTGCAAGACATTGGCTGCAGAGCAGCAGGGAGCCAGAAAACCATCAAGGAGCTGGTGGAGGAGGCAGAGAAGGGCAGCTTCTAGCTGTAGCTGAGGAGGAGAGATAGAGGGTGGGTGCACAACAACTAGGGTTAGGGGTAGAGATACCTGCCAAGAGATGTCCTGGGGTTAAAGGAGCGAAACATCAGTGACTTGTGGTCCCCAGCTGATGACCCGTTCCTGCTCATCGGTGTGTAGGGGAACATACTTGCACGGAGTGCATCTGTGGAGGAGCGTCAAGCAGCAATGCCCAGTAGGCATATCATCAGCTTGTATCTTCAAATCATATGGTTAAATATCTTTCGAATATGGAATAATACAATTGAATTAAAATATAATTATAAAATTAAAACATTACATCTGCTCAAACTGACTTTATACCTTTATAAATCTGTTAAATATTAAATATCTATAAGCAAAAAGTGGATAGTTGTTGTTGTTTTTACCCTTCTTTTCCATATGACATTGTTTAATGACATTGATTAATAGATTGATTCATAGTTGTAGTCTACAGCATTTTACACTAAATACATAAAAAAACACATCAAACAAAATTACTTTAATTTTTTAAATTAAGTTAAATAAAATTATTACATCTGCAAAGAAAAAATATGCAACTTAGAAAATATATATTATATATTAGCAAACACCTTGAAGATATGTTATGTCTAAAACAAAATTATTTTTGGTGTCTTTTAATAGGCTTTAACTGTACGCAGTCTCCCCAATGTTAATGTTTGCTAAGGTCACTAAGGTGGCAGAGTGGTTTGGCTATCACGTTGGCTATTAAATTATGGTGTAAGTTTACCTAGGATAACTTTGTGATGCCGCATTAGCTCTTCTCATAGATTAGGTCAATATAACTTTACAGTATAATATCTCAGTCAATTCGTCTCAACATGAGGTTGAGACTTCAGTAGTCTACCCCTTCGTGAACTGAAACACTCTGACTCATCTGCTTTCCCATAGGTGGATATGTATTATTTTTTAACATAATAGGACTGTAGTGAAGTTCAGGTGAGAGAAAAAATAAATAAATAATTTTGGGCAGTTTACCATTGTCAAAAGATTTGTACAGTTAATGGTGATTGCTCTAGCCTTTTTTTAAAATTATTTCTTACATGAGACTACTTTTTTGACTGTGCAAGGAGGAGATGGTGCTAAGGAGGGAGAACATAATGATCCAGGTGAGAATTATTTTAGCCTTTTTAACATGGTCTTCTGCCTATAATTATCAGTCAATTATTGTTTAGCCTACAACTGCAAGTTTGCACTATGAACTTGGTATGACTGTAAACAACAAACATATAGCCTAATTGAGTCAGTCTGCTTACCAAACCCCTATTTGCTGTATTTCCATCACATTTCATTTATTTGAAGATTACTAGTGTGTAGTGTGTAAAGAGGGAGAAAGTGTCCAGTTGGAATATCTAGAGTGCATGGACACTGAGAGGGAGGAAAACATACAAGTATCAGGTAAGAAAATAAAACAGTTCATTGTTGCATACAGTATTGTTAATCGTCAATAGTGAAAATTAGCAGATCTATTCTCACGTTAGATATTTTTTTCAGAATTATCTTGCAATAAAAATAGAGAGAGAAGAACAGAGTAAGGGTGAAAGTGAAAGGGAGGTGAGAGGAGAGGAGAGGTTCATAGAGAATCAGAACAAGAACAGGATGGAGTATCAGGAGCATCACTGTCATCAGACTTCAGTGACAGGGAGACTGGTCCTAAACAAGTAAAGCTGCCTCACTACCCACAAGGTCAATTTGGGACACAAAAGAGAGCCTTCTAGTATAACTGGTTTCAGAGCTTCAAATGGCTTGAGTACTCCACTGCTGCATTCTGCTGTGGATGTAGGATGTGGATGTAGTGTTTGGCAGAAATGTAAAGTAGGATGTGTTTGTGACTGATGGGGTAAAGAACTGGAGGAAGGCACTGAACTTGCTTCAAAAGCATGAAACCTCACAATCTCATAAAGACAGTGTGGTGCGATGGTACAGCTATGAGGCAAGTCTGTTGAAGGGCAGTGTTGTAGAGCAAATTGAGAATGCCAGTTCCTCTGAAATAAAAGAGAGAAGGGAGTACTTGAGGTGCATTGTGGCAGTGACCTGCGTACTTGGTAAGCATGGGGATCTGTTCAGGGGTCACTACGAATCTTCTGAAAGCCATAACAAGGGGATGTTTATGGCATGCATTGAACTTTTGAGAGTATTTCAGCCTTTCATGCAAAATTACAGTCCCTCAGCAAACACTACATATGTAGCAGTCAAAATGAGATGTCAGAGATGGAAAGGTGGAGAAGCTAAATGATCTGCACTTATATAGCGCTTTTCCACCTTCATGGTGCTCAAAGCACTTTACATTAGCCTCACATTCACCCATTCACACACACACACACAGACTCATACACCAGGAGGTTTCTAAGGTTCTGTCAGTCCTACTGTGAGCCTCAGTCAGGGTTCAGTGTCTTGCCCAATGACACTTCGACATGTGGACAGCCAGAGCTGGGTTGCGATCCTCTAACCCTTCAGTCATTGGCTGACATGCTTTACCAACTGAGCCACAGCCGCCACAGAGCTGTCTCTCTGTGTTAGGTAGGTACGGGCTATGGTGAGAGAAAGGTTCCTATCCCTTACAGAACTGTTGAATTTTGATGCTGCATTGATAACCAACACAATTGAAGATCAGCTAATGGCAAAAGGCATTGATGACCTAAAATGTGTGGCTCAAACCTATGGTGGGGCTACAGTTATGAGTGGGGCTGTGGGGGGTCCAGGCCCAGTTTTGAAAGAAGCACCCTGAGGTGTTGTATGTGCATTGTTATGCCCATGAACTGAACCTGGTCCTGTGTCACACATATGCCGTGCCGTATCTGAGGCGACAGAGTTTTCTGACATGCGAGAAAGCATCCACTCTTTTTTCAGTGTCTCATTTGTGAACCATCACAAATTTTCAGAAACACAATAAAAGCTTAGGTTACAGCCAGGTGAACCTGTCCACTTGTCAAACACACATTGGGCATGCCAACTTCAGCTGTGGCTCAGTTGGTAGAGTGAGTCGTCCAATGGCTGAAAGGTCAGCGCATCACGTTCCAGCCCTGGCTGTCCATGTTTCGAAGTATCCTTGGGCAACACACTGAACCCTGACTTAGTCTCCCAGTAGGACTGGCAGAACCATAGAAATGAGTGTGGTGTATGAGTGTGTGTGTGAATGGGTGAATGTGAGGCTAATGTAAAGCGCTTTGAGCACCATGAAGGTGGATGAGCAGGATATAAGTGCAGTCCATTTATCACTTACCATAACTTTGTTCAGTGAATGCAGCACTTGAAAACTTCTCTGCCATCATTGAATGCCTCCCTGCCATCAACACACCTTTAGCAGTGAGACTCAGAGTAAAACTCTGCAAATTCCCTTAAATCTATCTGCTGTTTGTGTTCCAACCTCTCCTGTCTGTCACTGCAAGGTTGCACATCTACAGGAGACAATTGATCTAGCCCAAGCGCCGGGGTTAAAAAATGCAGTCGTTGACTCCCTTAAGGAGAAACACTGTGAGAATACTGCTGTTGAACATGATAAAGCTATGGCCAGTTGTGAGGCAGATCCATTTTCTAGACAAAGGCGTAACACCAAACAAGTGGAGGATTATGTTGTTGAGTCTGCTTGTGGGGCAGGCAGTGAGGCTAGTGGTTCTTCTAAGTGAGAGGACCATAAACAGAAGTTACTGTTTCCTTGCTTGGATAGAATGGTAGCAAAGATGGAAATGTATTTTTCTGATGTTAGTGAGGAACTGCTCAATGGAATTCAGGCATGCTGTCCAAAATCAGACCAATTCCTGTCTGAACCTCTTTTGTCATCACTAGCACTTCACTATCGCATTGACCTTAAGCCAGAGGAGGTGATAGTAGCTAAGAACGATTTTAAGTGGAAGAGAAAGGTTGGTGATGTTGAGGACATGTTGACTGTGTACAACCTACTGGATGCTGATATGTCCCCTTCTGTTAAAGCTACTGTTCAGGCTGCTTTAAATATTCCTGTTAGCAGTTGTAGCGACAAGAGGTCTTTCAGTGCCTTGCGTCGCCTAGATACCTGGCTCAGAAGAACCATGGGGCAAAACAGACTCCATCATTTGGCTGTGATGTCAACTGAAAAATAGCTTATTGACAGCATTGGTTATGAAAATTGACCGATTTGCCAGCCTTAAAGTGAGGTGACACAGTTTTGTTCTCCCAAAGTAGAGGGAATGATTTTATTATTAGGAAGTAAGAGAGATTAACAGGGTTCTTGCGGGGTCTAAAAAAGGTCTAAATTGTTACTTGGCGATACCCTGGATTAAGTTTTGGTGTGATGTGAGTGAAGATTCAAGACAAATCTTTTTTTTTCCTTTCACAAAAAATATTTTGGACATCAGCAGGGGTGCCCAATCCTGGTCCTCGAGGGCTGCTATCCTGCATGTTTTCGATGTATCCCTCATCTAACACACCTGATTCAAATTATCAGCCAGTCATCAAGCTCTGCAGAAGCCTGATAATGACTGTCAGGTGTGCTGAAACAGGGATGTTTTTTTCCCTCCAGGACCACTGTACTGGTCCTTGAGGGCCACTTTCCTGTGGCCCTCAAGGACCCCTGGCTTAGAGTGTGCAGAATAAATGGTCAATAGATTTGCCACCCTTAGGGTGAGGCAACACAATTCACTTTTTTCTCCCTCCCAAAGTTATGTTGTAAATTGTATGTTAAAGGGGAGATATTGGATAGAGGTGGACTAGTATTTCTCGGTTTATTAAGTGGCATAGGCTTAATAACTTGACTGTCTGGTTTTATTACAGTTCTTGCAAAATATATTTTTTGCCACTTTACCACCACTATTGTTTACCATAGTATCACACATAGTAATACCCAGGAATGGGCACAATGTTTCTCAAGGTTATACATTGATATGAGCAGCCTTGTCAGTTCATTATAAGCTTAGGATGATCTCTTATTTAGTGAAAAAATGTAGGCTAAATATACATTTCATTGCTTGTGGATGGATAGATAAAATCTTCCCTCCCAAAGTTATGTAATAAGTTAAATGCCAGAAGGGAGATTTTTGTTGGAAATGGACCAGTATTTTTCTGTTCATTGATTGATTGATTGACATAGGCTTTATGTCAATCCTGGCTTTTACATTTCTTGCTACATTTAAGATATATGTGATTGTGGCCTATCATTAAAGGAAGGTCTCTTAGTTAAAAAGGTGTCTGTCATTATTAAATAATAAGGAAATAAAATGGTAAATTTCCCATTTCATTCAATGTAGAGGAATTGTTGCATTTGAGTACCTACTTGTGTGATAGGCCAGAAGTTGACTTGCAGTGAGCCAACACAGTAGCAGCTAAGGACAAAAAAAGAACCTCGTGGCCCTATGGGTAATTTTTTTTCTTGCCACCTTATCACCACCACCACACTTCACCAGAACATTAATACCCAGAAACAGACATTTTTTTCTCATGCAACAAGCCTACACATTGACATGAAACTTGTAAGTTTGTAAGCTAACACTTCATTTCAGTGCTTGTGGGAGAGTAGATAATAGTTCATCGGTCGATTAAAAAAAAGTTTAGAAATCAATTCAAGCCTTTCGTTCAAGATAGGTGCCACTGCCACTGTCAGCATTGGGGGCTGAGCAACCCTAAAGGTCAGATGCTAGAATCGTGAATGTGCTCCTTTTAGGTCCATAGAGGCATCTGGCAGGGTTGCGCCCTGTCCAGAATGCTCTATGCACTCTCCTTGGAGGTCGTGACGGACCTCTCCTCAAAAGTCTAAAGAACATCAACCTCCAAACTATGGAAAAAAAGAACTGTACAGGAGCTGTGTCAAGGCCATCAACAAAGGCAGACTGTGACAAAGCTCCCACTGTGTGGACCAGCAAACTGGGAGGAGAGCCCTGTACAAACCTCCCCTGAAGAACAGGACAGCTGACCTCCAGTGGAGAATATTACATGGACCTTTCACCTCGAATGCTTTTATCTCCCATGTCGAGCCCGCTGTGTCAGACCCATTCCTTAATCTCAGAAAGATGGTGTCTCATGTTTTTAGTGAGTGTAGAAGACTCTCTTCACTCTTTTGGCTGATGTTTTTAAACTGTCCAATGAGTTTTTTAGCATTGCAGTTTTTATTTATGGGGTACAATACAGGAAAACAAAGAAAGAAAAAACTCAGTTGCTAAATTTTATCAGTATATATCAAAATATTTATTTTATTTATATTGGGGAAGCAAAGATGGCCATTTTAATATCCAGAAAAAATAAGATAGAGCGGAGCACAGGAAAAGAACCAGCCTCGGTCTGGCACTGCAACGTCAGGTGCCAACTGAGGCTGGAATTCACTATTTATAAAATAACAAATGATTTGAACAGTTGGGATTTTAATAAAACATTGTGCACTGTAAAAGATAACCTGCATGTTTTTACAGATTGCCTCTCAGGCTAAACATGTTCACTGTTTTTAAAAAAAAAATCTATTTATGTATTTACAACCACAGAACACTTTATTTAGTTATTATGTATGTGAATAATTAAAACATGTAAATAATGGCTGATTACCTCTTTTATATGTGTGTGTATGTATGTATGTGTGTATATATATATATATATATATATATAGTATATATGTATGTATATGTGTATCTGTATGTGTATATATATAAATATGACTGTAGGTATTATACTGATGAAGAATTTAATAACATGAACATAGAAGGAGCTCTTAGTATTTTACATCTTAATAGTAGGAGCCTGTGCAAAAACTATGATAATATCAAGAATTATGTCAGCAAACTTAACAAATTCATGGTTATAGCAATCTCTGAGACTTGGTTAGATGAAAATAGGGTAAGTGAAGTTGAAATGGAAGGGTACAAGTTGTTTAATACCAATCGAAAGTACAAAAAAGGAGGAAGAGTAGCCATCTATGTAAATAATATCCTGGATTGCAAAATAGTTGAAAAAATGTCGATTGTAGTTGAGAATGTTCTTGAATGTATAACTGTTGAAATTGTGTTAGAAAAATCTAAAAATATTCTTGTTAGCTGCGTATATAGAGCTCCAGGAACATGTTTGGATACATTTAATCAAACAATTGATGGTTTGTGGTGCAACATAAAAAAGGAGCATATTGTTTGTGGTGATTTCAATGTAAATCTTCTAAACCCACACAATGAGGCAAAAACAACAGATTTCATAACGACTATGTACAGCAATAATCTAGTACCACTTATAACTAAACCTACAAGAATCACAACCAATACTGCCACATTAATAGATAATATATTTACTAATTCATTTGGACATGAAATTACTGCTGGGCTTTTCATTAACGACATCAGTGACCATCTTCCAGTTTTCTCTATCCATCACCAATTTCTCAAAAAGATGAACATACCCAAAGTGAACAAATTCAAAATAATTAGAACCAGAACTCCTGAAGCACTGACTGCTCTTAAGTCAGACTTAAATAATCAGTCATGGGAGGAAGTCTATTCAACACCTGACCCTGACAAAGCATATAACGCTTTTCTGAGTATAATAATAAGTCTGTATGATAAACACTGTCCACTCAAAAAATGCTTAACCAAAGTAACAACGAGGCAGGACAAACCATGGATAACAAAAGGTATTGCCAATGCATGTAAAAAGAAAAATCATCTTTACAAATTATTTATTAAACATAGAACTAAAGATGCAGAAGAAAAATATAAAACCTACAAAAATAAGTTGACTACTATTATAAGATCTTCTGAGAGAGACTATTACCATAAATTATTGGAAAAGCACAGAAATGACATTCAAGGCACTTGGAAAGTTCTAAACGGTTTAATGAAGAATAGAACCAAAAAAAATGACTATCCAAATTATTTCCTGAAAAACCAAAATAAGATAAATGAGGAAGAGGATGAGTTTAATGAGTTTAATGATTTTTTTTATAAATGTTGGACCCACCCTTGCAAATGAAATAGTGGAACCCACAGATATAAAAGGATTGGGCTTAAACAATATAGCAGGTAATACGAGTTCATTCTTTCTCAGTAGTGTTGATGAAAGAGAAATTAGCAAAATAGTAGGTAATTTTAAAAATAAGAGGTCAACAGACAGCACTAATTTAGATATGGCATTGATAAAAGATATAATAAATTGCATTGTCACACCTTTCACATATATTTGTAACCAGTCTTTTCTCACTGGCATCTTCCCTTCAAAAATGAAAACGGCAAAAGTGATACCCATATTCAAAAGTGGTGACCAACATCAGTTCACTAATTACAGGCCAATTTCATTATTGTTTCAATTTTCAAAAATTTTAGAAAAATTGTTTGTCAATAGATTAGATAACTTTCTTAACAAGTACAACCTTATAAGTGATTATCAGTTTGGATTCAGGACAACAAGATCAACATCAATGGCTATAATGGAACTGGTGGAAGAAATATCTGAAGCAATAGACAACAGAGAGTTCACAGTTGGAGTTTTCATTGATCTCAGCAAAGCATTTGACACCATAGATCACAATACACTATTATTCAAATTGAACAGATACGGGATAAGAGGTGTTGCACATGACTGGCTAAAAAACTATCTCACAAGCAGGGAGCAATATGTTCATTACAATAATAAAAATTCTGGGAAAAAAATTATAACACATGGCGTTCCACAGGGCTCTGTCCTGGGTCCCAAATTATTTAATGTCTACATAAATGACATAGGCTTAGCCCTTAAAAAAATGCGGAACATTTTATTTGCAGATGATACTAGCATCTACTGCTCTGGGAAGAGTCTTGAACAGCTTTTGAAAAATACAAGCAAAGAACTTGAGACACTAAAAAAATGGTTTGATCATAGTAAACTATCTATGAACTTAAAAAAAACTAAATATATTATCTTTGGGAATAAGAAAATTGATATATGTGCCAAATTGAAGATAAATCAAACAGAAATAGAAAGGGTGAGTAATACAAAGTTCTTGGGTGTAAATATTGACAATAAACTGAGTTGGAAATTTCATGTAAATTATCTCAAAAGTAAAATAGCAAAAACCATTGGTATAATGAGCAAAATCAAACATTCTGTAAACCAAAAATCCTTGCAATTGCTGTATAATACCCTCATCCTACCTTATTATAACTATTGTTCAGAAATATGGGGGAACAGTTGTAAGTCTACACTGCAACCAATTTTTATATTACAGAAGAAAGTAATTAGAATCATCAATGGAGCCGATTACTATGCTCCATCAAATCCATTATTTATAAAGTTAATGATGCTGAAGCTGCACGATCTAGTAGAACTAAATACAGTTGCACTAATGTACAAAGTTCATAACAATATGCTCCCCAAATGGGAGGTTCAATCTAAGAGAGAGTCACTTTAGTCTGAGAGGTAATGATATCTACCAAAAAAATAGGGCTAGGACAAATACCAAAAGGAGTTGTATCTCAATTAGAGGAGTTGACTGGTGGAACAGTCTTGATAATAAAATGAAACAAGCAACTTCTATTAACAGCTTTAAGAAGATGTTCAAATACAAAGTTCTTGATAATTATCGAGCAATAGAATGAGTTCATGTTTTCATATTGGGGGGGGGGGGGGGGGGGGGTTGTCCGACCCTCTTTATGTTATTGTTGTTATGTTATTGTTGTTTATAACCTCTGTGTTCAAATGAACTAAACTAACAAACTTGCATCCCTGGATGTTATATTAACATCTAGAGAAAGGAGTCGCACGAACTGTCCATTTGCTTCTTAAAAGAACCACTACATGCCATTTCAATGCATAATATTTAAAGGACACCACACACGTGGAGACATTAAAGATTATTGCATCAATGAGTTTTTGATAATTCACAATACATGGTAATATCAAATGTTAAAAAATGGTTAAACACATATGCTAAAAGTTCATAACGTAAAAAGTCCCCCTTATGTATCTTGTGCTAAATTGTTAAAGATATAATAATAATAAGAAGAAAACATACACAAAGGGTAGGCTGAGCAGAAGGTGACTGAGGCTAGAGGGCGCCCCCTTCTGGTATCAGTCACTCAAATCTCGCTCCTTTTAACGCACAGTTCAGGACATATCCATGAACAGCACATACAAACAAAAGACAGGAAATGCAGGAGACAGGCTGGTGTTTGAAGAGTCACTCTTTGAGCAACAGCGTGATGAAGTTGCTGTTTTAATGCATAGTTCAGGACACCATAAGTAAAATACGTTTATGTTCTAACAAAATCACCTAAAACATCTACATAAACATGTAAAGAAGGGGCACAAAATATAGAAGGAGGGGCTCAAATGTATCTAACATCCATTTTTTGGCTACTGTGAGCATATGTGTGTAATCATTACCCTTGTGGTACTTTGTCAGTTACCATTGTTGGTATATTGACCTAAATTCTTGTTGCTTATGTCTGTTACCACTGTGGGTAGGCCGTCTAGTTACCATTGTTGGTATTGACTTCATGTAATTTTGATACTGTTGATGGTATAACTATTTGAGTCAGCTATGTAAATGTGTGTTTGATTGTATGTAGGTGATTACGGTTATATGTAAAACATATTGTATTTTTTTTGTTATGTATTTGAATGTATGTGTGTATGTGCATATATATGTGTATGTATGTATGTATGTATGTGTATATGTATATATGTATGTGTGTGTATATGTATATATGTATGTATGTGTATGTGTATATGTATGTATGTATGTGTATATATATGTATATGTGTATATATGTATATATGTATGTGTATGTATATGTATGTGTATATGTATGTATGTATATATGTATGTATATGTATGTATGTGTGTATGAGTATGTATATGTGTATATATATATATATATATATATATATATATATATATATATATATATATATATATATATGTATGTGTGTGTGTATGTATATGTATGTATATATATATATATATATATATATATTGTCTTCTCTCAGGTTGAGGTAAAGGCTTTGCCTATTCCTTGTTGTCTTTCTATGATGGAAGCTGCAAAACAAGCCGCTTTTCTTTTTCTTTTTCTTTTCTTGTAATATTTTGAAGACGGGGTGGGAGTACATAAGTGTTTCTTCTTCCCACTCCCTTTCAGGCAGAAGATTGCACATTGTTATTTGTTTATTTGTCTTAATGTTTAAGTTGGAAATTGTTTTTGTATATTTTGTAAGGAGAGTAAAAACTGTGAACTTGCCTGAAATAAACTAATTAATCAATCAATCAAAAATAAAATTAAAATTAAAAAATAATTATGGCTGTAAAAATCTAAATCTTCTTCCTCCTCTTCTTCTTCTTCATCAGTTACCAGTACAAACCCACTGTCCTCCACCTCCTTCATTATAAAGTTAAGAGGATTTGCTGTAGTGTATGCCTGTCCTTTCACCCAATTACCCCCTGACTTGTATCTCTGTCCTGAACTAATGAAAAAAACAGAGTGACAGTTTTAGCATGTAGGCTGTAAACATAGACAAAGCTGTAAAATGTGACATAATTATCCAGGATAGAACAGACCTGACTTACAGTCCCATCATCCAGCCTGTTTAAAAGTACACTGACACTCATTAAAACGACAACTGGTGGAATGTCACTTTTCTGTAACAGACAATTACACTGATGACAAAAGTGAGTCACATGTCTACAAATACCATCTGAAGCACAACAAAGACAAACCATTAAAGACCAACAGAGTAAGCACATGAATGAGTGGAAGCAGGTCCTGTGTCTGAGGAAACTAACACTGACACAAAGGGCGCTAGTTTCCGGCTTGGGGAGAGCAGTTTGGTAGTTTGGTGGACCGTGGTGCGCCAAGATGGGTGTGGAGGCGCAATTGTAGGAGGTGACCACTGATTCAGCTCAGCGCAGTGACAGACTCGCTGACTTTAGACAGTGTGTGCCAAGCTCACCAGCTGAAGGCCAGTCTAAGCACGGTGCAGCCAGTCTAGTGGTAGTTTGGCAGTCAGGCGCACAGAGCACACACGTTACCACATCCTCACAGACAGGTTTCCAGAGTGTCAGACACATTTCAATGCAATAAATAACCCCAACAATATTCTACAGAGTCCTAGAGGTGATCGGTGGCTCTATTTTCACGTTTAATTTAATTAGGTATAGATTTAGGATTAGTATTTTTCAATCATCCTTATTTGAAACAATAGAAATAACACTAGCTCCAATATCATTCTTCACATTTAATTACTTAATTCCACTAAGTTGAACCTCATATGTTATTAAGTTAGGTTCACTAATATCCACAATAGTTCCCCTAATAAAAGAAATATTAGTTGGAAGTAGCTACTTAAAAAGAATATGTTAGAGCAACTTAATACATTTCAGTTAGTAGTACTATTTCTGAAACTTTGAGTATTCACAACTTAATATATGTAATTATTCTGAACGTTCGGGTTTACAGTGTCGAGTGGGCAAGCCATCCGCCGCCACCCTTGGGGTGCCAGTGAATCAATTTTGAGATAAAACATTATTATAACATTTAGCCTGTTTTTGGTGGATATAACCGTTGAATAGCTCGTAGCATTCTTGGGACACCCGTGTGAATTGGTAGCACCAACCAATCCAATCCACCCCAAAAGGCATTTTTGTATAATTCTGGAATGAACATTATTTTTCAGATTTTTTTTAACATTACCTTTTTTTTTCACCTCTAGGACTTTACTGCTCACCTTTGTACCATTTGAAGCTGTCCACTTGACTTGAACTACTTGAATTACCACACAAAACTGGAAAAATTGGGGTATTCTAAAACTTTTGACCGATAATGTAAGCCTTTTATGATATGTGTTTTATGTGCAGAGGTGTCAAACATGCAGCCCAGGGGCCAAATCAATGAGTCCAATCTGGCCCCTGGGATGAATATGTGAAATGCAAAAATTACACAGATGATATTAATAATAAAGGAAGGTAAAATCATTTGATATCATTGCAATCAGTTTAAAAACTGAGTTGATGTTCGTGGACTGTGTTTGGACTCCAAACCCAGATGAGAACTCAGTTACAACAAGGAAAGGTGTGGATGATAGATATGTTGATGAAATCACATTTTCTTCACTTTTCTCTATTTCTGATCTGAAAAAAAAGAATTCTATAGTTTTAGCTTTTATGAACATCTACATCAGGGATCTCAAACATGCAGCCCGCACAACCAAATGCGGCCCGCCAATCGTTCCAATGTGGGATGTAGAGCACAATAACCAATGACTCCATATTTTCTTCTCAGTTTTTTCTTTGTCGATAAATTCATGATGCTAAAAAAACTAGAGAGAAATATTAATTTTTTAAATGTTCCACAAAAGCATCACTGGGTCGTCATGGGTTAAAATAATGTTGTTTTGATAAACAGTGTCTCAGACCACCACCTCTGTACAGGGAAGGATTTTTCTTTTTCACTAAAATGTCTTCTTTGCTTCCTCTCTCCAACCATTTGTCTTATCTGGCCAATACTTTGACCTTGCAGTCCTGGAAGGACTGTCCTCTTTCCTACAGTGCAGATGGACTGCAGAGTCCTGGGGGGGAGGTGGTCCTTTTGGGGGGGGTCACACTAGCTGTGTATGTCCTTAAACACTGCAGAGCGGGAACACTCCAGAGCAGGGGGTGTTGGATTATTAAACAATCACCCAGGTCATCAATTTCTGTGCCCTGGAGACACTCATGAGTTTTTATTTTTTGTCCCCATGTTAATAATGGACAGTTTTACTGTAATAAGAACAACAACAACAATCATCATCATAATAATAATGGATTGTATTTATATAGGAATTTTTTGGCCACTTAAGTACTTTACATTATTGACCCATTATTTATTCACTCTCACATGCTCCTTCTGGTGGTGGTAAACTATGTAGCCACAGTTGTCCTGGGGAAGACTGACATTTTGTGTCTCTGGCCCCTCTGACCACCACCAAATGTTTATACACCAGTGTGAGTGGCAGTGGAGGGTGAAGTGTCTTGCCTAAGGAAACAACAGACTGACTGGGACAGAGCAGGATTTGAACCACCAACCCGCTTCGCTTATTTCCAATAAGCGAAGGGTTGGTGGTTCAAATCCTCAGTTATGCTCTACCAACTGAGATATAACTGCCTATAATAATACATTTTATTTATAGGGTTATTAAAATAACTCCAGAAGTTCCTGAGCGTCATAGAAAGGGGAGAAAACAAACACCCAAGGGTACCCGAACCCATGCAGGACTCTGCATCTTATGATAAACATGGAGCACGATGGGGAGCGATAACAGACACAATAACATCATATATCCAAAATATTGGTTACATGTTCAGGTTTATTGAAGTAGTTTGATTGATAATAAGGTTTTGTTTTATTTTGTCCTTACAAGGTAAAAATGTTACTAGTTTTCTTTTTTATCTTACTTTTGTTTTTCATATAATATGAGTATTAATGTATATTGTTTTAGTTGTTAAAATATTTTAAGCTTTCTTTTTTCCAACAAAATGTATCTTTTACACTATTTTTTTGCACTGTTTTTCCTGTAACAGTGGTGGATATGTCTGGACTTACTACAGTTCATGTAGGCAAAGTCTCAGGTTGCAGTTGCACCTTTTGCACAACTGATTTATTATATACAGTTATTTGTAGAAGGATTTTGGTTTTACATGTTATTTAATTAAAAAAAGAAGACGAAAGAAACCACGTTTCTAGTGTTTTCATTTTCATTTAGCCCACGTGGGAAAAAATCGTATCGTGAATCGAGTTTTTTGGGAAAAAATCTGAGATTTTTTAAAAAGAGAAAATCGCCCAGCCCTAATATATATATATATATATATATAAAGTTTTTCAATTGTAAATAATAACATTAAATTACATTTTAAAAATTAAAATAAATGTCACCTACATTTATATTTAACTGTCATGGGGACTCATAGTGTCAGAGGTCCCTACGGTGTGTCTGTGAAGACAGACGAACGTCCCCATAAAGATAGGAATACGAGCACAAACGCACACACACAGGCTGATGGGGGTAGTGGTGGGTACCAGGTGTACTCCAGCTGTGAACACAGACTGGTTTATAAACTGTCTGTCTTAATTAATGACTCATAAACCTGTCTATCAGTCTGTCTGTGTGTCTCATCATGGTTCTTACAAAGCAAAAGAAAAGGATGAAATAAATGTTAAATATTAACATTTAATGATATTCTTTGCATATAATCTAGTGTTTTGTTATCGTATCCTTCCTATGCAAATTGCCTCAGTATTTTTTTTCTTCATATTTTTCAGGAAACACAAAAGTATTAGATGATCCAGGCAAAAAGAAAAGTCAGACAAATAATTCACTCAATTATTTTAGGAAGTGGATTATTTTCTTAGAGCATAAAAATCCTGTGAATGTGTGTCATTAAAGGAAACTTTAAACTTAAAACAAATCAGATCATTGTCCAAAGCCAAGTATGATGAAGTGGTAAAATGATCAAATGAAAGTGCACACAGATGACTAATAAATGTATCCACAATAATAATGTAAAACATGAAGGTGTCATTCCATTGTTATTTCATTAATATTACTGTGTTCTCCATTGTTATTGAATACATTGTGTGTTGGTTCTATTTTAAAAAACGCCCAGATTGCTTTGTTTCAAGCTGTTATTGCACGGTAAAAATATGACTTGAGGTCGAACAACAGAGTTTTCTGGTACTTCCCCAAACATGTCCATGACGCGTTGATTGTCTCAGAATCTGTGAAGGAACACTCCCCCCTCCCCTCTCCAAGTAGCATCCATCCAGGTTTCGTGTTGTTGCTTGTTCTTAAAACGTGCAGGGACAAAAGGCGTTATTTCCACAGAGAGTGCATGAACCAGTTTGATCCACCATTTGTGGTTTATTAAAGGTATCCACAAGATTTCCAATACGGCCATGGCTCAGTTGGGAGAGCGGGTCGCCCATTGACCGAAGGGTTGGCGGTTCGATTCCCGCTCTGTCCTAGTCAGTCCGTTGTGTCCTTGGGCAAGACACTTTACCCTCCTTGCCTCCAGTGTCACTCACACTGGTGTATGAAAGCGTATGAATGTTGGGTGGTGGTCAGAGGGGCCGTAGGCGCGAAATGGCAGCCACGCTTCTGTCAGTCTGCCCCAGGGCAACTGTGACTACATATGTAGTTTACCACCACCAGAGGGAGCATGTGAGAGTGAATGAATAAT
Source organism: Siphamia tubifer (assembly GCA_020466265.1). Classification (NCBI taxonomy): domain Eukaryota; kingdom Metazoa; phylum Chordata; class Actinopteri; order Kurtiformes; family Apogonidae; genus Siphamia; species Siphamia tubifer. The sequence continues at coordinate 7,602,764 of CM035793.1, forward strand.
GGAACACTAATGTGAAGCGCTTTGGGTGCCTTGAAAAGCGCTATATAAATCTAATCCATTATTAATACTAGAGGTATGTTTTCAGGGTCAATGGTTCAGATTATCATACAGTCTAAGGCCTATACAGGTTAGATCTACAGTATAACTTCCACCCTATGTATGACCGTCACCCTATAAGCATTGGTGGAGGTTTGACATCTCTGACTTGTTATAGAAATAAGAAGTAAATCATGAATGACGTTTACCCACGTCACTACACTGTGAAATATTCTTCCCATCACATATTTTTTTGGTATTTCATTTATATAGAATACCAAACTCTAATGTTGTTTTTGGTTTGGTTCATTGTTTGTTCATCTGTCTGTTTATTTGTCAGACACTTTACACAAAAAACTACTGGACCAATTTCAATAGATGCCATTAAATTCTGGTATATGTAGGTCAAAGGTCATGGTCACCAAAAATGGGTTTTCACAATAATAAGAGATAGGGCCAATCAGGTCAAATGTTTGGGCGGGGTTTGTTGTTCCTGTTCAAGGCATCATTGGACATGAATATGTACTGGGTGGTTATGAGATATCAAATGATGCTTCACATATGTCTGTATTAAAATATAAGTTGGATTATGAAGCAATGACAATTTTGTATTGTTCACATAGTTAAATGACTGTATTGAAGTATGGGGCACAGGGGTGGACTTTCAATTAGGAAAACCCAGGGCTAGGCCTAGGGCCCCCATCAAATCTGGGACCCTCAATCTGACCAACCCAGTCACGGTAAACACACACACAAAATAAACACATTTTAATTTATTACTGATGTAAAGTAATACAACCCTAACCCTAACCCTTTGAAAAAACACTAAATATTTGCAGAATAAACTTAATGAATGTCTAAATAATATTTGTTCAATCTCTCTCTTTCTCTCTCAATGTCTCTCTCTTTTGTGGATGTGTTGACATAATGACGGGTCCCATGTCTATATCTTGCTTCGGGCCCCAAAATATCTAGATCCGCCCCTGATGGGGCAACACATATAACAGGAAGCCATTGTTTTTATTAAAGGAAAGAGCAATACGAGTAATGTACAAGGTTAATTGTATGTACAAATGTACAAATTAATTGTTTATTAAATCAGGGTTATTAAAATTTAAATCTGAAGTACAGATAGTTGCGTTTAGAGCGTTTTGTGTCATCTTTGTTTTAATTAACTAAACCCTGATGAAGGTCATCTGACTGAAAGGTGTTGGCGTGTCCACTTTGAATAGATCATCATCAGAGCCTCAGGATCTCCTTTTCTACTTGTTTCTACTTGGATACCAGGAACTATTCCTTGAGAATGTTTCCATACAGATATTATCGTACCTGGACGTCACTGTCAGGTGCCGTCAAGCTCGTGCTGATATTTTTTCATCAATCACCAAAGACAGAAATGTCTCAACCTCCAAGACCAACCACAGTATAGTTTTGCAGAATGACATCATTGCGTTGTGGACTGAATTTAACTGACCACTGTTTACTGTAACTGAATGTAATCAGCAGGAAGTACATTGATAAAACAATGACGTAGACACAACTCCACCAATCAGTGTTTATGTTGCTGACATGTCATGTTATATTTTCACTCGGAACCTCAGCGGAGTAGGTACCGAAAATCTAGGATCATATGAGACCAGGTCCTTGTTTATCGTGGAAACACACCAAAGTGAGTAGAATCAGGTGGAAGCAATAGTTGTGTAAAGGTGGCTTTGTTGAAACCATTACCACATCAGTCCATTTGGTCTAAATCACTGGGACTTTTCTTGTCATAGCCTGTGCTCAATAAAATGTAAATTCCATAAAGTAATTGTTGGGGTGCAGGAGTCTTGGTGGAGGGTACCAGGTGCTTTGTGAAGCCTGGTCTTAATGAGCCACATGTGACCAGTTAAAAAGGACCCATCTGATGTAACACTCGCCTCATTACCACCCAATACATATTAATGTCCAGGGTCACATTTTATACATACAACATACATATTCATAACACACATGCGGGCTCATATATGTGCTTAAATCACATGGACATGATGGCTTTACTTGTGATCTTCTTTCATCCTGTTCTGTTTGACCTGCTCTCCACTCACCTTTTAACTCCCTTTGTGCTGGGGATTTTTGGCTGTTTTGCACAGCATCTGTGTTAATGTGCTGCCCATTACACTCCATCAAACATACAACAGTCATTTTACTGTCTTGTTATTGTAACATAATAATCACAAGTACATGTTCTGACCTTCTCTCTACCCTCAGCATCTCCACCTGGCTTGCACCATGCCACTGCAAGATATTTCTAATCAGCGAGTATTTAAGTATGTGTTCAAAGTACTCACATTCTGTACTTAAGTAGACACTCATGTGAAAAAATACACAAATAATAATAAATGTAGTAGGACTGATTCAACTCCTTTACTGAAGTAAAAGTTGTAATAAAGTAAAAAAGGTAAAACTGCATTTTTGTGCCATGGATGAAATAATACTTATTTTACCAGGGAAAAAAAAGGAAATTTTCAAAAGTATCCAAAAACAAAGCCTTTAAAAGTGAGTTAATGTGGAGAAAATGTGTTTGATCAGGTCATAGTACTCAGTTTTGAAAGAAAAATTGAGAGAAAAAAGTCACAATTTAGATGGAACATCATTGATATAACATAAAAAGTTATTAGATTACAAAAATGCATAATTATGAGATAAAAAGTCAAAATGATGAAATGCAGTCATGCATATGAGATAAGTAATGCATAATTTTGAGAAAAAGAATGAAATTATGAGCTAAAAAACCACAATCATCAGCTAAAAAACAACATTCCTTCCAAGGTGGCGGCGCACATAGACACAGCAGCTGGAGGCTCCTTGTCACTCCACACTTTTTTGTGTATTTCTGTTTCTGTTTCTGCTACAGGTACACCCGCCACAACCTACTTCAGATCAGATACAATGCGAAATTGGAAATCACAGATGCCTTTGCCCATCACAACATCCCACCAGAGATAACAAGACCGCCAGAGTTAACTGGATTGTTGGCGTGTATGGAGATGTCGGCGGCGGCGTAGAGAGAGGAAGCAGAAGCGAGGCTGCCGAGCGGAACTGCTAGCCCAGGTGAGGAAATAACCCTTCAGACCTCCGCTACCTTCCATCCTCCTCGCCAATGCCAGATCCCTCAGAAACAAGATGGATGAACTGCTGTCTCTGATCGTTTATAACTGCCTCATCCATGAATGCTGTGTCCTAATCATCAGTGAATCCTGGCTACACCCGCAAATGCCGGATGCTACAGTGGAGTTATCCTGTCACACTCTGCACCGCCATGACCAAACCAAAGCCTCCGGTAAGACCAGGGGAGAGGGACTCTGTGTATATGTGCTGGATGACTGGTGTTCGGGCAGCAGCGTAATCGACACATTTTGCTCACCAGACTTAGAGGCTGCGTCCGTTCGATGTTGGCCCTTTTACCTGCCGCTGTGTTCCTTCGATGTCGGCCCTTTTACCTGCCGCTGGAGCTAACGGTCACAATTGTAACCGCTGTTTACATTAATCTGAAAGCTAACGTTAGCTGAGGGTCACAAGCCAGCAGAAGGCCCATCTGGACTACATTCACAAAATCACTGGGGATTTTAACCAGGCCAGCCTCAAGTATTTTCTTCCCTACAGAGCCCCCCCCTCACATTGGACAGTCAGACCATCTCTCTGTGTTTCTCTTCTACACTCCCCTGCGAAGGTGAACAGTACCAGCCCATCAGACCATCAAAGCCTGGCCCGAAAATGCTCTGGCCCAGTCTGCACAGTCTGGAGTGTTTTTGAGGATCAGGACCTGGACACCTACACAGAATCTGTCCTCTTCTACATAAAGTGCTACATGGAGGGGCTCATGGAGGAAAAGCACATCCGGGTCTTCCCCAACAGGAAGTCCTGGATGACTGGTGAGGTCCAGAGCCTGATTAGGGCCCATAACTTAGCCTTCAGGTCAGGGGACAGAGCCCTTGATAACACTGCAAGGGCTGACCGGAGGAGAGGGATTAAGCAGGTAATTAGAAACTACAAGAGGAGGGTGGAGGGTTACTACCAGGACAACAACCTGCAGCAAATGTGGAAGGGCGTCCAGGCCATTACCATCTACAGAGGCCAAGCCACTCCCCCTTTCTCCTCCGACAGCAGTGACCTGGCAGAGAAGCTGAATAACTTCTTTGCACGGTTTCAGATGTCCGACATCGACACACACCCCAAGCACCCCCCCCGATTCCTGCCCCCAACCCCTTTTCCTCCATTAGTATGAGGTGAGGACGAAGCTGAGGGCAGTGAAACCCAGGAAGGCTGCAGGTCCAGACAGTATTCCAGGAGTGGTGATTCAGGCGTGAGCAGACCACCTTTCAAGCATCCTCACTAAAATCTTTAATCTGTCCCTGATGCATGGCACTGTTCCCACCTGTCTGAAAGCCTCCACTATCATTCCCATCCCAAAGAAACACATCATACATAGCCTCAATTATTACAGACCCATTGCCCTGACTTCTGTAATCATGAAATACCTGGAGCGCCTGGTCTCAACCCCCTTCGACCCCCACCAGTTTACCTCCAAGACAAACCGGCCTACAGAGGACGCCATTGCTCTGGCACTCCACACCACCCTGGACCATCTGGAGAACAGGGGGAGCTTTATGAGGATGCTCTTCCTGGACTTCAACTCCACATTCAACACCATCTTACCAGACATCTTGCATAACAAAGTGTTGTAACTTAACATCCCTCTGCCTACCTGCAACTGGATAAAAAAACATTCTGTCAAACCGTCCAAAATCAGTAAACCTTGGTCCCTCCCACTCCTCCACACTCAAACTCAGCACAGGTGCACCTCAGGGCTGTGTTCTGAGCCCCCTACTCTACACCCTGTACACCAACGACTGCTGTCCTGTCCATCCCACAAACAGCATAATCAAATAGGCAGATGACACCACCGTGGTGCGATTGATCCACAACGGGGACGAGATAGCTTATAGGGACAAGGTGGAGAGGCTGTCTACCTGGTGCACACAGGACAACCTCAACCTGAATGTCCAGAAAATTGGGGAAGTGATTTTGGACTTCAGGAAGCACAGGCAGCCTCACACCCCTCTTTTTTATAAATGGTGCTCAGGTAGAAGTTGTTCCAACTTTCCAGTTTCTGGGTGTGTACATCTCCACCGACCACTCTTGGACCCCCAAAATCAAGGCCCTGGTAAAGAAGGCTCAGCAGCAGCTCCACTTCCTGCGTGTTCTAAGGAAGAACCGCCTGGACCAGAAGCTGCTGCTGGCCTTCTATCACTCGTCAGTGGAGAGCGTGCTGATGTATTGTCTGGGTGTGGGGTATGCAGGCTCTACAGCAGAGGGCAAGAAGGCGGTGCAGAGAGTTATAAGAATTATAATATTATAATTATTATAACTAATTATAATTATAAGTATTGGCTGCTCACCTTGGAACATCTGTCCACATCCTGCTGTTTCAGGAAAATAAGGACCATCACAACAGACCCCACACACCCTCCACGCTCTCTCTTCGACCTGATGCCTTCAGGCAAACAGTACAGATCCATCAAGTCCCGCACCAGGAGACTGAGTAGACAGCTGCTTCCCCTGGACAATCCGCATAGCCAACACTCACGGACTCATACATACACTCGCACATGGTGGATCATGACACAATATGCCCATCTCTGCACACTGCACTTTTTAACTTTAATGTAATATAACCGGTACATTTAACCTTTTTTTTATTGTGTTTTTATCTTTATTTATTGTCTTGACCTTTCCCTTCTATTGTAGTGCAATTTCGTTGTAACTTGTGTGCAATGACAATAAAGTCTATTCTATTCTATTCTATTCTATTGTAAAAGTAATAATTATGATATAGAAAGTCACAATTTCTCTCCACTGATTTTTCCCTCTGAAACCACTTATTTTTCACACTGTTTAGTCTATTCTGAGAATGTAAAGAATATAAAGTACACATATTCATGAACAAATGTAGGGAGTAAAAGTAAAAAGTTGCCAGAAAAACACCAGTAAAGCATAGAAATACTCCAGTAGAGTTATAAATACCTAAAAAACAATATTTGTACTTGTACTTACTTCCACCTTTGTATTTAAGCAGTGAAACTTGCAGTCGTGGGATCATTCAATATTGTCACTTCCGCTTCTCCTTCTCTATATTCCAGACATTCATACTTCACTGATCTACCTCAGGTTTTGTTTATTACCCTGCCCCCTCAAAGGGAGAGAGGAGTATTATGTTTGAGTTGGTTTATGTGTTTGTCTGTCTGATTGTAAGCAGCTTTACACAAAAACTACCAGACCAATTTCCATTAAATTTCCATTAAAAGTGGATAGATCCCATTAAAATTTGGTGAATGTAGGTCAATGGTCACAGTCACCAAAAATGTGATTTTGAAATGATGATAGGGCAAATCAGGTCAAATGTGTGCAAGGGGCACAGGGTTTGTTGTGCTGTGCACCACTTGTTATGTTTAGTTCACTGCATTTTTTTCATTGTTTATTTTGTTGTGATGGGAATTTGGGCTCTTTTTAATGATGCAGTTCTTTCAGCTCAGCTCACTTTCAGCTCCCAAGTGGATCTTCATATCTTTTCGTGCTTAATTTATTACCAACAATAATAGGTTAGGTGCAATATAAATTATTAATGTAAAAAAGATCCAATATATCAAATATTTATTATATAAATAAACCTTTGTTTCTAGAATCTATAGTGATAAAAAAAATAAATAAATAAATGGATGGAGGTTTCGCTAGTGCCTGTGCAGGTTATTTATTGGGGGAACCAGCTCAAATATGAAACTGGTTTTTCACCCTCTGCATTTTGATACAATGTACACGTACTCATACTCGTACTCGTCATCTCCCGCTTCATCTGGGTCCGGGTCATGGGGGCAACAGCCTCAGCAAAGCAGCCCAGACTTCCCTCACCCCAGCTACCTCAGCCAGCTCCTCCAGGGGAATCCTGAGGTGTTCCCAGGCCAGCCAAGAGATATAATCCCTCCAGTGTGTCCTGGGTCAACCCTGAGGTCTCCTCCTGTATGGACATGCCTGGAACACCTCCCCAGGAAGGCGTCCACGAGGCATCCTCACGAGGTGCCCGAGCCACCTTAACTGGCTCCTCTAGACATGGAGGAGCATCATCTCTACTCCGAGTCCCTCCCGGATGTCCGAGCTTCTCATCCTACTTCTAAGGCTGAGCCCAGCCACCGTGCAAAGGAAACTCATTTCGGCCGCTTGTACTCATGATTTTATTCTTTTGGTTATGACCCAAAGCTCATGTCCATAGGTGAGGGTCGGAATGTAGATTGACTGGCAAATTGGGAGCTTTGCCTTCTGGCTCAGCTCCTTCTTCACCACAACGGATTGATTTAACACCCGCATAACTGCAGATGCCTCACCAATCCGCCTGTCGGAAGGATGGAGCGGGAGGTCACTCGTGCATAAGGACCTTCCCCCCGATCTGGAGAGGGCACTCTACCCTTTTCCAGCTGAGGAGCATGGCCTCAGACTTGGAGGTGCTGATCTTTATCCCAGCTGCTTCACACTCGGTTGTGAACCACTCCAATGAGAGCTGGAGGCCACTGCTCGATGGGGCTAAGAGGACCACATCATCTGCAAAAAACAGAGACAAGATCCTCCTTATTACCGGCTATGCGGACCAGACTCTTGCTCCTTTGGTACAGGGACTCCCAGTAGGAGACCATCCACCCCATACTCCTGGAGTACCCCCCCACAGGATACCTCTGGGGACACGGTCGTAAGCCTTTTCCAAATCCACAAAACGCATGTGGACTGGTTGGGCAAACTCCCATGCCCCCTCCAGCACCCCAGTGATGATAAAGAGCTGGTCAACTATTCCACATCTGGGTTGAAAACCACATTTCTCCTCCTTGATCCGAGTTTCGACCACCGATCGTACCCTCTTTTCCAGCACCCTGGAGTAGACCTTACCAGAGAGGCTGAGGAGCATGATCCCACGATACTTGGAGCACACCCTCTGGTCCCCCTTCTTAAAAATGGGAACCACCACCCCGGTCTATCACTCCAGCGGCCCTGCCCCTGATGTCCATGCAATTTTATAAAGATGTGTCAGCCAAGACAGCCCTACAACATCCAGAGCTTTGAGATACCCAGGGCGGATTTTGTCGATCCCTGGGGCTCCGCCACCGTGGAGTGACCTCACTGCCTTGGTGACCACCTGTCCCCCGGCTCTGCTTCCATCCTGGAATGCATGTTGGTGGGATTGAGGAGCTCCTCAAAGTATCCCTTCCACCGTTCAACTATATCCTCAGTTGAAGTCAACAACTCCCCACCCGCACTTTAAACAGTGTGGGCCAGTTGCTGTCCCCCCCCCAAGGCATTAGACAATTTGCCAGAACCCCTTTGGAGCCAATCGGTAGTCTTCCTCCATGGCCTCACTGAACTCCTCCCACGCCCGAGTTTTTGCCTTGGTGACCGCCGCAGTTGCAGTCAGCTGCTGTCAGCTGCTTCCAGAGACCCACAGGACACGAAAGCCCTGTAGGCCTCCTTCTTCAGCCTGACGGCCCCCCTCACCTCTGAAGTCCACCAGCAGGTTCGAGGGTTACCACCACGACTGGCCCCAAGCACTCTACAACCACAGACCACCATGGCTGCTTCAGCAATGGCAGAGTGGAACAGAGCCCATTCGGACTCAATGCTACCCTCCGCGCCCAGGACACAATTGAAACTCTGCCGGAGCTGTGAGTTGAAGATCTGCCTGACAGGTTCTTCTGTCAGACATTCCCAGCAGACCCGCACTATTCATTTGGGTGTACCAGGGTGTTGTCTTCCCCTGCCATCTGATCCAACTCATCGGTCGGTTGACAGTTCAGCACCTCTCCTGACCTGAGTGTCGAAAACATGCAGCCACAGGTCTGATCACAAAGTTGATCATCGACTGGCAACCTAGGATGCCCTAGTGCCAAGTGCACCGATGGATATCCTTATGTTTGAACATGGTGTTCATTATGGACAAAGTACGACTCACACAGAAGTCCAATAACTGAACACTGCTCAGGTTCAGATTGGGAAGACCGTTCCTCCCTACCAACCCTCTCCATGTCACATTGTCATTGCCCATGTGGGCATTGAAGTCCCCCAGTAGGGCAACAGAGTCCCTTTTCAGAGCTCTTTCCAGCACCTGTCCCAGGGACTCCAAAAAGGGTGGGAAATTTGAACTGTTGTTCGGTGCATATGCACCAACAACAGCGCCTTCGGGGTGCTTCCCTGCACCTTTGGGGCCCCCTTTGGGGCGCAGGGAAGCAACCCTTTCGTTCACTGGGGTAAACCCCAAAGTGCAGGCTGAGAGCCTGGGAGCTATCAAAAAGCCCACCCTTGCCTTCCCCGGGGCAACTCCAGCAATGAACAAGGTCCAGCAACTCTCAAGGACTCGGGTTCCAGAACCAACGCTATGTGTTGAGGTGAGGCCGACTATGTCCATGCGATAGCGCTCAAGCTCCTGCCCCTTCCCCGCCAGAGAGGTAACATTCCATGTCCCTAAATCCAGCTTCTGCAGCCTGGGATCGGACCGCCAAGGCCCCTGCCTTGGTGGGCCACTCAATCCACATTGTACCGCACCCTTCTGCCTCTCCTCACAGGTGGTGAGCCCACGACAAGATGATCCCATGTCCCCTGTTTGGGTCCTCCAAACCCCATGGGAAAAGGCCTGGCCAACCGGCGCTCACCCACGGGTGAGCGCCGGTGCAATGTATCTAAAGAAATTACCCAAATTCAGGATTCAGAGGCAGAGATCAGTTTAACACTGTTTATTAATAACGTGTGTATAATGTGCACTCCTTTCCCTCCTCTGTGATCAACTACATATGGGTGGCTCCCCGTCAGCTGAGGCAAATTAGAGGTCAGGAAAAAACAGGTCATACACAGGAGTTCAAGATTCAGTACAAAGGGAAATCCAACATACATTACCAGAATGCAGAAGGAGGACCAAAGCCAGGTGATCCAATGTCCAATGTAGTACAGATGAGGGGTGAAATGAAGTCCAAAACAGGCAAAAAGTCGAAACAGGTGTGTACAAAACCAGAAAGACAGAACCAGAATCCAAAAGACATGGGACAAACTGGGTCAAAACCAGAAAATAAAGACAAGAAAAAACGCTCATAAGTTATCACTAAGGGAAAATAATGAACTCACACCCTACTGTGAGAAACAAGAGGTATATATAGGGGAAATAACTGGTGAGACACAATTGGGGTTAATTAATGGGAGGAGACACACACTGTGACCAGGAGGAAAGTAGGTCAACAGAAACCCACTTGTCAAAGTAAAGGCCCAGAACTCCAACAAAGACAAAGACCACAGAGAGGCTTACAGTTGCGAATGCTACTTCAACACAGGGACTTTGCAGTTTCTAGCCATCATATTTACACAACAAAACATTGTTAATGTCTACCTACGCTCAATAGCTTAACAGTCTATATTGCTCAGAATATTTTCCAACAACCCACATTACTTTACACATATGGTGATAGACTGTCATGGCAGCCATGACAGTGAAAAGAAAACATGGTAAATGTATTACCTAATGTTAGTAGTGTACATCAAACAATCTTGTACTCCATCACATCCCCAGGATGATAACACTCCAAAGTAAAATTAGATCCACAAATGACCCAGTGAGTGGTGACAGATGCAGCTGTGAAGTCGACTCTCTTCATCTCCACAAAATGCACCCAAGCCCAAAAGTTCTTACTTTTCCTACTAGGAAAATGATGGACATGATGTCCTGACAGGCTGCAGTTTCCACAAACACAATAATTCACCAACTTGACTCTTAAAATGCTCTCACTATGTCTCACTCGGAAATTCTTCAACTTCTACTCGTATACCCACAATGTAGATTTCAGCGCATGTTTACCTAATTGTGTCACATGACGTATCCCCCGCTGAAAAGGAATAATTCAATTTCCTGTAAAATCAACACCTTTTAATGTAATTTTATGAAGATAGGGTTTATGGATCATGGCCATTTTCAAACAAACAATACTAAGTCTAAATTTGGGATGAAAAAAAACCTTTCACATTACACTTAAAGTCTATTCCCCCTTCAACACCATGCATCTGAGTCCTCCTTCCAGCACAGCTACTATGTCACTACAGCTGAGTTGCGCACCAGAAAAAAATTACTCCCCACTTGGTCAACATCATGGATGACCATGTGACTTATTAGATGTTCCAAATAAAACAAATGAGTCTGGAACCTAGAGAAGGAAACAGTCAGTTCATTTAAATGCACATCTCAGCTGAGCTATTGGTAACACAGTAAGTGATTTAACTGGAGTTAACTGGATTTAACTGGAGTTTCCCAGAAATCCCAGTGTATATATGGTACAAGAAAATCGAATTATTACGTGATGTACATTTGACTCTGAGACACTAGGTGGTGCTAAACATCCTTTCATCGTGGATAAAGACCATTTAGTAAACAAGCGATGTCAGACACAACAATCCCTGATCTTGCACACATTTTAACTCTTAATGGACATCTTCCTCTCAAATTGTGAGACTATGGGTTTGACCTTTTAAGGTTGCTCAAGGTCAAAGGTATAATGCCATTTTGAAGCCTATATGTAGTTTCCTATCTGTCAACAATAGTAACGGAGTATTTCCCACTACTCCATTTGGAGTTACCACCATTTAAAATAATATGAACTTGATTTTGACCTTTCAAGGTCACTCAAGGTCAAAGGTCATGACATCATTTTAAAGCCTATGTGTCCTATCTATCAACAATAGTAACTAAGTCTCTGTCTCCATTGGCTAATCTGTTAAAGTCTATTTAAGGTTATTAAGTATTTATCCAGTGACCTTTGACCTCTTGGGTCAACAATAAGTCAAAATCTATACAGGGAAGATACAGAATTAAAAGGCGTGTGATGCTGATTGGAAGTCTATAAAATGAATACTTTAAAAGTTATATCCATAATTAGGCCTTCACATCAGCGCAAGGCAAGGCACATTTATTTGTATAGCACATTTCATGTACAGGACAATTCAAGGTGCTTTACATAAACAATTAAAATAGAGACATAAAAACATTTAAAAGCAAATGAGAATCTAAGTAAAAGCTCCAGTGAACAGTAACGTTTTCAGACCTGATTTAAATGAACTGACAGTTTTTCTCAGACCTCAGGTATTCAGGTAGTTTGTTCCACAGGTGAGGAGCAGAACAACTGAAGGATGCTTCACTTTGTTTGGTTCTGATTTTTATGACCTCAGGGCTCTGGATGCTTCATTGGGAACCAGCAGGTCTAAGATGTATTTGGGTCCAAGGCCGTTTAGTGCTTTATAGACCAGGAGTAAGATTTTGAATTCTATCTTTTGACCCACAGGAAGACAATGTAAGGATCTGAGGACCGCTTATCGAAAGGCTTATTGAGTCCACAGTGATCGCAAGGGGAAGTTGAATTCTCACTTTGTCCTGATCCATCTGTTGTGTCCTTGGCCAAACACTTTACCCTCCTGCTTCCAGTGTTACCCACATTGGTGGGTGAATTTTGGGTGGTGGTCACATGAGCTATTTGACATGAACTGGCAGCTACGCTTCCATCAGTCTGTCCCAGGGCAGCTGTGGCTACAGATGTAATTTAGCATCACCAGAGGGAGAATGTGGGAGTGAATGAATAATGGATCCATTGGATCCACCTATTTTATTTAATTTCTATATGAATGATTTAGGATCATGTAAAACTGGCTGTATGGTTGGCAGTACAGTTATGAACCACCTTATGTATGCTGATGACTGTGTCATTTTTAGCCCTAGCTCAGCTGGTCTGCAGCAGCTCCTTAATATTTGCTCTATATATGGGGAGCAACAACATACAAAATAGGGAAAGGTCCTTAACATCTGTAGGGAAGTAAAATATCTGGAACATGTGATCACTGACCAACTTACAGATGATGAGGATATTTATCGCCAATGCCCTATGCTGTATGTGCAAGCAAATATATTGGCAAGAAAGTTTGGTAACTGCTCTGTCAATGTGAAGCTGAGTCTCTTCAAAGCGTATTGTGCCCTACTTTACACTGCACATTAATGGATAAACTATAATAAAGGCAGCTACAAGTGGCCTACAATGATGCACTGAAGATACTCCTAAAAAGGCCCAGATGGACAAGTGTGAGTGAGTTGTGTGGAAGTTCTGGAGTCAACACACTGAAAGCAATTCTGAGAAATACAATGCACAGATTCATCTGTAGGGTGAATGACTCAAAAAACCACAATGTTATGGCAATAATAAACATTGTTTACAGTGACACTTGCTGCACATCTCAATATTGGAAGCATTGGTATAAGTGTCTCTTGAAATGAGTACATAGGATTTTTTTAGGCTGTGTTATCTGTATGTTATATGTCCTATTTTTACCTGTATGTTTTTAATCTATTTATTTATTATTTGTTTTAATCTGTATGTTATATGTACTGTTTTTATCTGTATGCAGTGTGCTGTTCTTACTTGTGTTTTTGAGGATGAAATGGACCTTGAGTCTGTAATAAAGCATCAATCTAATAATAATAATAATAATAATAATAATAATAATAATAATGGGGCCGTGGTGGCTCAGTTGGTAGAGCAGGTTGTCCAAAAGGTTGGCAGTTCACGTCCTGAACCCTGACTTAGTCTCCCCATTGGACTGACAGAACTTTAGAAACCTACTGGTGAATGGGTGAGTGTGAGGCTTTGAGCACCATGGCGGAAGAAAAGTGCTATACAAGTGCAGTCCATTTACTATTTATTAATAAAAAGTTACAAATTAAATTACATTTGGAAAATAAATAAATAAATAAAATAATAATAATAATAATAATAAAAAAAAAAAAAAAAAAAAAACAAAAAACCTGTAAGTCATTACATCATTATCATGCTTCTGAAGAGCTTATCAATAATTGAACTAACTGATAGAAGACGGAAATATCTAAAACATGGAGAACACCAGGCCACAAGGACTGGATTTGAGAACCACTGCATTAATGGAACTCCTTCCAGCTGAGTCAATCATGTTACTATTGATCCAAAACACTTCCAGACTTAGTTTTACAGACATTATCAAGGATCCATTTGGAGATGATGTATATTACTGTTTTACTTCAGTAACTGAGTCATACATCACTAAGCATGGTCTAAAAGGATTTTATAGACAGTATGTATCTGTCTGAGACGAACACACCTATTTATAAAATGAATCCAAAATAGGACAAAACACACTGTAAATCTGGATAAGTAATGATGACTTAAAAAAATTGTGGCAAGTGATTGTACTTAAATTATTTGAGTAATGATCAACTAATTCATTGGTTTAAGTAGGTTCAAGTTTAATGCTAAATGCATTAGACTTAAATTATTAAGTAGAAAACAGTAAAAGAGTTTAGTTTGGTTTGTTTTTTTAAAGGGACAGTGTACATATAAACATTCCCATTGTGGTAAAGGAAAGATGCCTGTACTAGGTTGTAGCATTTCCTGTTACCTCTAGTCCTTTTGGCAGGTTGATGTAGTAACATAAACAAGGCAGTCAGAGACAGCAGACCTCCGCCAAGGTTTGATATGGCGCCATATGACGTCAAAACATGACATGATCGAGCCATCGGTGTTGACCCATCTGATGTCTGAAGGTGAGATGATGTGAATGAAAAAAAAAACATGAGATTCTATCTGGTCTGAATCCTGAGATATTACCACTGATGTGTTTTAGATGTTGATCTTTACTGTGACCTTGACCTTTGACCTTCATTGCTCAAAATCTAATGGGTTCTTCCTTGACCCATTTTCTATCATTCCTGAAAGATTAATTAAAATCCACTGAGCACTTTTTGTGTAATCCTGCAGACAGACAGACAGACAAACTGACCCGAATGTAATACCTCCTTGGCAGAGGTAACTACACTTGCATACATTTCCTGAAGGAAATGTAACCTGGTGTTTGTCTCTTGCCAGATCACTGGAGTTGTGGCTGGTGAAAGGAAGAAACACCTGCTGTTCACTTCATATGTGTTTGTGGACTGAATCAGTTCTATTAAAGCTCCTCCCATTTTCTGTTAAAGCTTCTCTCATTTTCTGTGAGTAAAGGACTTTCCCAGTTGTCTGGGAAACCGGCCTGGAGTTACACACGCAGATGCACACAGACAGCTGAATTAGAGTAAAGCCTGTCTGAATGTTAAACCATGCCTCTGAACTCCTGTGATTTTTGGGAAAATTGTAAAGAATTTGTGATCATGAGTGGTTCTGAGGGAAACGTAGATATATTTATTTTTCCTGTACTGTCAATAATAGGTGAGATACAGCAGTTTTAAAACCACTTAACTCACCAAAATGAAGCAGTCATGTTAAAGCTCCTGCCACAGTCTTAATGGGGAGGCTAAGTCACGCCCTTCTACTTCTGGTCCATGGGTGCTAGCTCGCAAAAAAATTGAATGGTAGTGAATGGAGCGAGTCAAGCTAAATTCTAATTCTGTTTGACAACTGCTCTGAAATTCACATATGATAGCTGTTAATAAGAAATATTTGATGTGGCATAAGCAGACCACCCGTTTTTGATAGGAAACAAATGTGATGTAACAATGCGTCATGTATGTGACGTCACACTCCACTCAGCTGTGGTGTGCAGTCTGTGGTGACGTCACATGCGCATCAGGCGTGTAGTCCAAATTATTAATGTGTTTTACTCACAAATGAATCAGCCATTTGTTAACAGAAGCAGTTGTAACGCACATTAATAATTGTCATTCATTATGAAGTACAACGTGTGTGATACAGGGCACATGACAAACCTACGATGGACTATTAGGGCCACATGTGAAAAAAAAAATAGTTTTGATATGACGAGATTAAAGTCAAAATTTCTACTTTAACATTTCTACTTTAATCTCAAAATGTCAAGAATAAAGTTGAAATCAAATGTGGACTTTAATGTCATTATTTCAGAGAGAGCCCATACCGTGGCTGCTGGGTCCATGTACCTTTTGATAGTTTAATATTTCTGGACTTAAGTCTAGAAGTTTTTCTACATTTTCTTTGAATTAGCATCAATCAACTGCATCATATCAAGATGCCAGGGTCAAATTAATGAGTTTATAGTTGCCGTTGGTGGTGGCTGTCCCTCAGTGAAATAGGTCCAGGCTGTACATTTTTGGAATACACCTTTACTGTCAGTTAAATTGAGGTCGCATTACAATTTAATTTGCTTAAAGCCTTAAAGTAGCGGAGAAGTTAAAATACAGAACTCATCTAGACCGGGAAAGGAGCCTCTGCCACCATTGTTATGGCAACCAACGGCGCCCGGTGCATGCTGGGAGAAATGACAAACTGTCCGTTGAATCAGCCTCCACACACTTCTGAGTTAAAATGAAATGATTACAGCTCAATTGATGAGACAACACAGTCTGCTGTTATGATTTTGAACCTCAAAATATACCTGCTATTGGTGTAAACCCTGCGCTACCCTGAAGTACTTCTGTTCCATCTCTGACAGTAAATGTGTATTCCACAAATAGAATGTATGTTTCACCTGGCACGCACCGGGCGTCGTTGGTTGCCATAACAACAGGGGCGGAGACTTCTTTCCTGAGTCAAAATCCTTGAGGCAAACTGGTCATAATGAGTTGTGTGTTTAAACTTCACTACACAGGCTTTAAGCAAATACCTCAATTTAACTGACAGTAAAGGTGTATTCCAGAAATGTACAGCCTGGACCTACAGTATTTCACCGACGGACAGCCACCACTGACCGCAACTTTAAACTCATTCATTTGACCCTGGCATGATATGATGCGGTTGATTGATGCTCGTTCAACGAAAACGTAGAAGTACCTCGTCTTAAGTCTAGAAATATTAAACTATCAAAAGGTGCATAGACCCTGCAGCTACGATACAGTTGCTCAAAAAAAAAATTCACACGTGGCGCTAATACTCCATCGTACTAACCAGATATGATTTTAGCATTTTATTTCCCATTGAATAACATTCATTAATTTTCCAAACTTAGGCCCCATGACCCGACCGGAAGGGGCAGCGACTTAAGCTCCGATTCGTCTGCAGGTGTTTCATAGTGCCAGGAGCACTGTTGCCATGGGCAGTGGAGGGAACTTCAAAGTGGAGAGAGAGCTTCACACTCTCATATATGTTCACACATGTAAAAAAAAAAAAAAAAGGTGTGAACATACTTAAGGGCAGCTGTGGTTCAGTTGGTAGAGTCGGTCGCCCAATGACCGAGAGGTTGGCGGTTTCCGTCCCGGACCCAGACACTGAACCCTGACTTAGGCCCCCAGTAGGACTGACAGAACCTTAAAAACCTACTGGTGTGGGTGAATGTAAAGCGCTTTGAGAACCATGAATGTGGAAAAGCACTATATAAGTCAGATCATTTACTGCTGAACTCCTGCAATTTTTGCAAAAACTGTAAATAATTGGTGGAAACAAAGTTGATCATGAGTGGCAGGAGGGTCTGAGGGACCAGTACGTGTACTTTTTATGTCTGTACTGTGAAAAATAAGTGAGTTAGAACAATTTACAAAAACACTGAACTCAACATGAGACAGAAATTGTTTTTCATAATGGAAGTCTATTGACAGAAATCCCTGACATCATCCCAAACAGGTTCTTGTCATTTCACTTTAAAAAGAGCTAGATCTTCAAACCCTAGTTTGTTAAAATTCTCAGCACCATGGCAACATTTGTGGAAAAGATTGTTTGTCTACTATTTATAGTTTTGCCGTGAGGACGAGTTATTTAGACATTTTTCAGGTTAATTTTTGCTTCTCTCGTGCTCTTGCAATGACATCACCCACTGACAAAAAGTCAGATTTTGGCCTTTTCAGGGTGGATTTTCTCTATTGAGAATCGTAAATTGCACCCTCATGAGAATCACATCCTGTGGGAAGGACAAAAATACCTGAATTTTAAAGTTTAAACAAAGTCTGTGTGTGAAAATATGGCAAAGCAGTAGCATTGTGGCAAAAAAGGGAATTTTTTTTGTCAGTCACATTAAGAATGAATGGGATTTTATTTGGCATAATAATGTGAAATCCATACGACATTCAGATTATGAGACTACACGTGTGATCTCTGTGCCAATCCGAAGAATTTTTCCTACTTTCTACAAAACACTACGGTGTATCGTTTGGGAGTTATAGCCACGTAAACATGGCCCAATTCATTTTGGATGGACATTTTTTACTGGTTTTTCGCGTTTTATATGAAATCCGTGCTTCGCAATGTCATTCCTGATAGATAGCACAGCTTTCAAGACCAGCTTTTAGCATAAATTTTTTTTTCTATTTATAAAGTTTTTTGTATAAGTCAAAAGAAGTCATAATCAATATGACGAACAATATACCCCTGTGTTACAGTACATCCAAGCACTCGGCGAAATATACAGTTGACAGCACCGTTTATATCAATTAAACAGTTTATATCAATAAAACAGTTTGTATCATTAAAACAGTTTGTATCATTAAAACAGTTTGTGACAGCAGAACCAGTAAAATAGACATTGATGAGTTAAAAAACAAAAAACAGAGCAGCTGTGTTTTCAGATGCATACCCACACAAAACACAAAACACCCATCTATCCACTACGCACACACACACACACACACGATAACAGCCCACATACAGTAATAGTACCCCCCCGACACACACACACACAGCTCCAAACCCCACAGTCCAACTATACACACTATGTATAGTATATATGATCAATATGTCCAAACATTCCCACAAAATATCTGCCCCCCATAGGCACACAACATTCAATAAAATATTGACGCAGGAGCAGCCCTACCATATTTATTCAAGTTTACCCTTTTTTTAACCATGCATGAATAATTGAGTTGATAAAATCCATTTCTTTGCCAAACATGAGAAAGATTTGACGTTTGGACAGGATATTATTTCTGTTGGGAGATTATTCCACTGATTTGTGGCTACAGAATAAACGGATGATTTAGCAAATGTAGAAATTAAGAAGTACTAGAAAAGATAAATTATCTGTACTTCAAATTCTCAGTTGAATGTCTTCATGTCAGAGTTGATTTTTGCAACAGATTTAAAGGTAAAATAATGTTTCAATTGGAATCAGATTAATTCAACATTAACATTGATTTTTTGAAGTTAATCAAACTAAAAATCACAAAGACATTACTTGAAAAAGTTTTAAGCATTTTTAGTGAAGGTATAGGTTTTCATTCCTCAGAACTTTGAGTACATACTATCATCACATTTTATAAGTAAACTTCACTTGAATAGTTTGAGTAATCGAACAAGAGCTGACAACACCAGAATCTTCTTCTTATTAATAGCGATGGGAAATGATAACATTTTAACGATTCCGATTTCATTACCAATACTGTTTAATGATTCAGTCCTTTGTTGATTCTCTTATCGATTCTAATTTGGGGAAAAAGGAGAACAAACAGTTTGATTAGCAACAAGTTTGTTTACTTATAAGGATCACACAGCTGGGTGGAGATTCTTCAGTCTGAAACACGTAAAAAACATGACACTCGTTTAAAATTATTGCATGTTGTTGTGATTACTAAAACTGCAGAACATATGTCATGTAATTAGTCATGCTTGCTGGAATCAAACATGCGTAACTTACATAAGTCAAGTGATGTCATTCGTGCTGGCTGGAATCGATAAGACAATCGTTAGATAAACTGCCAAACGATTCCATGGAATTGATAAACACGGAACTGGTCCTCAAAAGGAACTGGATCTCGATTCCCATGCCTAATTTTTAACCAATCTTTTGGATACTCAACCCTCTACTGATGACAGCAAGCTCTCTCTTTCGGTGGAGGGAGATGTTCCATCATTCCTGGTTTTATAACTTGCACAGAACATGTATTCTTCATCCTTTTTTTAACCATGTCAGGGAAATGGGAACTGAACTGATCAGTCAGGCTATCTTTTCTGGAGATAATTAGCTGTTGGGTTGACGTGTCTTGGCCTTCAGTCTTGATTTACCCCGTACCCTGATGGGGAGAGGGGTATTGTGTCTGTGTGTGTCTGTCTGTTGGTTTTTCTCTCACCGTTGATGTGCATTGACATCAGAACATTTAAGAACAAATTTGAAGATTCTAAGTCAAAGGTCACAATAAAAGTCAACAATTTAATTGATATAACTTATGAAGTATTCATCTTACAAATGTGCCAGAATTCTGGTCATTCATTTCTGCATCTTGTGTGTACGAATTTTGACCTATTGTTGACCCAAGAGGGCCAATACCTAAAAACGTCAAATAGACTATAATAGAAAAGTCAGTGGAGATAGAGACTTAGTAACTATTGTTGACAGATAGGAAACCTGGCATGGGCTTTAAAATGATGTAAAGACCTTTGACCTTGAGTGACCTTGAAAGGTCAAACTCAAGGTTACTTCATTTTAAATGCCCGTAACTCCAAACAGAGTGGTTTTACAAACTCAATTATTATTGTTGCCAGGTAGGAATCAAGGAATCATGTACTGTAGGCTCCAAAATGGTATCATGACCTTTGACTTTGAGTGAATCTAAAAGGTCAAAAACAAAGTCTAACTTTTTGAGCTGAAGATTTCCATTAAGAACTAAAATGTGTGTAAATGCAGGGTTTGTTGTGCAGGGCACCACTGGTTTCCTCTGAAATTACTGATTCAGTGTGACCTCTGAGTGAATGAAATGTAATATGGAATAAAAATGTAAACCTCCAGAGTGATCAGGTTTGTTTTGTGGTCTGTATTTGTTAACTAAAATTAAAAGAAACTGTGTTAATTAAAGTCACAGACCAGACCACCTGGGTCAGGACTAAACCAACTGAGTTCTGCTTCTGTTTCGCAAAATTAAGCCGCCTTTGGCCTTCTTTTAATTATTTTTTTTTGGTCAATGTATCTTTATTGAGTTTTTAAAGTATACAAGCAATGAACATTAAAGATTAAATCAAAAACAGATGAGAATAAACTGCAAAACAAAACCCCAAACAAAAGAAACGCTCACAAAAGTGTTCACCTTATTTTACATGTAAAGTAAATTATTCAGAGTCTGGATTTATTGTCCACTATTCCACATGAATATATTTAAAAAGAAAGGGAAAAAGAAGTGGGTGACTGTCGTATTGCACGAGATGTCCATTGGTACGAAATAAGCCCAAAGTACTGGTATAGGACGTATAAGAAGAGGAAGTACATAAGTATAGTAAATGTCTTACATATTAGTGCATTGTTAGCTGTTCAAGATAGGAAATAAATGATTGCTATATACAACATGAACCTTTTCTGTTGACAAATGTGTATTTAAAGTTTTCTACCTTAAGGAAAAGCATGACATCACAAATCCATCGACCAAAAGATGGAGGCTTGTCATTCTTCCAATTCAAAAGTGGTCGTGCTAGAAGTGAAGAGTAGGCAGTGCAGTTTAAGGCTTTTGTAGGGAAAGATTTTCTGAGTGTACACCAAAACATCCAATAAAAGGGCATGGATCAATATTTACACCTGACATTTTTGAATATGCTTCAAATATAAAGTCCCAGAATGAAGTAAAACTGGAGCAGGATTAAAATGTGTGGAAGAGGGTCGCCTTGGCCTTCTGTTTGTCCTTCATAAGTGGGTTATTTCCTTATTTTTTCTCTCCTCCATCATCTTGTTTCAACTGGGTATTTTTTTGTCCATAAAACCCTTCTATTTGAGTCAATTTTCTTGTAAAACCCCATCATTTAAATGTTTCGCTAACAGACAGACACATTTCCTCACTGCATTCACACACTCATAAACACATGCTAACACACTATCTGTCTGTCCACATACATCACACTCTATTATTATGTTAATGAGTCTCCAGTGTCCACATGTCCCCACAGCTTGTGCACACACACTAACACACATATTTATCTGAGCTCAGCAGTAAAGCTGCGCTCCATGGTTAGTAGGAAAAGAAATGAAGAGCAGACATTTTCACCATCATCTGAATGAAAGACACAGTGTGTGTGTGCGTGTGTGTGCGTGTGTGTGTCAGTGACCCCTTCACAGACTCAGAGTACAGATACACTCATATCCCCTTTACTTTTGTGCCCCCCCCCTTTGTCCAGCATTCACAAACCATCCATTTAATTTAATGTATTTATTTACCATCTATTCCAGGCTATAAGTCTAGAAATAAGACTATATGAGACTATAAATGCATAATGAAGAAGGAAAAAACATATATAAGTCATAAGTCATAAAATCCAACACTAAGAACAGATATTTGATCTTGAAAGACAGTTTAAAACAAAAATAGAATAGAGAACAATAGGCTGAATAGGTCTACGGTATGTTAACTTAACACATTCAGCTAATGTTACATGAATCATAAACAACAAACTGAGGACGTGTCTGGTATGTTAACATAACAAATTAACAGTTATTCAGATAACTATAGCATAAATAACACGCTCATACTCAACAGCACCCTCTTGCAGTTGTGAAAATAACATGTGAAATGATTAACACATTATAAATGATATAATAATATGTTAATAGCCCCAAAAATACAGTAGTTACAGGACAGTGTGTTACATTGACATTAGTTACAGTACAAAGAACAAGATGTTTGCATGAGATTTAGCAGAGAAGCTCATTTCCATCTATTGTATTGGACATAAAACCAATGGGACAAACATCACATTAGATTACAAAGTGCGAGAGGAGAACTGTCTGTCTGTCTGTCTGAGTGACTCAGGAAAGTCTGTCCAGGCTGAACAGCTTCAGCCATTCACAGAAAACAGAACATTCATTCTAAAAATAATTTAGCATTCATGGAATTGTCAAAGGTTAGGGTCAAACTGACACAACCAACAGACACAGAAGACATTAAAGGTGTCAGTTTAGACTGAACTGAAAACATTATAAGCAGTGAAGTGGCATCTTCTACATCACTGTTATGGCTCAAATATCAGCTAACATGAGTCTGCGTTCACATACAGCAGAATGCACTGACCGAGGACCAGCACTGGTCTGGACAAAGGAAGTTTAATTCAGTGGTAGGTTTCATGGTTGTCAATCCTTCAGAACCAAAATATTCACAATTCTCTTTCTTTTCGTTTCTTTTGGCATAAAGTCTATAGAATAACATACGTAATTGAAGCTGCAAAAAGCATTGGTCAGGACCTATGCCACCACATGTTACCCGTCAAGACCCTCCATCTATAAAAAGAAAGAAAGAAAGAAAGAAAGAAAGAAAGAAAGAAAGAAAGAAAGAAAGAAAGAAAGAAAGAAAGAAAGAAAGAAAGAAAGAAAGAAAGAAAGAAAGATATGTGTGTATGATGGTGTAGTGGAGTGGGAGCCTTTTAGCCAATCAGCTGTCAGTATTAGAGGGTGTGGCTGTATCTGGGCAGAAAGACAGAGACAGAGAGAGAAAAAGGAGCGAAGTATATGTCATATACACTGTGTATGTGACATATACATATACACTGTGTTTATGCCACATACATAGACAGGACATTGAAACATTGAAAATGCTACAATAACAGAAACAATGCAGAAGCAAAAATGCACAAACCCCCAAAATAAATGTAAAAGAAAAATTGTGCAAATACCACAACACGCACAACACTCCAAAAACAACTCCAAGAGAGAAACGCTGCAAATTGACTCCACAGCAAAACAGAAGTTCATAAGTCATGAGTGACTTTGACTAATGCAGTTTCAGTGCTGTGATGAGACTGGAACTGCTCAAACTTTGATCCTGCAGGAGCTCACACAGCTGTTTAACTATTACTCTTTCTAGAACTTTTGAGAGGAAGGACAAATTGGATATAGGCCTGTAATTGGCTAGAAGGTCAGGATCTACGGTAGGTTTTTTTCAGAAACCAAGTCAACCAAGAAGATATTTTCAATTCAGACCCAGACTTCAGACCCTCCACACTTTAACCACCTTAAAACATCAATCAAAATGGTCAACAATTTATTTTTTTTGCCTCGAAAAGAGCAAAATCCCACCCCCCTTTGTACAAACAAAAAATCCATTAGATTCTGCATCCTATGCTTTAACATATTTATCATAAACACAAAGTATCAATAACTATTTATTGTAACTCACGCAATCTGATTTATATAATCAACTCTAAGTATATTAATAATCACTTTATATTTACTACAAATACAGTATTTAATAAATATGATATCTCCTAATCATGATAGTCTGTATTAATTTATTGCAATAAAATCTTATTTCATGCATTCTTCTACATTATAACAACATTTCTACCTATTCTGATAATACTGTGTAGTTTGTTATTCTACTATATTTATAAATAATTTTAAAAGTACAAATTGAAAAAGACTTAATTGAGGAATAATGTAGTTGCCATTTGGTGTTGATCTAAGCACTCTTGCTCTCGCATCAGAGCAAGACAATAATATTTGACCTGAAAATCTAACACATTATGCTGCAGAGTAATTCAAATATTCACTGGGATGTCACTCCTCCCCCCACACCACAAGCATCTTTAACCCTGTTAATTCTGCTTTTCACTACTGCATAATTTTTGCATTTATTTCATGCCTTATTGCAGGGGTGGCCTATGGACAGGACATTTTGGAAAAATGGGGGGAAAAAAAGTCACAATTGAGATAAAGTCATCATTTTGATTTTTTGTTTTTTTAAAGGTGAATTGTTAGATAAAAGTCAAAATTGTGAGATAACTGATAAATAAGAGATAAGCAATGGGTAATTATGGGATAAAGTTAAAATTATGAAATAAAAGTCACAATTTCAAGTGACTTATTTTTCTACTGTCACATCTGTTTAGTTTGAAAAAGTAATGAGTCTATTCTGAGAAAATAAGGAATATAAAGTACAGATATTTATGAACATATGTAGGGAGTAAAAGTAAAAAGTTGTGAGAAAAATAAATACTCGAGTAAAGTACAGATACCTAAAAAAAATCTACTTAAGTACAGTAATGAAGTACTTTTACTTAGTTACTTCCACCTTTGGCCACTGTTTGTTTTATATGTTTCCCTGATTTAAATCATAAACCTCTCATTAAGCTCTGCAGAAAACTGATAATGACTGTCAGGTGTGTTGGAAGAGGGGTACATCTAAAACATGCAGGATAGTAGCTCTCCAGGACCAGTCTTGAGCACCCCTCATTTAGTGAAATGTAAAAGGATAACATGTTTTTAATCATTTTAGTTGAGGTTCCACATTCAGACCAATTCACTCTTATAGTAAGTAAGTAAATTTAATTTATATATTGTCATGGATCCTGCATCTGGTGTCATGTCAGTCTAGTTTTTGTATGTCTTTCTACAGTTTCTGTCGTTGTTGGTATTTTTTTGGGCTCTTTATTTTCTTATGTGGGTTCATGTTCACCTTTTCTGCTTTACTTCCTGTCACCGGTGTTTCCCCGCCTCCATTAATTTTCACATCATTTGTGACATCTGTCAGTAGGGTATAAATAAGCAATCTGTGTGTTTGTCTGGTGCAAATCTGTCTGCGTTATGGAAAACACAGAACTGAATGGTCCTGCACTGGTAACTGCAAGCCTTACTGCTTTTATAGTCGCAGATAAGCAACGGCTTGCAGCTGCACAGTGCGGGGCTAGGTGTGTATTGAGAAAACTGGGGTACAGGCCTCGAAAGCTCTTTCTTGTTAAGACAAGAAAACAAACTGTTACAATAATCTAAATGTGATGATACAAAAGCATGGATGATGAGCTCTAGATCATTACGTGAGACTATTTTTCTAACTTTAGATATTTTTGTTAATAGGAAGAAACAGTTTGTTGTCAGCTGATTACAGTGCTGCACTAGGGACATCTCTTTATCAAGGAAAACACCCAAATTCCTTAGATTTGATTGAGCAGACTGCCCTAAGTCACCAAAAGAACCTGTAAATATTTACAAGTCAAACTTTGTCTATATAACTGTTTTCATTTAGCTCCATGAAAACAAAGCATAATTTTGCCAAAAAAATCTTAATAACTGGAATAAATACGAACAACCTGAACTGTTTTAAGCGAAGTACAATTTTGATATTACTCTCTCTCTCTCTCTCTCTCTCTCTCTCTCTGTCTCGTCTGTATTTGTAATTGCTTAAATCTACTTTACACTCTGTCTTGTACTCTGTTCATGTACTCTGTACTCTATACTGTGTAGTACTCTGTTCATGACTGACCCAGTATCCCCTTTCCCCACTCTCCCCTCTGGGGGGAGTGGCAACTCTGTCCGTAGTATCTGCATAAGGAACCATAGATAACAAAATCTGCCATGTCCTGTTCTGACCTGTGACCACAGACCCCCTCCCCACCCTCACCTGTCTGATGGATGGGCCTCATGCCCCTCCCTCTCATCTACAAATGGATGTTCATCTATAGCCTGTCTTATCCATGGGAGTGGATCTCTCCTTCACTCTGGTTCTCCTCAGGTTTCTTTTTTCCCACTGGGTTTTGGAGTTTTTCCTGCCGAAAAAGAGGGTCTAAGGACAGGGGGTGGTTGGGACATTATTTATTTCTGTGATTGTTCTTTTTTTTATCAACTCAATAAAACCTGTGAGACAACCTTGTTGTGATTTGGGGCTATATAAATAAAATTGAAATTAATTGAATTGAAGTTCTACCAATCAGAAGCCGAGTGTGGAATTGCCCTAGTAGGATTTGTAATTTTGACTCCAGGACAACTGTAAATAGTTTACCACCACCAGAGGGAGAATGTGAGAGTGAATGAATGATGTAAAGTTTTTAAGTGACTTGAAAAGTAATTTAATCCATTATTACCTCTGCCAAGGAGGTTATGTTTTTGCCAATGTTTGTCTGTCTGTTTGTTTGTCTGTTTGTCTTTTTGTCTGTCTGTTTGTCTGTCTGACTGTCTGTTTGTCTGTGTTCAAGATAACTGGAAAACTTATGGACGGATTTTGATGAAATCTTCAGGATATGTTGGAAATGTGAACAGGAAAAACTGATTTCATTTTGGGGGTGATTGGGGTGGGGGGTGTCTACCTTGGTGGAGGTCTGTACTCTCAGAGTGCTTTTCTAGTTATTATTATTATTATTAGTCGTAGTAGTAGTAGTAGTAGTAGTAGTCGTAGTAGTAGTAGTACTAGTAGTAGTAGTAGTAGTAGTAGTCGTAGTAGTAGTAGTCGAAGTAGTAGTAGTAGTAGTAGTAGTAGTAGTAGTCGAAGTAGTAGTAGTAGTAGTAGTAGTAGTAGTAGTAGCCTGGCAAGCCTGACTATGATATAAATTCATCGTCTGCAGATGATCCATAGACTGAGCATATGGGTGGGATCAACGGCTGTCTTTCAAACTGCTCTGCATGTAATAGGCCAAACAATACATATACAGAGCAATGAAAAGAAGTGTGAACTAGCGTTGAACATCCTATAGGCTAGTTTAATTAACGTTAACTCACCAGGAACAGTGGAGGAAAAATATCCAACCAGGTTCGTTTACATGCTGCTTATCTGACCATAGACTGTTTATAAGTTCATACTTCTTCAACCCTGTCGTCATTGTGCTAAACCAACCCTACAATGTTGCTACACAAATGGAGCGTTGTGATTGGACCGGTAACATTTTACCAGTCCTGGCTGAGGCTCTATGGAGCGTTGTTTGACCAACGATTCAGGAAAAATTATTTTTTGCCACGAGAGCTGGGTTAGTTTATTAGGATCATTATTATTGATCTGTGGAGGCCTGTCTGTCTGTCTGCCTGTCTGTTAGCAAGATAATGTTGATATTGTCATGAGGAACAAATGCTTCCATTTGGATGGTGATCAAGCATGTGTGTGTGTGTGTGTGTGTTTTATTTAGGAAATTGGCTCAGACCGGAAATGAAAGTGAACCCTGTCACTCATTTGGGTCATGTGTGTTGGGGAGGCTCATCTTTTTCGAGTTACAAGAGTGGTGGAGCTGATCAACATTAATAATGAGTCTGCCTCCAGGAAGGATGAGCTGAGGTTGACAGTGGGGTGTAAAGAAAATAACCTCACATTTCATATCACAAAAAAAACCAAAGAACTTAAAATTGACCTCGGAAAAAAGAAAGCTAAAGCAGACTCCATGTTTACTACTGACTAAAATAAGTAACACAAGATACACAGAACACAGATTCTTCAACAGCCACCTAGATACATGGTCCAATCTGTCCCTTCAGAGGAAAAAAACACTAAGGATAATTAACAGTAAAGGGTGTCAAAGTCACCCTTTACAACCCATCTACATCTACATGTTCAAAATGTGAAATCTACATGTTTAGTATTAAATATACATCTTTAAAATCTACATGTAAAAATGTTCAATCCACCTGTTTGTGTTTGTTAATATTACCTAAGTGCCGATCATGTGACCATATCACACAACTGAATGCCTGGAGTTAAATACACCTGTGTATCATCTTTGTTTCTATTAAGTCCTGATGAAGGTCGTCTGACCGAACCCCACATCAGCATCAGAACCTCAGGAATAGAATAATCTCCTCTCTCCTGTTTTAAAGGATGAAGTTTAGTTGAATTAAAAAGAAATCATATCTGAAGCCGTTTCGTTAAATCTCACTGGTTCATTATATAATCTAAACAAAAGCCTTCAAACAGCCCACTTCTATTCCCGTCACTGCTGCAGCTCCCACAGTTACCCCCCCCCCCCTCCCCCCCCTTTCTCTCTCTGTATAAATCGCTAACAGCTGATCTCGTGCATCACACAGACCCGCAGCTCCACACACGCCTCGTGCGCAGGGAAAGGAAACCTCCGAGTCTCTACCGGAGCTCTGTCGTTCTGTTCTGTTCTGTTCTGTTCTGCGCGTGACGTGTCTTCTACCGGATCATTCTGCCCCTTGTCAAACCAGTCTTTCTTTGGCTTCTACCTTTGAAACTTTGTCACCTCTACTCATCCTGTATCCACTGAACCGGACCGTATTTTTGCTCCTTTTGCTCCTCATGTCCCGCTTCTTTTTCTGCGCGTGCTGAACTAACGGGAGGAGCTGTCCGGTCCTGAAAGCGGAGGAGCTGTCCGGTGAACGCGACCACCAGCACCGGGATACGGATTGAATGCATCGGAATAAAAACAGCCAGTTTAAACGCAAAAGGATACTGGTTTTTTTTTTTTATGTTGTCGGGTTTTTTTTGTTTTTTTTTAACGGGATAGTGTTTGTGCATGCGCAGTATCCACACAGGAACCTATAACCGAGCCAAAGGCTTTACAGAAACATTTCCTTTGACAGTTCTTCCAGAAACCACACATTCCTCTCAAACAAATCAACCGCACACACAGACAAAAAAAAAAAACACAAGTAGATGGGAAGTGTTGAGTTTGTGTGAGTCTTTAAAGTCATGAGGATAGTAGGAAATAAGTTCAGCATCTAAAGGTAGGGTGTTTAGAAGAGTGTGAGTGTCATATATGTGTAAGAGCACATCTGCTTCCCATCATGCCTCGCTCTTTCTTGGTAAAGAAAGTCAAGCTGGATGATTTTTCAGCCGCAGAGTTGGAGAGTTCATACAGCCATCACCATCAGCATCACCAGCAACAGCAGCAACAGCAACAGCAACAGCAACAGCAACAGCAACAGCAACAGCAACAGCAGCACAGCCCAAGAGAAGAACTGAGTCTGAGCTTTCACCACCACGATAAAGGTTAGTCACACACACACACACACACACACTAACCCATGTCTCATGAGGACCAGAAGTTTGTAATCAAGTAATCATTGGCTAGTGAGTATTTTTTTAAATAAAATTAAAAAAAAGATAATAAAATGTTGAAAATGTAATTCAATCAAAAAATAAAGAAAACTGAATGAATAAACAAACAAGTTTATAAATTAAATAAACAAATAGAATAAATAATTATAATAATCAAATAAATAAATAATTAAATAATTTTTTTTAAAAAGCATGAAAATAAATCCTTTTTTTCTTCTTCTTTAAAAAACAAAAACAAAACAAAACAAAAAAAACATTTTCAAACCTACATGAATACATGTTTCACTTTGCACCCGTTTTCTCCATGCCCTATGAGGACTTCGAGAAAAAAAATTAGTGTATTTATAGGGCCACATTTTTATTTTACTAGTTGGAGCCTTTATTTATTACCCCCACCACCACCACCAAGTTTGTAATCAAGTAGTTCAAAATAAATAATAATAAAAGAAAATATTTACAATAAGATAAAATATATTTTTAAAGTATAATAATAATAGTAATAATAATTAAATAAATAAATAGGTTAAATAACTCATCTTAAAAATACATAAAGATAAAAAAAAATCCATTTGCTTCCCTTGTTCAATGAAATGAAATTTAAAAAATGAAATAAAAAAAAGAATGAATGAATAAAACTATTAATTAAAATAATAAAATAATAATACATGATAAATAAATTAATAAAAATCCATTAAAAAACAACAAATAAACAAAACAAATAATTAAAACATACTTTTAAAAAAACCCAATGAAACATTGAAAAATCACTGTGTACCTATGTCCACCATGCTTTATGGGGACTGTATTTACTAGGACTTTTATTTATATTTAATCCTAATGGTGAGTTGAATTTTGGTCCCCATTGTATCAGGGGTCCCTATGGTATGACTGTGTAAACATATCAATGTCCCCACAAAGATAGGAACACACACACACAAACACACACACAACCTCCCAGGCAACATCCAGGGACTTTGTATCCACACATTTCCTGCGTTACTTATGACTGTTTGAGAAGGAAAAAAGAATTACAGGGTCACACACCGGTCACTAAATATATAACTTTGACACTCATTGAAATTCTATTCACTGAAGTTTTGCTTTACTTACACTAGTGATTTCCACACCATCTTGAATCTTTAATACAGCATTATGCAGACGCGTATCAGAGAGATGAAAGGAAATGCTAACATGTGAGTGTGCTGAAGAGCCTGAGGGCTTCACACAAAAACATGAAGCAGATCACATCTACAGCTTTCCAAAATATGTTAAAGGTCAAAGAAGAGTGTGCAGTTGTCCTCTAGAAAAGCTTCACTTTAATCCATATGTAAAAATGACTCATTACCTATAAATCCACAATGCATGTTATTAGACTTTGAGATTTTATAAAACTCAGCTATACACAGTATTTAATATTTAATATCAAAGGACTTTACAGTATTTAATGAGTATAAACAGTATATTCAAAGTCTTTATATACTATAGTATATTGAGGTAAAGTTCTCAGTCCTTAATCATTTTTGAGTTTAAAACTATGTGAAAGTGTGACAGTGAATATTTACAACAACATACAACTAACCCTAATGCAAACAACCAAACAAATGAAATGTTGTGCATAGAATGATACTTGACTAAATCAAAACATGATATTGATGTCATATTGATGAAATCAGCATGGATCCTGAAAGCACTATTAGCTTTAATATGAAGTACTACTCAATATGGTGTAAACAAATGTAAACAAAGAATAATCAATATTTGGTCAACTTTGACCTTGGGTGCTGACCATAAACATCAAGTCTTGAAGTCTAATATTCAGTGTGATGAACCCTGCATCAAATATATATATATATATACACAAGAAGTTTGAAATAAATAACATTATAAAAGTACTGGACACTGACCAATTATTATATTTTTATTAACCTTGACCTTTGACCTAATCCATGAAAATAGCCAGTTTGCTCCAGAAAATTGGTCGCTAGCAAACAGACAAACAACACAAACAGACAAACAACACAAACAGACAAACAACACATAAACAAGCAAATGCTACCAATCAACACACAGACAAACAAACAACAGCTGAGTGTTGCTTTGAATGAGTTAGTGCATGTGTTTGGTGCTTTACAGTGTCTCCCTGTGGACAAAACAAAAACTACTGTGTCACACTGTAAACCAAGGTCAGTGACCCCCCCCCCCACCACCACCACCACACACACACACACACACACACACACTAACCCATGTCTCATGAAGACACAGAAAAAAGTTTGCGTTGGCTGTTCTTCTGACCCTCATTCCATATTGTAAACATATTATTAAGCGGAGGGATTCAACCTCAGCGGGTCTGGATCGGTGCTGGGAGGATCCCCTCGTGGGACCTACCCCTGGGTCTGGCATGGGTCCCCACCAAGTGCATTTCCTCCACAGCGGTCCACCACGACTGACTCTGCGTCGGCCAGAAAGGGTCCGGGGGCGAAGGTGGCTCGCGGCTCCGGCCACTTACCAGACTCACTGCACCTTCTGTCCCCCAGGTTAGGGTTAGGGTTAAGGTTAGGGTTAGGGTTAGGGTTAGAGGCCTTGGGAGGGACAGAACCCCTTTTCCCCCAGTGCAGCCAACCCTATTACCAGGGTGGGGACCGGCTGCCAGGGGTCAGCTGCAATGTCAGCAACCCACCTTGAACCACAGGAGTTTAATGCACTCGCATGTCAGAGGGTCTCCCAGAAACCCCATGGTGGCTGGAGCGCACCAGCTGAGGTGGGATCTGGGGACTGGGTGCACGCCGGCAGTAAAATCAGTAGACCCTAATGGTGATAGTCCAAAACCAGCAGCAATAATATATATATATATATATATATATATGTACATACAGATATACAGACATACATACATACATGCATACTCAACAGGTTACTCAACAGTGACAGAATATTTAGAATATTTAACCCTATATGCACCGATTTTAAATGGAGATTGTAGTGTGAATGTGCCACTTGCAGATTTCAATCAGCAATCTTTTTTTTATTATTATTGTTATTATTATTATTATTAATACATTTTTATTTTGCCAGAAATCATTGCATACATGTTGTATAACAAAATGCATAACAGTATGCCAGCGAAAAATTTAAATAATGATTAAAAAAATAAACAGCAACAGAAAGGAGAATAAAACATTATATGAATGAATGAGTGCAGCACAAAAAGAGAATAACTTCACAGCTTTCTTACTAAGACAACAGGATATGTAATGACTTATGTAGAATATGTACTATATATGCATACTAGTGTAGATAATGATTTATGTAAATTGAAAATTCAATAAAGGTTGGCTTTACATTTAATATTTTTGAGTTGTTTATATATAGTGCTTGGATTTTAATCGATGATCGTCTTGTCGAGTCTTAGACTCATGATGTATTTCTGGTTGAAAAAACAGAGTGAGGGGAACATTTTCAAAGAAAGAGAGAAAGCAAGTTGAAAGAGAGGGAGCAGCTGCAGCTTCCACATCTGGACTCTATCCTAATGTACATGCTCGATATTAAAACTTTATTTTCTACAGGATTAATTTAATGTTTTGATGCCTTCAATTCCTGATCCTGTGCTCGTTATATTTGTATTTGAGCTCTCATGTTTTTGACATAATATTTATGTCCTTGAAAATCCTGATGTAGACCATCAGATACATGCAATACACATATGATCCACCAGGGGGAGAAAGTCAGTCCAGTCACACTGTAAACACTGTCATTAATGAGGAAGGTGGCACAACTGGAACAATTTAGAAAGAGAATTAACAATTTGTTAGACATGTGTGTGTTTTATGTTGTTGTTTGTTCAATAATAATAATAATATTTAAGTGTTGAGACCTGATGGTAATATAATTAAAAATTAAAAATCATACAAAGAAATTGATATTTGAAAACAAACAAAAAAGAGTGGTGCCCGGCACAACAACCCCCCCCTCCTTGCACACATTTTAGCTGATTTCTCTTATCTTTGCATACATATTTTTGATGACATTGACCTTTGACCTTTATTCATCAAAATGTAATGTGATCTATTCTGGACCAACACCTTACACCTTGAAAATTATTGTTTATGCATATTTATTATTATTTACAATTATGCCCTTCAATAAAGGGTTATAATTTATTTGGCTAATAACACTGTCAATGTTTGAGAAAAAATAAATTGTATAAAGACCCGGTGCCAGTGTTGTTACTTCCCAAATTCATTTTTGTCTCTATTTCACCTTTAACATATGTATCTCTGTTTATTATAATCTTATCCCCTGTATTTGGTGTTTTTTTAAAAAGTGAAAATCATGTATTTTTCTGTGTTTTCCACACATTTGACCTGATTTGACCTGTCTCTGATGATTGTGAAAACCCATTTTTGGTGACTGTGACCTTTGACCTACTTTCACCAAAATTTAATGGGATCTCGTGGAAATTGGTCTCGTAGTTTTTGCGTAAACCTGCTTACAAATAAACAGACAACCAAATGGACAAACAAACTGACTCAAAAACAATACCCCTCTTGCCTTCAGGGCCCAGTAAAGGCTTTTGTTTCAAATAAGTGGAACATTTCTGTCAATAATGTAATGGTTGAGGTTTTACAGGGTTAATAATAGATTTAATTACAGAACACTGTGGCACTCAAATGTTGATGTTCCCTTTTCTCCATGTGAATTCATGAATATTCATCTAATATTCTTCTTCCCCCTGACACATTCAACATCGACATTTCTTTATTTTTTAAATTTCTGTCTTTCTTTCTTTCTTTCTTTCTTTCTTTCTTTCTTTCTTTCTTTCTTTCTCTCTTTCTTTCTCTCTTCTTTGTGTCTTGTTCTCATTGTGTTATCGATCATATCAGAGCTTTTCTCAGAACTGCATAATGAAATGATATTAGCTTCAATACTATCTCCTGTGCTGCCAGTGTGTGAATGCTCAGCTAGGACTAATTGAAATGGAGAGCTATTGATTGTGTAGATCCTCTGGAGTGGTGGCTGTGGGGTTTTACCTGCCACTGTGTCCTTGTGTCTGTTCGCTTATTGACTGTTGACACCGATAAAAGAAGTAATCAAGCTCAATTCATACCATGGCAACAGATACAAGATTTTATAGAAGTTGTATGGTGTGAAGACAAATTAGAAAGTTAAAGCTCAAAATATGTTTGACCCCCTACAGAGACCGAGAGCTATTTTTATGGTGGTTTCTCTATAGTTAACCTGGTAACACTTAACATTCACTAATCACTAATAAAGTGGTAATTCTCTGGAAATTTTGATGTCATTTCCTTTTATAACCAAACAATTTCCCTGCAATTTCCAGTACACTTACTTACACACTTACACTAACAGTTTCTACTTGTTTCTGATTGTTCTTCTGCATTGATCTGTTCAGCCAATAAATAAATAAATAAATATTTGTTAAATGGACTGTACTTATATAGTGCATTTTATACACCACATGGTGCCCAAAGCACTTTATAATTCCTCACATTCACCCATTCACACAGACACTCATACACCAGTAGAC
This sequence comes from Siphamia tubifer, assembly GCA_020466265.1. NCBI lineage: Eukaryota > Metazoa > Chordata > Actinopteri > Kurtiformes > Apogonidae > Siphamia > Siphamia tubifer. Next base: position 7,638,046 of record CM035793.1, read on the forward strand.
GACTGCTGCCAATACACCGGCAACTTAGGGTTCAGTGCTGCCAACAGACTAGGACAGTGGTGCTGACCGGACACTACTGGACCTCAGTGAGTAATCCTAATTACCTCCGTGTCACAGCGCATTATTTTGATCAAGAGAGGGGACTTCAGTTGTGGGTTCTAACGGTTATGAAAACAGAGGAGAGCCACTTCACCAGTACGTGCACGGAACATTTTATACACGTATCCCGAGAGTGGAATATGACAGAGAAAGGCAGCACGCTGACCACTATGGCAAGCCAAAGTGTTCACATAGGCACGCGTTCCATTTATTATATCACATGTTCCATAACGAGCGCCATTGCGTGCATGCTATCACCGTTTCTCTACAACACAGCCCATTTGATAATGGTAATAATTTGGTTTGTTGAAAAAAGAGAAGAAATGGATGCTGGGTTGTTCAGCCTCTGCTGAATATAACAAAACAGCTGTTTATAGGGTATATGCTGACTGCACTATCATTTGAGTCATGTTCTAGAACACTCATGCACACTTTATTTGTAAGTTATTTTGTGCATCACCCTGTTTGTTTTGAATTCGATGCAAATTGCTATGCAGTGCATTGAGGTGCATTCTTTGCATATGTTAGTATTTGTCATTGTAGCAATAAGTAAACGTTTTTTACATAAAGAAAGCATTTGTCTATTCTCATGTTGAAAAAAGTATTACAATATGCAATTAATGGTGATTAACGATGATTGTCATTGTGATTAAATACTGAAATCGATTGACAGCCCTAATATATATATATATATATATATATATATATATATATATATATATGTGCATAATATAATAGCAGAGGTTGTATTGTTAAGTGGTGTTAATAGTGTTGTTATTGTACTACTTTGGAGTGGTGAATGTTGTACAGTCTGACAGCAGTTGGTAGGATTGACCTGTGGTAACGTTCCTTTTTACACCGTGGTGTAACATTCTGCTACTGAAGGAGCTGCTTTCAGTAAAAAAGCCCAGTTGAAGTCTTCTAAAACCAGTTCCACAGCTGAGTCAAACCACAGCTGTGATCTAGCTGTAAAGCTTCCTTGTGCTGTTTCCACTGTCGCAGGGCTGTGTCGTCATCCTGCCAAGCTCCGCCTCAAAACCAAACAAACTTGCATCATGATTGGTTAGCCGGTCTGATGTGGCTAATGCTAGGCGTAGTGAGTCTAGATCAACATGCCTGGCCAAATATTTTTGGCTAATAGGCAGGTTTGTCTAATTTACGAGGCTAGGCGCAAAGTACATTTGCAAGGTTATTCAGTAAAACTCTTTGATGAATTTAACATAAACCATCTATTTCCATCCATTGTCATTGATCCAACTCCATGAGTTTTACTGGGAAATCAATGTTGTAGAAGATGATGGTGTTTCCATGGTAACTACAGAACCTCATACTAAAGCTGCTTTAGTATGAGGCCCATATTTTCCTAACTTTTTCATTTCCTTCTTTACTATTTTTCTTTAAAGTCTATATTTATTTCATGACCACATTTCACTCTAAGTAATGGTAAGTTATTATTCTTTGTATATTTGTTGTATTGTTGTTGTTTGTTTTGGTTTTGTTTTTTAAACTTTATTTAAGTTATTTATAAAATTATTATTGCTAAGTGTATTTGGTTCATTTGAAGTGCTAATTAAGTAGATAAAGGGAGGATCTAAATAAACATATTAAGCTTTGGGCCTCCCTTATACTGTTGTATTTTACTTGTATTTATATTTGCTTATGTATTTGACATAAACTAAACTAAACCTCTGAACATCTAAATGGGTCATATGTAATGACCATAAGAAGATGAAGAACTGTATTTACATGAATTATTTACATGGACTGATAAGGATTAATGGATCAACAGTAGAGATGGGAATCAAAAACCCTTTTTTTCTGAGAACCCATTCCCAGTAGTTCAGCTCATTGAAGTCACTTGCTTGCTTCTACTTATTGATTCCATCATGACAATATCACATGCATGCTGCAATGTTTTGGTCAGAACGCAGCTAACATGGTGTTGGGACAGAAATGATTGCTTGATTGATTGATTGATTTTGACAATCTCAGTTCTTAAATAAAAGGAAATTCATGATTTAGTTTAAAATAAACCACACCACATACTTATAAAACAGAGAATCAGGATATCACAATAAAGCTGGACGGCTTATTAGATGTTGGATGGCAGCGGATGTTAAACTGTCAAGAGTGGGGCTGTGATATGACTGTGTACATATAAAACACGTATTCAGAGAATGCCTAATCTTTTCTGCCAATCTCAAGTTTCTATGACAACCCGTTCTTGAATTAGAGCCAATAATGTGATTTTGACCTTTCTGCTAAATACGACCTTGACCTTTGATCTTTACTCAAATGGATCATTGCATCTGACGAGCATTAGCTATATGTATATGACCATGTAATTTCATGGTGATATCTCAAGTATTCATTGAGTTATAGCATGATATGTTTCTGCGGGGACACACAGACAGACAGACAGACAGACAGACAGACACACTAATTGCAATAACCTCTCCTAAACAGTGCTGGGCGAGATTAACAATGTCACATCATATGCAGACTAAAAGTGCATATACTGACTGATCTCTCATGTTTTCAAAAGATGTTTAAAACCATTGAAGTTGCTGCTTGTCATTGTATTACCTGCTAACGTATTCCACATACTAGATGCAACATATACAAATGAGTCATTCCCTACTTTAGTTTGCAGTCTAGTGGAGTAACTGTGAACATCCCTCACTCTACTGAAAAAATAAAAACTGAAATATTTAGGGACATCTCCATTTACAGTCTTATAAACCATAGCTCAGTTTCAGTAACTCTATCCCATTACTTCTTAACCTTGTTGGAGTTACTGAACCCCACTAGTTTCATATGCACATTCACTAAACCCTTCTTTATTGAAAATTCTTATTATTTATTTTTTTCAAATTCAAGACAGGTATGTTTTAATGGTGCACAAAATGAACTGTGCATCAACATCACTGTGTTTAAAGAACAAAACCAAAACAATACATGAACTGCATGAATTACATACTAGTATGACATATTAGTTGTTGTCGTATTCATCATACATTTTCTGAACCTGATTTATCCTCACTAGGGGTCACAAAAAAATTAAATATGATATTTTTCAAATTCAAGATATTTATATAAATGTAAGGAGTATAAAGTACATATATTTATATAAATGTAAGGAGTATAAAGTACATATATTTATATAAATGTAAGGAGTATAAAGTACATATATTTATATAAATGTAAGGAGTATAGAGTACAGATATTTATATAAATGTAAGGAGTATAAAGTACATATATTTATATAAATGTAAGGAGTATAAAGTACATATATTTATATAAATGTAAGGAGTATAAAGTACATATATTTATATAAATGTAAGGAGTATAAAGTATGTATATTTATATAAATGTAAGGAGTATAGAGTACAGATATTTATATAAATGTAAGGAGTATAAAGTACATATATTTATATAAATGTAAGGAGTATAAAGTACATATATTTATATAAATGTAAGGAGTATAAAGTACATATATTTATATAAATGTAAGGAGTATATAGTACATATATTTATATAAATGTAAGGAGTATAAAGTACAGATATTTATATAAATGTAAGGAGTATAAAGTACATATATTTATATAAATGTAAGGAGTATAAAGTACAGATATTTATATAAATGTAAGGAGTATAAAGTACATATATTTATATAAATGTAAGGAGTATAAAGTACAGATATTTATATAAATGTAAGGATTATAAAGTACATATATTTATACAAAAATGTAGGGAGTAAAAAGTTTCCAGAAAAATAAATACTCAAGTAAAGTACAGATACCTAAAACATCTACTTAAGTACAATAGAGGAAATATTTGAACTTAGTTACATCCACCTCTGCAATGTACCACAGTCATAAATGAACCACTGAACACACCAAATTACCTGCAGCACAGATTAGCCAAGAAATGTGACATGATCACCTGTAACCAGTAATGGTCAAGCGGAGCATGTCATCATAAATCATATGAGTCAGATGTGTCTTGACCTGTGCTGAACCCCTGAGACCAGAGGTGGGTAATTCCAGATCCATCAAGTGAAAGTCGTGTCATGTAATAATTAGTTCAAACTTGTTCATTGAACCAGCCCATTGTGATGAGCACAATGCCTCATCCATGTAAATGGGATAATTTGTGGAACCATCTGTGTTCAGTCAACAGGTTTGAACTAATACATGGTTGGACTTTGACTTGATAAACTTGGAATTACTCACCTCTGCCTTAGACTGACTCACCCAACCACTAGGGCTCCAACAAACCCAGGTTAAGAACCACTGGTCTATCTAGAGGAGAGGTCTTCAACCCTGGTCCTCTGCAGGCTTTAGATGTCACCCTGCCCCCACACACCTGATTAAAAGTAATGGATCATTATCAGGCCTCAGCAGAGCTTGATAGAATAGAATAGAATAGAATAGAATAGAATAGAATAGAATAGAATAGAATAGAATAGAATAGAATAGAATAAAATAGAATAGAATAGAATAGAATAGAATTTCTTGTCATAGCACACAAGTTACAATGAAAGTGTACTTCACAGTGGGGCCACTCTGCACCACAGTAAAAGGAAAAAGGTCAAGATCAAAATTGAATAAATAAAGATAAAAAGACAATAAATGAAGTGGTTATGGCAGATTAAAAAAAACAGTGAGGTAGAGTTAAAAGGTTAAAAGTACCAGTTAAATTCAAATGACAAAATGCAGTGATGGGCAGATTGTGCCATGACCAACCAAGTGTGAGTGTACGTATGAGTGTGTGAGTGTACATATGAGTGTGTGAGTGTACGTATGAGTGTGTGAGTGTACGTATGAGTGTGTGAGTGTACGTATGAGTGTGTGAGTGTACGTATGAGTGTGTGAGTGTACGTATGAGTGTGTGAGTGTACGTATGAGTGTGTGAGTGTACGTATGAGTGTGTGAGTGTACGTATGAGTGTGTGAGTGTACGTATGAGTGTGTGAGTGTACGTATGAGTGTGTGAGTGTACGTATGAGTGTGTGAGTGTACGTATGAGTGTGTGAGTGTTGGCTGTGTGGATTGTCCAGGGGAAGCAGCTGTTGCTCAGTCTACTGGTGTGGGACTTGATGGACCTGTAACATTTGCCCGAAGGCATGAGGTTGAAGAGAGAGTGTGCAGGGTGGTGTGGGGTCTGTTGTGATAGCCCTCATTTTCCTGAGACAGCAGGATGTGGGCAGATGTTCCAAGGTGGGCAGAGAGCAGCAAATAATCTTCTCAACTCTGCACCACCGACTCAGGTGTGTTGGAGCAGGGTGACATCTAAAACATGGAGGACAGTGGACCCTGAGGACCAGGGTTGAAGACCTCTGATCTAGAGTACACTGTCTTCAGTACGAATACAAAAAGGTCCAAAATACCATGTCACAGGTATCACAGAGAAAACAGATGGGATTCAAACCATCACTGCTGAACTTCACTCCTAGAAATTCTAGAAAATCTGTGACTTGTAGCACAGATGGGAAAAAGTACCTTCCCTTTGTGATTAAAAGCAGAGGGAAAATTTTGGGATTATGTGATGATGTAAGTAATGACCAGAGATGTATAAAGTACTGGACTAGAGGAGTGGAGTAGAAGTACAAGTACTACATCAAAAAACTGACTTGAATAAAAGTTGAAGTATTCTTCAAGCATCATACTCAAGTGAAAGTACTAAAGTATCCACAGAAAATTGTACTTAAGTATTGCAAGTAGAAGTATGTAAAAAAATTTCTACTCAAGTACTGAAAGTAAAAGTAGAAGTACAATTACAAGTAGAAGTAATGAAATTTTTTTTTTATTTACCTCCTGAGTCCCAGCAATACATTTTTGTCCTCTGTAGTGGACAAGAATTTCACACTTTTATTTAAAAATAATAAATAAAAAATGTCAACTGAAAAGGACATTATGTTAAAAAAATTTTAAAAATGTATCTGAATAAAATGTTGCATCATGCTATTTCCAATTAAGGCAATTATTTCATGTAAAATGGCAAACAATGTTTTCTTACTGGGTCTCAGGAGGTTAAGTACTGAAAATAAAAGTAAAATGTAAAAGTACTGTGTAGGCCTATACTAAATGAAAGCAGTCACAAGTTTGAACACATTTATATATTTAATAAACTTCAGCTGAGGCAGCAGTAGTACAAGTACATACCAGTTCACTTATAAGTGTTCATGAAAAAACTACAACTTTCAAAGGCCAGAGTATTCCAAGAATATGACCAAGTGACAAACCAAATATTTCTTGTGTAAACACGGTGTAGCAGCTACACATATAACATTGCCAAAAGGTGGATTAGAGCGTGCAGTTTTATTATATAGTGTTTGATCGATGACTCGTCCAATGATGAGACACCATCATCAAACCAGGTGACAGAGCCATTTATCGCTGTGGCATTGATATGCTACACAGTAAATTTTGCAGTGTTAAATCAACACTTAGAGAGTTTATTTAACTCCTTCTAGAGTGTATTTTGTCCCATTGTCTCCAAATTAACTCTCTAAGTGTTGATTTAACACTGCAAAATTTACTGTGTATGGGTTTGGTATGCTTCTGAACTATTTTAATAAGAGGAACGAGGAATGATTCGGCACATAAAAAAATGTATCGGAGTAAAAGTATAAATTTTTTTTTAACAAATTTTGTGCAGTAGAAGTGGAAGTAGGCGAAAAAAATTATACTCCAAAAAAGTACAGATACTGCATTTCACTACTTAAGTACAGTACTTAAGTAGTTGTACTTTGATACTATACATCTCTGGTAATGACATATGGACCACTTTCTTCCATTAATTTTGTCCCAAAAATCGCTTCAGAGAAAATAATCAAACATTTGTCCACACAGCATCCATTTCATTTGGAGGAATGTCACATATCTGATACGCTACTTAGTGATGCTTGTAAATGTAGCAGCAGAGTGAAGACCAGAGCATCGTCTACGTCTGATTCGAACATTCTGCCCCCTTAACTCTTTGATGCATATACTGGTCACTACAGTGGACAGTTATTCCACAGCTGTTCTGTTATATATTCATGGGTCTTGTGGGTTATGCATCATCCAATATACTGACATTCAGACCATTACTGTAACTTCTTTTTTTAAAATAATAAAATCATTAGAGAAGGTGAATAATTTTTTTTAATTCACTTTCTGATGTTGGATTCAAATACATGTTTTTTTTTTTTATAATTCCAGGAAAAATAATTTAATCTAAAAATATTTCAATCACATGTTTTTCAGCCTAAAGAAAAATTAAAAAATGCACCAAAGGGTTACATAAAAGTTACAAAGGAAGGGAAAAGGAAATGAGAGGAAATGCAAACTGACATCTGAAGTGTCAGTTTGTACAGTGGTTAGATTTTCTGTCCACAGATGTAAATATAAAAGACAGTTGATGCAAATAAAAACCCATTTGTCCTCTTTTTATTCCCTCGTCCAATTAGAATCGATAAGAGAAGTGATAAGGAATCAGATCAAAAACAAAATCAATAATGGAATAAGACTCATTATATTCCCGTCCTTAAACAGCAGGTATTCCAGGCATATCCCACCCCTAGGTCAAATTGAGTTTATCCCCTACACTGATGGCAGCTTTGGCGTAGCTGCAGTCTAATAGAGCCATCCAAAGATTTTGGCCCAAATGAATTAATTTATCTTTTTTTTTCAAATACTTTCCGTGTGCAGTACATTCACATCGAGTGCAAATGACGGTAGAACTCAGTGCGCCGGCTGGACTTGATGAAGTCGGTTTGGGAACTAGTTTCTGGTGCGGAAGAACACAGCCGAAACACACAGCAGCAGCAATGACAGGAGCATCTTGGGAAACCCCCTCCCTCACTTCCCTAAACAAACCTGCGTGACTATTCCAGAAAATCCACCCATCATCCAACTACCTTCTGCAGGATACATGTAATGATCATTTTTCCTTAGTAAAAAAACTTTAACCGCGGAAACGAACACACACTGACCCAACTCAAGGTGGATTTTGTGGAATAGTGATGTGGGAATAGTGACACAGGTTTGTTTAGGGAAGTGGGGGGAGGGTGTTTGCGTCAGCTGTGTTCTTCCACACCGGAAATTAGTTCCCAAACCGACTTGACCAAGCCCAGCCCATTGACTTCCACCGTCATTTGCACTCGATGTAAATGTACTGTAATTAATTTGAGCAAATTAATTCACTTTGGGTGGCCTGTGGTCAGGGTATATATATTCTGACAATGGCTGAATCACCAGGAAAATGCTTCCACACACTTATTCAACTCTGGAGACTGTGGGGATGCACTCCATTTGACCTGGGGTAGCGTATCCCTTTAAACATTCCACAAGACATTAGGTCACAGGTGTCAAACTCTGGTCTTCAAGGGCTTGTGTGCTGCATATTTTAGATATTTCCCTCTTCCACAGGATTCAGTTTAAACTAATTTACCACAGTGTCTGTTGTTTTCCAGTTGTATCTACAATAGTTTATCACAGATACAAATTTTGCACAGTTCCAGTTAGTAAAAAAATATAAATTATAAATCCAAATCCATGCATATTTACAATTATAAACTTAACATTATTAGGCAAAAGTGTGTGTGTGTGTGTCTGTGTGTGTGTACGTGTGTGTGTGTGTGTGTACGTGTGTGTGTGTGTGTGTACGTGTGTGTGTGTGTGTGTGTGTGTGTGTGTGTGTGTGTGTGTGCGTGTGTGTGTGTGAGTGTATGCGCGTGCGTGTGTGTGTGTGTGTGTGTGTGTCTCTTTTTATAGCAATAATATTTCCAGCTAAGTTGTCCTTCCACAATTATCCATCAGCTACAGCCTTTTAGAAAAATGTACCAATGACCAAACTACATAAAGGCAAATTTACTGAAAATGACATTATTTCTAGATATTTTTAGGTTGTGCACAACTACACTCTGCCTTTTACTAGTGTATAGGTAAGTTGTATAAAAGTGTGTTTTGTTCTGAGGAGTTAGGAGTTCAGAGCCCTAAACGGTGCCTCCCTCCCCCACACACTCTAACCAGTTTCAGGTAATGGCTACATTAGAATAGTACATGATGCTAATACAGTACCTAGCTAGCTGCCTCTTGGCTTTTGAGTTGTTAATTTTTGTCCAAAGGGTCAAATGACCCTCTTGTGGTATTTTAGCTAAAAAAAAAAAAAGGTCAATTGACCCCCCCTTGGTCGTGCAACTTTTAATGTCACCTGACTCTTCTGGTTTCTTCTCTCCAGGCTTCGATTATCTGAGTCCATCTCCTTATGGCAACGTGGTGCGAAGTGACACATCTGTCATTTCCAAAGTTGCATCTTCAAGGCGTCCTTCCATCATTTACAGCCGCATTGATGACACATTCGCCGGTGACATCCATGGCGACTCAGATCAGCCCGACAGCCCACGGTCCGAAGCGTCGTCATCGACCGGCGGTTACATCAACGGGGACGCGGCTGTCAGCGAAGGGTACACCGTGGATGCATTTTTCATCATGGACGGACGCTCGAGAAGGAAAACGACAGAAAACCCCAGAGGCGGCGTCCAGAGACACACCTGCGGTGAATGCGGCAAAACCTATGCCACGTCCTCCAATCTCAGTCGCCATAAACAGACACACAGGAGCATAGACAGTAAAATGGCCAAGAAATGCCCCACGTGCGGTAAGGTCTACGTTTCTATGCCCGCGATGGCCATGCATCTGCTGACCCATGACCTCAAGCACAAGTGCGACGTTTGTGGGAAAGCGTTCAGTCGCCCGTGGCTGCTGCAAGGCCACAAACGCTCGCACACGGGCGAGAAACCGTTCGGCTGTACGCACTGCGGGAAAGCCTTCGCTGACCGCTCCAACCTACGCGCTCATATGCAGACGCATTCGGCCTTTAAACATTACAAATGTAAACGTTGTAACAAGACATTTGCACTTAAGAGTTACCTGAACAAGCATTATGAGTCCGCCTGCTTCAAGGGGACATTCTCCCCCTCGAGTTCACTGGGGGAATCAGAGGTGGGAAGTAACTGAGTAAAAAAGTACTTCATTACTGTACTTAAGTAGACATTTTAAGTATCTGTATCTTACTTGAGTGGTTATTTTTCTGGAAACTTTTACTTTTACTCCATACATTTGTTCATGAACATCTGTACTTTATACTCCTTACATTCTCAGAATAGACTTTTTCAAACTAAACACATGTGACAGTATGAAAAATAAGTCACTTCAGAGGGAAAATCACTGGAGGAGAGAAATTGTATGTTTCTATATCATAATTAGGACTTTTATTTCACAATTTGGATGTTTTATTTTCATAGTTATGCATTTCTTATCTTTTATTTATGACTTTATCTCACAATTTTGATGTTTTATCTCAAAATTCAGCTTTTTTAAAATGTCAAAATTATGACTTTATTTCAATTGTGCCCCGCCCCCCTCCCACACTATTTTTCCTAAATGTCATGCCCATACCCAGAAAACTAAGTAACTGTGACCTGATCAAACATATTTTCTGCACAGTAACTCACTTTTAAAGGCTTTATCTTTGAATACTTTTGAAACTTTTATGTATTAGTTCATTCATGGAAAAAAATGCAGTTTTACTTTTTACTTTATTACATTTTTACTTTTACTTAGGAAAAGGAGTTGAACCAGTACTTCTACTTTTACCAGAGTATTTTTTCACACAATTAGCTGTACTTCTACTTAAGTACAGAATGCAAGTACTTTTACGACCTCTGGAGGGAATGATGGACTGGAGTTTGTGGTCTTTACTTCTATCTCAGGGGTCTCAAGCTCATTTTCTTCAGGGGTCACATTCAGCCTGATTTGATCTCCAATGGGCCAGACCAGTAAAATAAAAATATAATAACCTATAAATAATGACATTTTCAAATTTTTGTCATTGTTTTAGTGCAAAAAAGCCCATTAAATAATGAAAACACTTTTAGAAATGATCCAAATGCAAAAAAAAAGTTACATTTCATGAGGAAAATAATGACAATTTTAACAATTTAGCATTAGTCGAGTTAGTTTTATTGTGGATCAGTTCTACAAAGACACTAAAGTCTTAGTGAGTGAAGCAGAAAATGGTTCACATTTTCTTTAGACATTTCAGGTTGTTCATATTTGTTGAGGTTATTCACATTTTATTGTTACAGGATAGTTTGTAAATGTAAATATTTTCATAATTTCATATTTTTTTTGGCAGTAAAACAATGTAAAAAAAAATTAAGTTGTCATCATTTATAGGCAAAGAAACAAACAAACAAACAAACTATGGGGTCATTTAATAGGTTGTCAGGCTTTTCATTCCACGAGCTGCATTGTAACCATTGGGGGGCCACATTTGAGATCCCCGTTCTATCTGATCATTGCCTACTTCTCTATGGGGTAAGGAAACTGTCCAAATATACATGTGCATAAGACAGATATGCATGTATAGCATATATTCAGTGCTATACTTCAGTGCTGTGTTCCAATATCCATAGTGTCATGAGTACACTTACACTTTCAGTATTTACCAAGTGTACATATATACACATATCAGCAGTAAGTACTGTTCACGGCCCCACTTTGGATATTCAGAGTGGAATATGAAGAATACTTACTTATTTTTCAGTCATTATAAGGTGTACAGTTGTCCCTCACTATAACGTCGTTCACCTATCACGGCCTCGCTGTTTCGCAGACATTTTTGGTGCAATTTTTTATTACATTTTTTTTATAACTTACAAACACATATGCATGCTGATTGGCTAATGGACTGTAGACTGTTGTTAATGAGTCTCCTCTGTGCCATGTCTTCTATACAGTATAAATTCAGCATTGACATATTCACATAAAAATTCAATTGCTAGCAAAATCTACAATGTCGACCAAATGTTCTGCACAAAAGTACCTGCGCTCAAAGGTACCAAAAGGTAGCGGAAAATGCAAGAGACAGCGAAAGAAGAGAAAAATTTGAGAAAATGTTCATTCCTGTCTGAGAAAAGTGTGTGGTGAGGAAGTTTACAGCCTTAAAACATAGAAAATAATTGTAAAAAAAAACAAACAATAATAATAATAATAATAAAAAATGAAATGTGGGTTATTTTTAGAACGTAACCCCTGCGATAACTGAAGGACAACTGTACCCACTTCTAAATCCCCCTGATGGAATGGAGGGCCCACCCTGCCATATTAAAAAAATAAATACAGATACTTTTGGTGCCATATAACTTATTGATTTTATTTATTATTATATTTTTTGCTTCTTTAATTTTTATCCCTGCGTTTCCCATTTACATTTCCTTTGTGTCTTTTCTCATTTATTTATTTATAATTTTATACTAGTGAGCAAATACTACTCATGATTTTTTTGGTAAATCAAATAGTCTTATATGTCACTCTTTCTAAAATGGTATTTTTCTCGACTACAAACAAAAGTAAAAATGTAGCGTATACCCATTTCTTCAGGGAACACCACAACACTAACTATAGTTGTGTAACAAAAAATAAATAAATCTTTGTGAACTTTTGTATGAGTTCAGTCATGTAGAAAATGTATGTATTTTATCAGCAAATGAATGAACTCATTTTGACAACAATTGCAAAACACTGCAAGAAAAAAAGCCTACAGCTTGACAATTCCAAAATTGATTGATTGATTGTTCAGCCCCTCCCAATGGCACTGTTGCTGTGTAAATGAAAGGCACTTCTGATAAAATATTTTGCCGTTTTTATATAAAATCATATTTCATATAAATGGCCACTTTTATGAGAACGCCCTGGCCAAGATAGGCGGCAATGCAACACATAATTACATAAATAAATGAAAGTTAAATTGGCCTTGAATTCTCAGTTTGGACCTAAAAATTCCCAAAAACCTCACCTTTGACCATTGTCTACTGAAATAAATTATGCCAAACAAAGTGAAAATTAAAATAAATGAATAGATTTTAAGTTGATTACAATTTTAAGTTGATAGTTAAAAACTATTGATTTTATTAAGTATATGTAAGCATAATTAAATCCAAAATAATGAAATTATTAGTTGAATTATTTTGGATTTACTTCAGATTTAGCACATGTTGAGTAAATCCAAATCAATGTTTGTTCAATATTTACTAGTTATCTAGAAAATACAAATACATTTAAACTTAATAAGGTAGAATTAAGTCATATTCCTAAATATAGGAATGATATTGATTTATTTCTGACTCCATTTCTACTGTGATTTTCAGCTGATATTATTCAAACAAAAATAATATTTTATTAATATTAATTAAGCCCAGTCACACTTTTTACGGTGCAGTTGGTTTCCAGTCTTTGTGCAGAACAACCAAAAGCCTTTTGACCATTTCTGTTCAGGCAAATGGAACAGACAGCAAAATGCAACAATTTATACAGATACTAGCTTTTAATACCTGTGAAGTGATGATGGATTTACAACAGTAGAGTCACATTGGTGAATTTTGTATTTTCATGTTTGTAATTCTTGTCAAAATTTACTCATTTGCATCTGGATCAAGTCCACACACTACATTTAAAGTACATTCGAGAGTTTTTAAATATTTATTTTTTGCACCACTCTAGACTAATATACATGCATTTCTGTCTAATATTTTGACACCAACCTTACCCTATGTCTCTCCTTCTTTCTGGCAAGAAGGACAATATGATTTTTCCTGCAAGGATAATGATGCAAACGACAGACAAAAATAGATGAAAGACATCTTCAGTTTACTAAAGCACCTCCAGTCTGTCTTTTTTCTCCACCTTGGTCACCTGGAAGTGGAGTGAAATATCATGTATGATGCCTAAATTAGACTGTCACCTGCTTGGATAAGACATGTCTCTGTCCTTCTGAGGCTGTTTTCAGTATCTGAAGATAAATAAAGCACAAGCATATCCAGCCTTTCCTATTTCCAACACACTTAGATCTTTTTACATCCATATCTGTTTTCACGTTTCACTTTTTTTTCAACCAGTGATCACTCTGTCTTTTTGTGGCAGACGTTATCACAGATATTTAAAGCAAAAAAAACTGGTTACGTTTTTACTTTTCCTGCAAAGACTTTAACTTAATTATTTTCATGAGCAAAAGTACTGTATAGTAACATAAAGTATGATGGAAAGAAGGATATGTCTGCATTCTACATTTTTTAGGAGATGTGAACTTGGACCGAACTTGCTCAAGGAAGGGAAACTAAAGAAAGCAAGAAAAGCACATTATCTTTCACCACAAGGAAAAAAACACCTTTACTTACACTACAGTAGTGACTGTATTTGTATGTTATTTATTCTAAGGCAGGGGTCTCAAACTCATTTTCTTTCAAGGGCCACATTTAACCAAATTTTATCTCCAGTGGGCTGGACATAATAATCTGCAATAATGGCAACTACAAATATTTGTTGGTATTTTTGTAGAAAAAAAAAGGAAATTATGAAAATACTTACTTTTATAAACTATCCAAACAAAAGAGAGTGCAATTTTAAAAAATCTCTGTCTCAACTTATCATTTGTCTGTGTGTATTATGAATCAGATCTACAAAGACACTAAACACTTACTAACAGAAGCAGAAAATGTATCAAAATGTGCTTAATTTTCTTAAGATATTTTAATTTGTGTATATATTCACATGTTATTGTTACAGGATAGTTTGTAAATGTAAAAATGTTCATAATTTGATGTTATTTTTTGCGCTGAAACAAGACACATATTTGAAGTTAAGTTTAAGGCCCTGTCCCATTTCTCCCCCTAACCCTAAAATTTCCCCTAACCCTAGATTTTGCGCGTTCATGTGTAGGGGTAGGGTGTCCCATTACCTAGGGGAGCAAGTGGGAGTGCGATTTTGCCCTTAAAATCAACCCTCAAAATGTAGTGAGGTTGGTTGCGGACTTCGTTTTGAGTGGAAGATGAAATTACCCATGATGCACTGCGAGCTCAGCGAGCCGACTGATTTCTGACGACAAAAATGGCGGCCGCAGCTGGAGGAACTGGACCGGTAATGTTACCTTGTCAAGCTAGCGGTAATGCTAACGTTAATGTTATAAATCGCCAACTATTGAAGAAAAAATACATCAAAACATTTAAATAAATCAACATACCCGAGACAAGACCGAAAGGCAAAGTAGACGGCGAATGCGTCTTCTGTTTGCCGCATTTCTTCTCTGCGCATCCCGAAGGTAAATAAACAGAGCCAACACAACAGGTAACACAGCTGGGACCAGCATTTGTCCTCCGTGTAAATAGTAGTCAGCTGCTGTCAGTCTCGCGGAGGGGTGGTTTCATATTTGGCGGGGAAGACTTGTCAGCGTGTGACGTGAGCAGGTTTGTTACGTTCACTTCGCGAGTGGTGTCCCATTTTCAGGGGGAATTATTTCCCCTTAATGAGTGGAATTTACTTTTTAGGGCACTTAAAACCAAGTGGAAGTTTTAAGGGGGAGAAATGGGACGGGGCCTAAGTATAATATAATATTTTCCACATCAAACTTAGAAGAAAATATGGAGTCATTATTTTTTGTAGGTTATTCTGATATTGGTCTGTGTGAGAAACTGGAACTAAAATCAGTTCCACAGCCTTGTCTGAGGAATTATTGCACTTTGCAAATTCTTCTCATTGGCTGTACTGGAACCTTTGACGGGCCACATTTGGCCTGTGGGCCACATGTTTGAGACCCCTGTTCTAAGGCCATGAAAAGACTGACCTGAGGACTGTAAAGATCTGCTTTTACAGGGTCACATGGGGACAGTTGAAATATCAGTGCTTTACTTTGACAGTTTGATCAGTTTCCTGACATTGAACTCCAGGTTGGAATCAGAGTCACTGAGGTTCCTTTTCATTACCAGTGTTTTTCTATAAACCTATTCTGACACCATTTATTTTATACTTTCCATGTCAAATGAGGATGAAGGCATATAAATATCTGTTGTTGTCAAAGCTTGAATGTTTTTCAAGAACTGTAAAATAGTATTACTGGGGAAATATTTATTTATGTATGTATTTATTTATTTATTTATTTATTTATTTATTGAATTGTTTGTTTGTTTTAGTGCTTTTAGGGTGAAGACACATCAACCCAATCATCACCGGTCATACGTTGTCAGGCAGTCTGGCCAGGTCGGTAACATGAGTGTTCCAATGTGATCAGCTGTCGTTAATACCATCTCCAGTCTTTTTTGACCAATTCAACATGTGTAACTGGCTACTTCCTGTCATTAAATCAGCCCAATCTGATTGGTCTGGAGATAGCCTTTGACTAGTGAACCAGGCTACGTTTATACAATGACTTTCTTGGTATAAATGGAAGGCTGTGGCTCAGTTGGTAGAGCAGGTTGTCCATTGACTGATGGGTGGGGGTTCGCATCCACATGTCGAAGAGTCCTATAGCAAGACACTGAACCCCAAATTAGTCTCCCAGTAGGTCTGGCAGAACCTTACAGACCTACTGCTGTTTGAGTGTGTGTGTGAATGGGTGAATGTGAGGCTAATGTAAAGTGCTTTGAGGACCATGAAGGTGGAAAAGAACTATAGAAATGCAGTAACATAACACGATAACAACAGAAGACGTAAAAGTGGCGTCTCGTCTTCAATTTTTCAGATGAAGATGCAACAGTTGGCAAAATTCAATTGGATATGCCTGCCAGGCTGCCAGGTGGTACTGTGATAGAACGTTGGTGAGTCCGCAAGCATCCACAACCTGTTGTTTTAGCGCTTTTTTTTTTTTTGGTCTGCACTTATATAGAGCTTTTCCACCTTCATGGTGCTCAAAGCGCTTTACACACTTTATGTCACACTCAAAGCACATTGGTGCTTTGAGTGTGACATAAAGGTGTATGCAACATGTTGTGTTTCTTGCTGTTTAAACGGAGACATGACCCAGCTCGTCTTCAAAATTCCCCACTCCTTCCAGAGTCTTCAGTTTTTTGACTTTTCAGACTCCGATGGCGCGATTTATGTGTAAATGAAAGGTACTTGTCATTTTCACTCACAATTGTCCTTGTATAAACGATTGTGTCAACGCTGATATAAGCGGTTACAAAGGATTAATTCCATCAGATTACATCAAAATTACCATGGAATTATCACCTCATTAGCGAGCCATAATGTAAAGTGTTACAGTGAATTCTCCAAAGGTTTCGAGCGAGCTCTGGGTTTGGGTCGACACAGATGTTCCATCATTTTCTGCTTCTACATCTCTCACACAAGCATCAAACATACACTCAAGACAGTGGTTAATGTGATGTGTTCACACTTCCCATGTTGGGAAGACAAAATTTGATTGATCAGTTGACAATAGCATAGTAATGATGTTAACATTGGTGGTTGTCGAGACGTTCCAATGCTCTGCGAGCTATTGGGTCTGGCCAACATGGTTAAGGCAAACCATTTCCTACAGTGTGTGGTTGACTCACCTCCCTCAAATGCCTCAGTTTGCTTCTGGTCATAAACCAGAAAAGGCGGTATCGAAGCTTAAACCAATTGCACCACTCTTTCCTCTGACGTATCCAGTGGGGCTAAGTAGTAGATTAAACTCTAACTGAAACTGCCTCCAGGGTTAGCGTTAGCTTTCTGCTGGTTGATTTCTGGTTGAAATGTTTCAATCCAGCTCCTATGGATGTGTCAAAGGCTTGCCGCTGCTCCGTGCTTGCAGTGAATGAAACACTACTGAAAACAATCCTGGGGTTCCACTCACAGTTCATCACTGCAGTGAACACACCTCTACCCAAAGCCACTGGAGATGCTCAATGTTGATTGGCTCCCAACAAAGACGGTGGAGTTCCCAATTTTGTTTTCCTGAGTTTGAAAAGCTGAAGATAGCCAGACTAGTTGCAGCAACACTGTTCAGTGTTGTGTCAAACTAGGATGGGTGGTGCCAGGCTCGGGTTGGTGTGTCTTTTGTCCTTAAAAACATCTTAATTGTTGTCCTTTGTTTTATTTTTTAATCAATTTTGCCTTCACTACAAATATGCCAAAGCATTTGACTCTTTTCATTTGTCAATATATTTCTTTATGTTTTGAGTCACTTTAATTCTACAATCTACTGCATGCAAAAAATTACTAATAATATCAATATCCTAATAATGGGATCTATGCCAATTTTCTGAGTCTTTGGGATATTTTGCCAAACCTCTTCTATAATTACACTGCGCAGTATTTCATTCATATTCAATAGAGCAATAATGCATGATATTTTTGAAAGACATACGTCATAACGCTTGCAACATGATCAAGTACTGCTATTCTACGTAGTTATGAGAAATATGATATCAGGGAGATAGCAAACCAAGTTAGTGTTAAATACTAGGGGGTGGGTTTATGTTCTATGTTTCTAGAGGAACTGTGGATCTGATGTGATTCCTTGAGGGTTGAGACTTTTTGGTTTGTTTTAATGGATGTTTCTGTTCTTTTGATTTTGACACATTTATTTTGCAATACTGTACAAAATAATTGGCTCCTATTTATAATTATGTCTTACACAGCAAATATGGGAGTGTTAAATATTCAGTGTCAGTGTTAAATAGAGTGTTGGTGTTGTATTAACACAGTGGTTCTCTTTGTGGTGCAGTGTTCTGCATGTTTTACATATTTCCCTCTTTTATCACACCTAGTTCAATTATGATAATGATGTAATGGCTTCCAGGTGTGATGGAAGAAGTATGTTTTTAATTATTAAATTATTTTTTTTATTTACATGTGTAATTGTTATTGTTATTGTTATTCTGATCATTATTATTATTTTATTTTACTTTACTTTTGTCATTTTAAAATGTACTTGTTTCATTTATTTTTTAAATGTATTTTAATTATTTTTTGTATCAAAATAAAAGAAGATTTTTATTTTTAAAATATTTGTATAATTATTTTTTGTAATTTTTAAAACACTTTTTCTATTTTGTAATATTTTTATTTTTTTTAATATTTAAACATTTATTTTTATATATAGTTTTTATTTTCTGCAATTTATTATTTATTTAATTTGCTTTTTTTTATTTAAAAAAAAGTAATGAACAAGAGGGTGATATCTAAAACATGTAGGACACTGGGTTACAAGGACCAGATTTGAGAACCACTGCATTAACACTACATTGGTTTAAAACAGGAGTGCTCCCAATGCTTTTGTTAAATTAATGTTATTAAATCAGGGTGATACTGGTGTTAAACAAATTCAGATTGGTGTAGATCAGGGCCACATTCAGTCTGATTTGATCTCCAGTGTGCTGGAACAGTAAAATAAGATAATAGCCTTTAAATAATGACAACTCCAAAACACCATAAACACCATAAGAAAAGCGAATAACCTGAAAAACGGAAATTTCTTCAGAAAAATAATGCAATTTTAACAATGTTATACTTCAACCTATGTATTATATATTGGTTCTACAAAGACACTGAACAGTAATAGTCAGACAAGCATTACAAATGTGCTTCATTTATTTTAGACATTCCAGGTTATTGTTAATAGTTTTTAAATATTAATATTTTCATCATTTAATGTTATTTTTTGTGGTAAAACAAAGACAAATATTTGAAGTTGTAATTATTTGTGGGAGATTATGATACTATTATTGTCCTGTGTATGGAATCTGAACTAAAATGAGTTTTTGCACTTTGTAAATTCATCCCAGGGGCCGCATTGGAAACTTTGGTGGTCCACATACTTGTGACCCCTTACATCAGAGTTCTAGAATGTTTAACGCATTGAAGAAAAATATCGAACCATCGCCATCTTGTTTTTCACAAGAGCTGGTGAAGTTGTTCATTCTTCTGGAGTCCCTGAGGCTGCACTGAAAAAACAAAACAAAAATTGGGTTAAGTATTGTGAGATCTCGCAGTACTTTTGCAAAATAGTTGTTGGGATGGTTCTGTCATGACTCTGCGTAGCCGCCATGTTTGCAGCCTCCTTCCCTTCCGTTCACAAACGTACTCTCTACTCCAGGGGTCTCAAACTAATTTTCTTCGGGGGGTCACATTCAGCCTGATTTGATCTTTGAATGGGTCAGACCAGTAAAATGAAAACATAATAACCTGTAAATAATGACAACTCCAAATTCTTGTAATTGTTTTTGTGCAAAAAAACCCAAAAACCCTCCATTAAATTATGAAAATATTTTTTTTACAACTTATCCAAATGCAGATGAAAGCAAAATAAGGAAAATCAGAGCAATTTTAACAATATTCTGCCTCAATGTATCATTAGTCCATGTGTTTTTATTATGGATCAGTTCTACAAATGCACTAAACTGTTAGTAACAGAAGCAGAAAATGGTTTAAATTTGATCAAATTTTCTTTACACATTTGAGGTTGTTCACATTTTATTGTTATAGGATAGTTTGTCAATGTCAATATGTTCATATTTTTGCAGTAAAACAACGAGAAAACATTTAAATTGTGATCATTTATAGGCAAAGAAAAAAACTGAAGAAAGTCATTCAATAGGTTATTATGTTCTTCATCCCACAGGCTGCACTGGAACCATTTGTGGCATGTATTTGGTCCCCGGGCCACATGTTTGAGACCCCTGCTCTATTCTCTCTGGGTCGTGCTGCTTAACATTTACTTTACTTACCATTTCACCATGGTAACCCCTTCAGTGTTAAGTGGTTTCTATTTTTGTGTGTTTCAGAAGTCTTAATTTGACACTTTACAGCGTGGAAACATATAGACACTTGATGGGTGATAAATTAACACTGGCATATTTCCTGTGTAGCATTAGCTCATTAGCTTATGGACAAATATGTTTGAATCTCTCAGGGCTTTCCAGGATTCACAGTGGTGGCACAAATCCCTGAGTCAGAGGCTCTGGGTTGGGGGTGGGGGTTCTACATGGTTTATGCACTGCCTGCCTTGTATTATTATTCTAAGACACTGTAGAAAGTAGAAGGTATTACTGTGGGCTTCTGGTACTGAAACATGGACAAATGCAACTGTGCAACAGTGAAGTGCAAGTGAAGGCGGACACACGTCTCTGTCAGACTTTAATGACTAGTTCAAACAAACCCCCTTCTTTGAGTTGGTTAATATTAGTTTTAAGCTGCGCCCCATTACTACCCACTCACTTTTACCCTTAACACTCGTTTTGTGTGTTCATGTGAGAGTGTAGGGCAGAGGTCTTCAACTCTGGACCTTGGGCCACACTGTCGTTATCAGGCTTCAGCAGAACGTGATAATGAGCTGATCATTTGAATCAGGTGTGTTGGAGTAGGGTGACATCTAAAACATGCAGGACAGTGTGGTATGAGGTCCAGAGTTGAAGACCTCTGGGGTAGGGTGTCCCATTATGTCTGAAGGTGAGTCAAGTTTGCTATTTTATCTGAGATATACAATAACTTGTAATTAAGTTTCAGGGAATAAAAATAAATGAATAGACAAACCTGGGCCGATGCGCTTAGGGAGAGAAAGTTGAAAAAAGCTCCGTTTGTTTCACTAAAATTAATTATTAAACCCAACATAAGAGGCAGAATTATATCTGGTGATGACATTTTCACACACTGTAACATCTGTAACTGTACACAAGTGTTGCCAGATAGGAACTGTGTAACTATCATACCAAAACCACTAAATTATCGTATTACGGGAGAAATTATCGTACACAAACAAAATGCATACAATGTAGCCAATTTAGTGGTATTTATATTTCAAAAGTATTTCATGTCATATTTTAAATAGTATGCGGCACGGTGGTGCAGTGGTTAGCACTTGTGCCTCACAGACAGAAGGTCCCTGGTTCGAATCCCACACCAGACCTTTCTGTGTGGAGTTTACATGTTGTTCGCGTGGGTTTTCGCCGGGTACTCCGGTTTCCTCCCACATGCACTGATAGGTTAATTGGTTAATCTAAATCACCCATAGGTGTGAGTGTGAGAGTACTTGTTTGTCTATATATGTCCTGAGATGAACTGGCGTCTCATACAGGGTGTACCCTGCCTTCGCCCATTGTAGCTGGATTACGCCCCCAGTGACCCCTGCGACCCTAGTAATAAAGCGGGTTCATATGATGAGATTTTAAACAGTAATAGGGCTTGGGTACTAGGTAAACTATGGCACAAAAAGAATGCAAATACACAAAGACTACTACAGTACCAGACTAGAAAGATTTTTTTTCCTCAGTGAAGGAACACAAACTTCTGTTAATTACCCGATTAGAAAGACTCAAATTCAACCCTGGGGTCACTGTCATCACTCAGTAGCATGGCCACTTGTGCAAATGTTGTTGGTTGTCATAGTAACAGCCCTGTGAGTGTTGTGTGTGAATAACATAATATTAGATATTATATAAAAATATACTATATATATCTTATCTTATATACATAATAATATGATATAATAAATAAATCTGATAATTATTGTACACCTGGCAACACTGCTGTACATTAAAGAAAGTCAGACTTCATTCACTTTCTCTCGCTTGACATTATAGCGCATGACTTGTTTGTTTGTTTTTTCCCTGAAGTGTGTCCCAATCTGTAGGTACTCACTTAATTTTCGAGGGATGACTTGCTTTTGAAATCCATTCCAAACAAATTGAAGTGGAAGTGTTAGTAATGGGATGCAACCTCACTCCTTCAACTGCATATGAAGCAGTAGTTCAGGTTTTATCTCTCAGTCCGCTGAGGCCGTTGTGTCATTTGAAAAGTGTTGTCGAGTGCAATGACAAGAAATGCTGTCAGTATTTCAGTATCAGACTGTGCCACTGAACACTTTAGATTCTACTATGACTTACTGTAGCCTACTATAGCCACACGCTAGTTTACCTCTTCTTATATAAAAGCACTTCTTATTGTGAATTATATCTTTTCATTCATTCTTTCAAAAACAGTAGCACAATGAAAGAGTTTAGATTCAGGTAGAAAATACCTTGTATGTAGAATAAACAACTTATTTCTCTTTTTTGTACTATGACGAATACAAGGTTAAAAAAAAATTAACAAAAAAAAAAAAAGAAAAATTGCCATGCCACATTAACTTTAACTGTGTCCTACCTAAATGACATGTATAAAAATCTGTTTTAAAATGACAAAAAGTGTAAAAGAAGATCTGTATTACATTTTGGTGTCATTTTAACATTAATGTGTGAACACGTATACACACTCTTTATTTTATTTTATTAATTTATTTTTCAAAACTCCAATATTTTGCAGCATGAGGCCCTGTAAACAAGTACTAATGTAATTTTGGATGTGATATTTATACAGATCCATGTGGAATGAAAGTGTTAAATTTGATGATGATTGATGATGATGATGATGATGATGATGATGAGTTTTACAGGAGCTTCCTACTTTACTTTCAGTTCTTCCTTTGGAGCTCATGTGCCCTTTTGAAACTATGTAAAGCACAAGCACAGGGCATTTGATTTACTTCCTAAATAAAACCTTGTATTAAAACATGTTGTGTTGAAATGTTCTTGTGTACAGTGGTCAATCAACCATTCAATCAAATGTAGTTTATATGTGATAAAACTATGAAACTCTAGTGGACCCAAATGTAGAATGTAGACAACCAGATTGATTTTCAATGCTTTTATTAACAAAAATGGGATGGGTGAGCCAAACCAGTAAAATTAAAACATAATAATCTATAAATAATAACTCCACATTTTTGTCATTTAGTGCAAAAAACCCCATTAATTTATACATTTTTTTTCTTAAATAAATTATCCAAATGCAAAAAAAGTAAAATTTCATGAGAAAATAAGGGACATTTTGACAATATTCTGCCTCAATTCATCATTTGTCCATGTGTTTTATTATGGATCAGTTCTATAAAGACACTAAACTCTTAGTAACAGAAGCAAAAAATGGTTCAAAGTTTGTCTAATTTTCTTTAGACATTTCACGTTTCCTTTGTTCAGGTTATTCACATTTTATTGTTATAAGATAGTTTGTAAATGTAAATATTTTCATAATTTAATATTATTTTTTGCATTTTTTTTTTCTGCTGCTGTGAACTGTAAATTTCTCCACTGTGAGACGAATAAAGGTTTATCATATCTTATCTTATCTTAAAACATTGCCAAAAATTTTAAGTTATTCATAGGCAAACATTTTATAGGTTATTGTGCTCTTCATCCCACAGGTAAATGGTAAATGGACTGCATTTATATAGCGCTTTTCCACCTTCACGGTGCTCAAAGCGCTTTACATTAGCCTCTCATTCACCCATTCACACACACACTCACACTACACCAGTAGGTTTTTCTAAGGTCTAAGGTCAGTCCTACTGGGGGCCTAAGTCAGGGTTCAGTGTCTTGCCCAAGGACACTTCGACATGTGGACAGCCAGAGCCGGGACGCGAACCGCCAACCTCTCGGTCATTGGGCGACCCACTCTACCAACTGAACCACAGCCGCCCTTTTGCATGTTTGAGACCCCTGCCCTACATCAT
Source organism: Siphamia tubifer (assembly GCA_020466265.1). NCBI lineage: Eukaryota > Metazoa > Chordata > Actinopteri > Kurtiformes > Apogonidae > Siphamia > Siphamia tubifer. The sequence goes on from CM035793.1 coordinate 7,662,495, forward strand.
ACCAAAGCTTTTAATTAAAACTTGACTTGTACCTTTTGTGATACCAATGTCAGACAATGACAGTAACAGAAGGAGCAATAAAAGATGACTTATGTGGGGAGTTATTTGGTTTTCATTAAACCTCAGCTAATGTTACATGTCTGGTCCAAAGATGCTGCAGCAGAAAATACAATGAACATTAACAACTGCATTTATTCCGAAATAAAATTGACTTTATATGTATGCAGAAGGCAGACAGACACATGGAGAATATTTTATTTATTGTCCCCAAGTATTTAAATATGGTAATTCCTGTTCCCCATGATGCGTGACCTCCTACCCTTATGCTAGTGATGGTTTAAATAGTTTATACACTTTTCCCACATAGTTTTCATACTAAATCATTTATAAAGTGAGAATCTTTTCAAATCAAATATGACAAAAGAAGTGCCCTAATTCCCCTCCACTGTTAACTCAGTTGTTAAAGGTAGAAGATGTTTTCCTGAAACATTTTTTACTATGTTGCTTAAAATCCACCTTCACGTCACTGGGGGTCTAATCCAGCTACAATGGGCGAAGGCGGGGTACACCCTGTATGAGTCGCCAGTTCATCACAGGGCTGAAAATATACAGACAAACAATCACTCTCACATTCACTCCTATGGACAATTTAGATTAACCAGTTAACCTATCAGTGCATGTCTTTGGATGTTGGGAGGAAACCGGAGTACCTGGAGAAAACCCACACAGACACGGGGAAAACATGCAAACTCCAATTCAAATGGTAACTAGAAAAGCACTCTGAGAGCACAGACCTCCACCAAGGTAGACCCCCCTCTCTCCCGGATCACCACCAAAATGAAATCAATTCTTCCTGTTCACATTTCCAACATATCCTGAAAATTTAATCAAAATCCGTCCAGAAATTTTCGAGTTATCTTGAACACAGACAAACAGACAAACAGATAAACACCGGCAAAAACATAACCTCCTTGGCGGAGGTAATAATGATGGAATCATGTTGGAATCATGGTCTGATTTATGATGAATTAACATATGACTTATGTATTCAGTAATGTTTAATATACCAGGAGTCATGAAAGGATTACTAGTGGAATCATAATGAGTCACTATTAATTAACCATTAGTTCATTGTGGTACAGCAAAGGTGAATTCATGATATAAGAATGATTAACATACCATTAATTACTGTATAAACATGATATATTATAGGTGTGTTAATACATACTCTGAAAAAAATGTATGTGTGACACATGATATATTACCCCTTATTCTGCAGTCATGACATTAGAATGATTACTATACCATTTGTTAATGTATAATGATGTGATTTCAGAATGTGCTAATATATTCTTAGACAAGAAATTATAATTAACTAGTTTTTTTTTTGCCACTTATTGTAAAGTCACGACATCATAATAACTATACTATTTGCCAGTGTGTAATATACTATTTCTACACAAATGAATTATGTAAACCAAGTGAAATCACAGCATTGTATATTTTCCAACTGCCGTCAATATAACAAAAATACTAGATTGTGTACAATGTTTTAATAACCAAAAACATCAAAAGGCAGCTCACACGAGAGTAATTCTCCACGGTCCACAGATACATTGTCCTGCATGAAAAAGTTACAAAGTGAAAAAGTAAAAAGCTGCATTGTCCTGCGAGCCAGAGAGCAAGTCCATGTGTACACGCTACACTCTGTACTACTTCCGAATATCTTTCAGCAGTCTGCCAAAGGTCCAATTGCAATGCTGAGCCAGTGAGTCCACTCAGTGAGGGAGAGGTGCTGCTTAAGAGTGTCCTCTGTTTGATTCCCCGTCAGTCTCCAAATGGTGGACTTATGTTTCAGCCAGGCTCTTTCAATGTGCTGAGTATGGGCTCCAGTATGTGGATTAACAAACCACTGAGAGTGGTTCACTGTAAAATGCTTGTACCCCAGTGCAGCCAATGCACCCCTGGAGGCTCCCCATTGGTCACTGATTATGGTGGTTCCCGGACGCACATGTTTTACCACAATGGGAAGGATATTTCCCCCCCCATCTTCTTCTCACCAGCCGCAACACGGGATGTTTCTGGCGGTGACGCACTCACAATATGCCGAACATGCTGTTGCAGCAGCCCTTCCACGGTGATACTGTAAATACACAAAAGGTAAAGATATAGCTGTAAATATGAACACGCTGTGTTAGTGTAAGTGACCTTTTCTTTTTTGGAAATGGGTCTGAAATGCAAGAGAGTGTTGCCAGCTCAGTGCAAATTATTTTCAGTCCCATTGTCCAGCCGACAACAGTATAACAATAAAGAATAAGAATAAACAAGAATTACAGTATTCAAAAACACAAAATACACACAGCAAAGTGCCCACAGGATCAAAAAATTCAAATTAAAAATGCCCACACGGGGCCCAACTACTCAAAATAAATCCTTTTGATCTACCACTATCATCCCATTCCCTTGTCTACTTCGCTTGATCAGGGTGCTCCGTTTGGAGAGCTACTACGCTGCTCTGCCTAGAGGGTTTTGCTCTGGCTGGAGGGTTCCCATACAACTCCACCCAGACGGTACTCCACCCGGAGGGTTTCCACACCGCTCCACTGGGAGGGTTCTTCATGCCACTCTGCCCACCATAGCCAGTTTAGCCATTGCCAGTTTCCCTAGTTGCCAGTGGGTCAGGGTGGCACTGGTTGATTGAGGGGGTGCAGGTACTGTGGAGGGTGCTGGTTATTTTACTATGGGACACATTTCTTTTGTCTTTTTTTTATTTTTTTATCATGAGCACCGACTCCTTTTTGTTTCTTTTTTAGGGGTGTCAGGAGCTGCCCCTTAGGGGGCATAATGTCACAACCTTTCCCCCAGTTCTCACCAGCTTCACCTGTCCTGCACCATGCAGCTGCAAGTTGTTGCTGATCTGCAGCTCTTTAAGCACTGAAGCTTGCAGTTTCCGGTGTGGGACCATTCAGTTGTCTTTCTCCATAACCTGGACAGTCTGTCAGAACTCTGCTCACTATAACCTGAACATTTCATTCATCACCACAGACTCTGGCTGATCTACCCCCAGGTTTTGTTTGATTTTGTTCATGTTTATTCTGTCTCTGTCTTCATTTGGTTCTGTTTGTCATTACATCCGTTCTCCTTCCAACACTGTGCATCTGAGTCCTTTGCACCTCACTGCTCATGACAAAATAGTTCAGAATAAGATTAAAAGTTATTATGATTAAGATTAAAGAAGCAGAGTTAAATATGATAAAAAGTAAATAAGCTAAAAAAGTGATATATAAAAATATATTCTACATTCTAAAATCTTCCTTCCATTTAAACTGTTACTCAGCCTAATTGCTCGATGGACAAATGAATTCATGGATCTTGTGGTGGAGCATTTCAGTGAGTGCATCTTGTTGGTGACAGCGCTCCTCTGCTGCTCAAATATCACATGTATGTGCCTATGCATGAGTAGGAGCTCCCAGACTTCACTATCCTACTCCCCTTGCCATTTCCTTATCACCATAGGACTTGAAGAGGGGTTGGTGGTTGGGAAGGGGTGGGTGTCAGGAGAACACCTGTGCATGGAATCATTTAGAGTGGGGAGACTCGTGCACTGGCAGCCACCACACTGTTCTTTGCACAGAGAGAGCCAGACTCCAATGGCATGAAGTTCAAGACAATTGGCCGTCCCTCTTTGCTGCAGCCTTCTTCTGCCTTTGTGACCATTGTGGTACACTGCTGTCACCTTCCACTGCCCACTTCACCATTGAAGGACTTCATCGGGTCGGGTCGCTCCGCTCTTCGTGTGGAACCTCCCTTTCGATCTTACCACCATGGGTGACCCTGCCAGGAGTTAGTCTCCATACGACATTGGTCTCAGGTTAATCGCAACACAAAAGGCTCTCCACCACAGCATGGTGGCGACCCAGGGAGAACACACACACACACATACTTGTTCAGCTGCAGTTTGTTGCATGCAGACTGGTACATCCTTACTTTGGAATAATACTCACACACTTGCATTTAACACATCTGCACTTTAAATGGTAAATGGACTGCATTTATATAGCAGCTGTAAAGCGCTTTTCCACCTTCATGGTGCTCAAAGCGCTTTACATTAGCCTCTCATTCACCCAGTCACACACACACAGTCATACACCAGTAGGTTTCTAAGGTCTATGGTAAGTCCTACTGGGGGCCTAAGTCAGGGTTCAGTGTCTTGCCCAAGGACGCGAACCGCCAACCTCTCGGTCATTGGGCGACCCACTCTACCAACTGAGCCACAGCCGCTTTAGTGTTTGTGGTCTAAGGTAGTAGATACATGAACACATACACATCCAGTTAGCTTCACACATGCTGATAGGTCTGTTAAAGAAGGGCTTCACACCTCATTGCATTTCAATTAGTAGGTAGGATAGTAGGTAGGACACACACACACACCTTGACAGTCTGTCTCTTGGTGAAGAGGAGTCATTTGGATTCTCATCTCTTTCCACTTCTTTTTGGTATATGCCCTTTCTTTTCACTCACTCACGCACGCACACACACATGTGACTGTCTTTCTCTCCATATAAATATAATACTGGTGGTTTTACCTCCTAGTTTTTAAGGGAAGGGTGAGTCTGCCGAGGACTGGAAGAATAACACTACAGGATAACACAATAGAATAACACTACAGAGTTAAATACAGATATTTATATAAATATAAGGAGTATAAACTACAGATATTTTTTAGAAATGTAAAGAGTATAAAGTGCATATCTTTATACAAAATGTAGGGAGTAAAAGTAAAAAGGTGTTGGAAAAACACTTGAGTTAAGTACAAATACTTAAAAAAAACACTGAAGTACAGTAAAGGAAGTGATTAAATTACTTCCACCTCTGCAAATGCACAGACAAATGTATGATCATAGTACAATAGTACGTCATATTAGGAACAAATGCTGCACCAGTGAAACTGCAATGGCTCATATGATGTCAAGGACTGGATACTGGCCTTCTACTAAATGTGGATCAAAGTGGGATTATTCAGGGAAAGAAAAGATAGGATGACTTCAATATGTCCTCTGTTCTGTCACATGCACAGCCTCATTCTCTCTTCCTGTTTTTTTTATATTTCTCTTCAAAATGTTCACATGAACATTTTGGACACAGTCAGCTTGAGTGTGATGTGTTGGAAAAGAGCTGAGCAGAAGTGGACTTTAGTCAGTGCATTGATCAAAGGTTGACATTTTATCCCATAAATTAATTAATGAATATTCGAAGAAAACATTTTTTGTGTTTCAAAAGGGTCAAACTTGTTATGAACCACATTGGAAAAAGAGCGTGTGATTTTCAGTGGAAGGAGCCCTTTAAGAAAACATTTAATTATGATTTTTCCTGACAGATATTTTTCTATTTTGATTTCATTCATAATTTTCTTCAAATCAAGTTTTAGTGGTCAACGACGTTTGCAAAGATCACAAAAACATATATAACACCATTCAAACAATAAATACTATAACTGTACTGCAAGCATGGAAACTAAAGTCAGGAATAGATGTCAAATGCAATTGTATTTATTAACAAAAAACGTGCAATACATAAGTTACATTGAGTCTATACATAGGTTACATTGAGTGCTTGAACAACAGCAGGTATTAGAACTAAAACAGGGGTGTCCATTCCTGGTCCTCGAGGGTCGCTATCCTGCATGTTTTAGATGCATCCCTCAGCCATTCATCATGCTCTGCAGATGACTGGTAATGACCGTCAGGTGTGCTGAAAGAGGGAAACATCTAAAACATGCAGGACAGTGGCCTTTGAGGACCAGGATTGGGCACCCCTGAACAGAACCATCTATGTCTTTACGTGGGTTCAAACCCTCTCACTTGTGTTTCTGCAGTTAAAGCCCTTTCTGAAATGACTACCAGCTTTTACAGTTGATTGGATTCCAGAACACATGACTTGTCATCGCACAGCAAGCTGCTTCTGATTGGTCAGTTTGGCCGGATGGTAGGGAGGAGCATACATGTGTAAAATAGTTGACAAAACAAAAACCAGGGCCAGTGAGGACCACTGCAAAATACACAGCTTTGACCATCTCAAAATTGTGTTGTCTATCTGAAATCACGATTTTCGGTCCAAAATGATAGATTGTTCATCCCGACTACTCATACATATTCTTCATACATTATACGTCTTCACCTGTTTCATCACTTACAGGTCCCCTAATTTCATATCCATAGCATGAAAAACACCCAGAAAAATGCTTCTCCTTGTGTTTAACTGGTTTTCAGTATTTTGGGAGTGCAGAGAAAGTCTTTTGGTCTGATAACACGTTATAGGACTATATTTAGAGAAACAGTTTAACACATTGTAACTCAAGCATATTTATCACCTATATGCAGAGGTGGTAAAAGTGCTCACATTCTGTACTTAAGTAGAAGTACAGCTACTCATGTGAAAAAATACTCAAAATATAAAGTAGAAGTACTAATTTAAAGAAAAAAAAGGGCAATAAAATAAAACATAAAACTGCAGTAATTTTTTTTCCTTTGCTATGCATGAAATAATACTTATTTAAACAGGAAAAACCACAAAAATGTCAAGATATCCAAAAATAAAAGTGAGTTAGGCTGAATCCCATTTCACCCCTTAGCCCTACCCATACCTTCAAACAGAGGTATTAGGGTTAGGGCTTGAAAAGCAACCCCTATGAATTAGGACACCCCTTTAACACTTACCTATGTCATCAGTTCACTCCACCAGTTGTTATGTAACCAAAAGTGACAGCTTAAACCAGAAGTAAACAAACATGTCTGCTGCTGTAGTTGCTGCACTCTTCTGGGTTATGTGGATATTTTTACTAATATCTGTGTTGAATTGGAGAAGTGCTGTACATCAACAAGAATACTCTACGTTTATGTAAATAGCGGGGGTGGGGGGGTTCAGGTGCGTTTTATAGAGAAATTTACCTTTACACATTGCGACAATGTCAAACTTTATACAATACAACAGTTATCACAACTTAAAAGCGAAAATACTACATTTGTGAACATCTTTCGTAGATGCTGGCATTTTTAAAAGGATTTGCATTATATTGTGGGAAATTTTTTGTACCCCTCCGTTTGGAGTCTGCCTCTGGAAAATCTCCATTTGAAGGGGTATAAAGCCCTTCCCTTTCCCCTTCCCCCTGCCCCTCAGCCTTAACGTGAATTGAGACACCCCTACCTCTACATGTGGATGTGCAAAACGTCAAAAAGAGAAAAAGTCCGAATTATCAAATAAAAAGCCAAAGTTATGAGATTAAAGTCAAATTATGAGACACAAAGTCAAAATTATGATATTAATTTCAAAATTATGATATAGTAAGTCACAATTTCTGATTTATGACTTATTTTTCATATTGTCACATTTGTCTAGTTTGAAAAAGTAACGAGTCTATTCTGAGAAAGTAAAGAGTATAAAGTACAGATATTTATGCAAAAATGCATGGAGTAAAAGTAAAAAGTTGCCAAAAAACAAATACTCAAGTAAAGTACAAATACCTTCTATATGTTGTAATGCTATAAAAATATTTTTACTCTGCTAAGCTGTAAGACTCAGAACATTGACATCAATTTCTCATTACAATAAAAAGTTCATAGTCTGACATTTATCTTCCACTTCAATCTGAGAATATCTGAGATGTAAAAACAGAGATGAACTGTAAACTTAACCAAATGACCCTCAGTGGCCCCAATCCCTCTTTTTCTGTCTCGTACATTTTCAGATCTATGTGTTAAGACTCATATTTTAGCTGAATGACTAAGTATGAGAAGAATAAAGATATGACACTAATGAAGATGTATGTCCCACTACACACTCCTGTGAACTCTGTGTGTGTGTGTGTGTGTGTGTGTGTGTGTGTGTGTGTGTGTGTGTGTGAATGAGTGTGATTATGATGCTAACTGTATGAATACTGGGAACAATAGACATCAACTGGATTTAAATCGCCTCGAAAACTGCTTAATAGATGCAAGCAAAAGAAAATTAATTGCACTTGTCACTTCCAATTTATTCAAACTGTAAAAGCTTTATTGCTCTATTCATCCATGTCGTGTCTATGAATCTATCGGCTGTCAACACATCCTACTGCTCTGTATTCACTGCCACTGTGGCTTTAAAGCACTGAGCACAAACTAAAGAGGACAAAATATCACTTAACTAAACCCGACACACACACACCCCACCCTGAAGGGGAGGCGAGGGGTATTGTTTTTGTATATTTTTGAGGTTGGGGGTCTGCAGAGATGGAAATTAACTTTGTAAAAGTACTTTGTTACTGTACTTAAAGTTGTCATTCCATTGTTATTACATTAATATTGCTGTGTTCTCCATTGTTATTGAATGTATTGTGTGTTGGTTCTGTTTAAAAAACAAACAAACACGCAGATCGCTTTGTTTTCAGCTGTTTCTGGAGGGTACAAAAAGGACTTGAGGTCAAACAACAGAGCTTTTCGGTACTTCTGCAAACATATCTATGATGCGGTAATGAGGCGTCTCTGATTCAGAGAATGAATGTGTGAAGGAATACTCCCCTCTCCACTCTCGTTCTGTGTGTGTGTTTACCATCCGAGAGTAGCATCCAGCTAAGTTTCGTGCCGTTGCTTATTTTGAAAACTTGCAGAAAAAAAAAACTACGCTGCATTACTGCGGCATCTGCCAGTAATGCGGATGCTAAACCAATCCGTTGTGGTGAAGGAGCTAAGCCAGAAGGCAAATCTCTCAATTTACCGATATATATCCATATCTATATATATTGCATATCCAGAGCCCACTGGATCCTCTCTGACCCCATTCATCCCCAGCACAGACTGTTCATTTGCATGGCATCTGGGAGAAGGTTCCGCAGCATCCGCTGCAGAACGGCCAGATTCCAGGAACCCCTGGCCACCAGACTGCTGAATGACAAATAACAACCACCCACACACTCATTCGTCTACCTCAAGGACAATGTACTCTTAGTGCACTTATCCATTAAATGGACAAAAAAAATCTACCTCCTGGTTGTGAAACGACCCCCCCCCCTATATTTGTAATACTTACTCTGTTTTTTGCACTATTCATTCTGTTTATTGCACTACTCATTCTGTTTACTCTGTTCCTGAGATGCTTTCTACTTATTTATTTAGTAGGTGTACTCCGGAAGCCAAGCAACAACGTCTCGTTGCCAAAAATCCCACTGTTGTGTGTATTCTTGTGCAATGACAATAAAGGAAGTCTAAGTCTAAGTCTAAGTCTAATATGTTCCGACCCTCACCTATGGCAATGAGCTTTGGGTCATGACCAAAAGAATGAGATCAGGGGTACAAGCAGCCGAAATGACTTTCCTTTGCAGGGTGACCAGGCTAAAAAGGCATCATGCGTGATGCGTTGAGTGACCTTGAAAAGTCAAATTCATAGTCTCACATCATGAGAGGGAGATGTGCATTAAGATTTAAAAGGTTTGTGAGGTTTGGGGTCTGTTGTGCCCAAAACCACTTAGGGCGGCTTTGGCTCAGTTGGTAGAGTGGGTTGCCTGATGACTGACAGGTTGGAGGTCGAGTCATGGCTTTGGCAGTTCACATGTCAAAATGTTCTTGTAACCCTGAACCCTGACTTAGACTGAAAGAACCTTGGAAACCTGCTGGTGTATGAATGGGTGAAGGGGTGAATGGGTGAATGGGTGCGCTTTGAGCACCACGAAGGTGGAAAAGCACTATATAAGTGCAGACCGTTTACTATTTATACTTAGATGTGAACAGATTACATATTGATTTATGTGAGTAAAGGGACACTTCAACACCAATAACCCTGAGCGTGTTCTCATTTCTGTCACATACTGATGCATCTGCCTCTGATGCTGGGGAACCTGTACAGCATCAGTTTTAGATGAGCCTCAAAATAGTACTCATCCAAGCTTACTATAGCAACAGTGTTGGGGAAGTTACATTTGAAAAGTAACTTCTGCTTTTTACTTATTACTTCTTAATTAAAACACAACCCATTACTTTACTTGGTTACCCTTAAAACATAACCCATTACTTTATGGGTATAATAACACCCTGTAACACATTACAGGGTGTTATTATATAACACCCTGTAATATAATAATTTCTTCAAAATTTAATAATGCCTGAAAATATAACTAAATTTGCTTTTAACTCAATTGAAAATGTAATAAAAATGTAATAAAACCCAATAATGTCACCAATAACCTAATAAAATATCATGACTGATGTTGTAATAACTTTTTTTCTTTTTTTAACAGTAATGTAATACCTTATTGTATACATTATTGAGGATTTATTACAAATTTAAGTGGGCCTTTCCCCCCAAAAAACTGATAATGCAAATCTTGACAGACAATGTCATATAAATTTTAATTTTCAGTCCACAGTTCTACATCATGGCTCTACCTCCCCTCTTCTACCCCACCCCCCTTTACCTCCTAAACCACGTTCCATTTAACCCAGTTGTCATTGTGTTGTTTTAAATGTGTATTTAAAAATTCTGAAAACACAAAACGTAAAATTCTATATTACATTATGTCAAGGTTTCCATGATCAGTTTTTGGGGAAAAAGGTAAGGTAGGTAAAGTACTTTATTTGTCATTATACACTGTACAACGAAATTTGTCCTCTGCATTTAACCCATCCATGAAGCCATTGGGGCACCTGTAAGGAGCAGTGGGCAGTCATGGGGGGTGCCCGGGGACCCGTCTCCAGCTGTAGAGCCAGGCTAATGGTCAGAATCACCCGGCTGGAAGATTTTACCCTAACAAACACGTATGAGGTTGATGGGGGAAATCGGAGAACCTGGAGGAAACCCATCCAGACACAGGAAGAGATACATGCAAACTCCACACAGAAAGGCCCGCACGGTCTGGGAATCGAACCCCTGTGAGGCAAGAGCACTAACTGCTCAGCCACCATGCTGCCGAGCAATAAGGTATTACATTGTGGTAAAATAAATGTTTTGTATTTATAATGTAAGTAAAACAGAAAAAGATAGTCACTTTAAGAGACACCTGTGCAAGGTATTAATTACAATTACAATTGTAATTAATTACAATTATAATAAAATACAATTACAAACATTTAAAATAGTAAAATAAAAATCACAAAACATTTAAAAAGGATGAAAAATTAAATGTAATTTAAAAAAAAACAAAAAACAAACAAACATTTAAATTAAATTTAATAAAATACTACTACTACTACTAATAACAACAACAACAATAATAAAAAAAAAATAATAATAATAATAGTAATAATAATAACAACAATAATAATTATTATTATTATTATTATAAATTACATTACATCAGCTCTGAAGAGCTAATCAATTGAACACGGTGTGATAGAAAAGGGAAATAGCTAAAACATTCAGGACATTGGACCACGAGGAATAGATTTGAGAAGCACTGAGTTAAAGACTGCATAATGTAGCATTCAAGAGCAGGAAGGATAGAAAGTACAAAGTAGGTCTGTGTTTCTGCAATACCTTTAAAGAAACAAACAAAAAACAGCTGATGAGGCAGAAATCCACAAGGCTAATCCATATTCATATTTCTATTTATTTTACTGAGGAATCTCTACAACTGTTGATTCACTTTGAAGAACTGCTCATTTATTTTCACAAAAATGTGCATCTCTTTCCTTTACATTATGATTCTCTCTTCACAGGGCTTTTCTTACATCTGTGGTTGGTACAAGTTATGTTTCTGACACCTGCCTTTCTATTAACCTGGTTATGTTTATCTGTTTGTCTGTGTTCAAGATAACTCGAAAACTTATGGACGGATTTTAATGAAATTTTCAGGATATGTTGGAAATGTGAACAGGAAAAACTGATTTCATCTTGGGAGTGATTGGGGTGGGGCGGGTCCACCTTGGCGGAGGTCTGCGCTCTCAGAGTGCTTTTGTAGTTGAAACTGAACCTGAACTGAAACACAGCTACCCCAATATAAATCCAATCCATTATTATTATTCATTATTATTTTAGAAGGCGACAGTATGACATGACAGTAGCTGTGTGTTAGTGTGAAGATGATTTAGTCAAGGAGATAAAAACGAAATGCTAAAAAAAAAGAAAGTATATTAGTTTTGTATATTCAGACAAATATTCCAAAGAAAAGTGCTGATGTGGTGCTATTGTTCCCTTTGTGTAGTAAAGTGTGTTCTATGTGAGCTGTAACGTTTCTGGGCAGAACAGAGCTGTGAAGGCGAAATATTTGACTCACATATGAGACAGATCAGCTGATGAGTCAAAAAGCTTAAGTCAGCTCTTCTAATGTTTTACACCAAAGAACATCCTACTGAGTCACACTTTACACAGAGAAAAACAAAGATACACACAGGGTACAATATTGCACTTGTAGGTACAGAACTGTTCCTTTCAATTTTCTGTACCTCAAATGGTACAAGACAGATCCCTTAAGATACCTAATTGTACTTCAGAAGGTACATGAATCAATAAAGTACACATTTGTACCTGTGATGCTGTGCAAATCAATGTTAACCCCTTGTACCACCTATTCAGAAATGTAAACACCACAGTTACTTTGAGGACACAGAGGTCATGTATGTAGCTGGTAGTCAGACAAGATGTTGATAGATGTAGGCATAGGCTAGAAATCCTTATAACTTCTGATTATGATTATTATTGGTGTTGTTATTATTATTGATGTCACAATCACATTTTTTTGCCCTCAAGTCTGAGTAATTTGATTCTGAGTATCTGCCAATACCGTCCCCATCTGATACTTCTATTATGAAATTAACTAAAAGCAAAGAAGCCAGGATGTCCCTTATTTTAATTTTTCCCACCAACTTCTATGAGGTAGATTGAATTAAAGTCTCAAGTCAAAACAACACAGAAATGAAAATTGTATTTTATTTCTGTGTGTGTGTGTGTGTGTGTGTGTGTGTGTGTTCTGTGCAGACACATACCTGGATTCTAGTTAAAAGCATTATTTAGTTCTTGTTTATTTTTAATCACTATTTATAAAGATGAATGAATATATATTTATTATTCGTCATTGCGTGATCGGATCAGGACAACAACAACAACAACAATAATAATAATAATAATAATAATAATGATGATGATGATGATGATGATTATTATTATTATTATTATTAGATGTATGTTTCTTTCTTTCTTTCTTTGCAATGGTCCTTTCTTTTTCCCATTTCGGTTTTTAATCTTTCCCTATCAGTGACGGTCAGTGCGTAGACACGTCAGACGTTGAGTTTGTATGGCAAGCCAAAGTGTTCACATAGCCGCGCGTTGTGTTTATCATATCACGCGTGCCAGAACGCGTTCTGGCATGCTATCACGCGTTACATTACGCGTTCTAGCACGCGTTCTGACACGCCACCACGCGTTCGGGAACGCGGTCTAGCACGCGCAATGGCACGCGTTCTAGCACGCGTTCCGTAACGCGTGCTAGAACGCGCTCTGTAACGCGTTCTAGCACGCGTAATGGCGCGCGCAATGGCACGCGTTTTCGCATGCGTCATGGAACGCGTGCTAGAACGCGTGCTATATGGTAATGATCTCCTCCCACTGATTTTCTCCGCCAATTAATTTGTAGTGCTTACAGCCAATCACTGTTCAACACAACGAGTCCAGAATAGCTGAGCACTGATCTTACCTTCACAAACGAAGTGCATTCACTCAATGTTTAATTTTTGCTAAATATTTTGACTTTTCCTTCATCAATCTACTTTATTTAACTTGTTCAACTTTAGTGTGTCTATTCTTAAGGGTTTGTTTATTGTATTTTCAGGTTTCATGCAAAAGGGATAAAATAAAGTGAGATGCTGTTTCATACTATATTAATAAATAAAGCAAAATGTGAATTGATTTGTCATATTTTGATTATATGTCAATCAAGGTTGTATTGGCTGAGATGACACACTTGGTGAAGGATGAAATTATGGGAAAAAATATATAAGAAGATATACATGGTTGCTCATGGCTCAATGACATAATTTCGTCTGTTTCATGTGACCCTGTTGTGATAGTTTTCTGAAGCAGTGCTGTGGACATGTCCATCATTACTATTATGTAAAATATGTTGTTGGTTAACCTTATTATTATTGTTATATTTGTCATCAAGAAGGTGAAACAAGAGAAACATATATGCAATGGAGATCTATTTACAATAACATTTGCACACATACACTTAGTTACAGTTTTTCTCAGGACAAGTATAATTCACAGACGTACATTCAGGATTTAAAGTTTTTAATTTAACATGTAATAGGTGTGATTGACAGGACCATTGACACCTGTGGTCTCCCTTGCTCTCTGTTGTACTCTTGAAATTGACACTTGATGTTTAACCATGCATATAGTAATATGCATAACTATGTTCATATTTATATTACCTCCGGGGTATATTTTATCCATATCTTTCTCTATATTCTTATTAATACTTTACACTTTACTTATTCTTATTATAGTCTTTCTTATCTTGTATATTATTATATTTGTAAGTTGTATAGTTGTATATATTATTTTGCTTTTTGCATCTTTGCACGGTCTTAAGGGAGTGTCGCATCCATTTCACGTGTGGATGGACAAATAAAGAATTATGATTCTGACATATTTCATCTTCTATTGTTTTGCACCTTTTACTTGCATTGAAGATTAAACTACATTACTATCATCTATCGTCTTACTTCGCCATCTAGTGGCAAAACATGCAACCTACAGCCAGCTCATGTGTTAGATTAGCACAACAGAATAAGAATTAAAATACAATAAACAAACCCTTAAGAATAGACACACTAAAGTTGAACAAGTTAAATAAAGTAGATTGATGAAGGAAAAGTAAAAATATTTAGCAAAAATTAAACATTGAGTGAATGCACTTCGTTTGTGAAGGTAAGATCAGTGCTCAGCTATTCTGGACTCGTTGTGTTGAACAGTGATTGGCTGTAAGCACTACAAATTAATTGGCGGAGAAAATCAGTGGGAGGAGATCATTACCATATAGCACGCGTTCTAGCACGCGTTCCATGACGCATGCGAAAACGCGTGCCATTGCGCGCGCCATTACGCGTGCTAGAACGCGTTACAGAGCGCGTTCTAGCACGCGTTACGGAACGCGTGCTAGAACGCGTGCCATTGCGCGTGCTAGACCGCGTTGCCGAACGCGTGGTGGCGTGTCAGAACGCGTGCTAGAACGCGTAATGTAACGCGTGATATGATAAACACAACGCGCGGCTATGTGAACACTTTGGCTTGCCATAAGTTTGAGTTCATTCTGTTAAGAACCGTGCATGTGGCACGCGCACGCAGACTAGCAGGTGAGGTTGCAGGAGGCAGCTTGACGTTTTGGAGTGAATGATGACCCCGCCCAACTAACAACGTAACAACTCCTCCACGCGCTTTCCGAAGCTGGTTTCAGGGTAACGGCAGTAGAAATGGAAAGATTCATCGGTGAGTAACCGAACATTTTACCTCCATTTACTCTGGAATACTTGGGGTAATTGCTAAAGGGCTGTAGTAATGCAACGTTAGCTAGTCGCACTAACGTCTACAGATTTTTTTTAGTAATGACTATAATTACATGGAGACTATTATTCGAGCACTACTTATTAATGTCGGACTATTACGCTATGAATGGCATAGCGTAATAGAGGCTATGCGTTTAAAATTAAGTGCGCGATAAGTATCGTGAAAGCGCGGTGCCCATGGCCTTTGCCCACAACAGAAGCCGATTTGAGTTCTCAAGAATTAGGTTAGCTATAATTTCAAAATGGAGCATGGCGCGAATTCAAGAAAATGTAGTGGTTTTGCCCACTGCCTTTAGTTTTCTTGTAATTCGCGCCGTCCGCCATTTTGAGGCCGTCTAGTTGAAAAGGCTATCACACTGATACTATTTGCCCTCTTAATTAGTGCAGTCAATATACCGGTTGAACCGGGGAAAAATGAGAGAGTAATCACTCCAAGTGGCTCGTAATTCCCAGCCATATCTATATAACATTCATAAGTACAGATTTATGTTTAGTGGAACATATTTTTTCCAAGGTGAAAGTTGGAGCTTTCCCATTCCTTTTCCCCCATAAGGATAAGAGATTACATTACACTTGGCAGATTTACAATAGAGGATATAGCATACAACACTGGCAGATACAAAGTGAATACTTGCAGATACTAAGTGAATAGGGTAAAATTTTAAACTAGGATATCAATTTCAAGTGGTTGTCAAATTAAGACAAATTTAGTTTTATTTCAAATTGTATGAATTATGATTAAATATGCAAATAGATCACATCTATTTAAATGTTGTGAAATCAATATCTTAATACATTGTTCCTCGCATACACCTTCATCACATTAGTGAAAAATACTTTTTTCAGGTCAGAAATAATTGATTTTAAATAAATTTGCTACATTTCACCTGGGAAAAAGTATGTTCCAATTGCATTTCAAATACTTGTTACATAAAGCAAGGGCACTTTTGTGCACACAAAATATTAAGGTGTAAAGATGAATGTACAATTGTCATATTCTCAAAAGGTCATGTCTGTTTTGCTTTGTTTCTTGGAGAATGAAGTTGATGGCGAGACTGTGGATTGAGGCCTTGCAGAATCAATGATTGTGATCTTGTTCGAGAAGTCGTTCAAAAAGGAGTCAAAATTCTGAGATTTTGTCGAACAGAACAAGCAGGTTGTGCTTTGCCTTGAGGAGGTACAGACATCAGCTGTAGAACCTGTTGTAATATCCACTCCTGTTGCCTCTAAGGAAAAAAGGTGTGGGGTAATACTTCATCTATTATTAAAATCGATATTGTGCACTTTTTAAAATAATAATATAAATAAATAAATATAAATAAAATATGCAACTGTAACTTAATTATGTGATATTTATTTTCTATCTTGATGTTATTGATGAAATTGTGTGTGTGTGTGTGTGTGTGTGTGTGAGACAGACATGTACATGTCCAAACAATAATTTCATGGAACCATTTATGTGCAAATGCATTAAATTGGGAGTTCCTGCTCATTCAACAATTCAGATGCTTTAACCTGCACTGATTCATCCTGTGATCATGATGGACCCACTATACGCGCCTGTGGGAATGGGGTTGGTATATACTAAGCACAGACTGATCATGTGGTACCTTATTTGGATATCTGGGTAATGGGGGTTGGTAAAAAGCTAAGCTAAACATGCGCTGGGTGAAATGCATTGTTTGATCCAAGAAATACATTTAAAAAAAAAAAAAGGAAAAGAACAGTATTTAACTCATGGACTGCCAGCCATGTTCACAATAGGGTTTTTTTATATCGTAATTTTGACTTTGTATCTCATGATTTTGACTTATCTCATAATCTTGACTTTTTATCTCATGACTTTGACTTCACTTAATGTGACTTAGGTGTGGATATTTTCTGATCAATTCAGCTGAGGGAGTAAGTTAAAATGGATTGTCTTAACTTAATGGTTGACGAGTGATAACTCTGTCCATCAAAAATTTATATTTGTCATATTTGTCTCTTACCTAGAGAATTCACTTGTTCTTATTTGTTTTTCATTTGGCATACTGCCTCATTTTCACGTGTTAAGTTTGTCTTTTGTGTTCATGTGCTTTCTTAGTTAGTTGCTTGATGAGATGGACTCCATTCATCCTGCCCCAGTGCCCATCTACCGTCGCATCAGGGAGGACTTCTCAACAGTGCTTCCCAAGCTTC
Organism: Siphamia tubifer; assembly: GCA_020466265.1. Lineage (NCBI taxonomy): Eukaryota > Metazoa > Chordata > Actinopteri > Kurtiformes > Apogonidae > Siphamia > Siphamia tubifer. The sequence goes on from CM035793.1 coordinate 7,680,203, forward strand.
TTGGTTTAGTGAAGGAGTCTTGACCTCTGCACAAAATCTATCTTGACACAAGGAATGATGGCCTGCATGAAGAGCATGGAGGTACTAATTCACAGATTGTTTCTATGAAGTCTCTAAAACACATATTGGGAATGTCCGGTTTAACGTAATCATGACCATTCTACCAATGGCCATTTTATGGCCATTGGTAGAATGAGAATCGTTAATAAGGACAAACATTCTGCATGAACACATATATGCACATACTGTATAGAATTATATTAACAAAAATATAAACTAGCAGTTGTTGAACAGCAGCTATCTATCCCTAACTGATCCTCCAACACCTCTCAAGCTTTTTTTTTTTTTTAAATTTTCAAGTAAATACTCTAGTCAGTCAAGTCAATCTTACTTTAATAGAGAAGTCATTACATAACTTAATAACATTGTAGAAATAAAACGTATAGGAGTTTAAACCTCATTTTAGGCATTTGCCAATACAAGCTAAATTTCCTTAGTCTGATATTGAGTCACTTGGTCCAAGATGGATAGTTATCTCGGTGCCTCAAGGAATCTATAGGAGAGTTTTCACGTGTATTTTTACTTTTGATACCATGGTTTCACCTAGATAACCAGCTATGTTAGGCCAAGTGACTCCTTATCAGATCAAGAAAATCTTGTTGTATTGACAAATGCCTTCAGCAAGGTCCAAATGTCCTAAAGTTTTAGTTCTATAATTCTTGCAAATTATTGGATGAGTGAGTTTGAAGTTCAATTAAAACTGCAAGCAGTCTCAAAGGCCTTCGCCTCCCCTGGCGACCGCCTCCCCACGTGACATCAGAGTCAAATTTGAGCCAAATTGGTGTTTGTATGCCTGATCTACAGCAACAAAGTAATGAATTTCCAGAGCATCTAACTGTGCACTGGACAATCCTCAGATGTCTTATGAAACCAGAGGTCCATGTCTGTAGATCAGTAACTGTTAAGACCTCAGGACACTAGGGTTTATGTATAGGGACCCTCTACTTACTACCACTGAAGTGTGATGTTTACAACTATAGAAGAGGTCTAAAAATAGAGTTTTGTGCCAGGGCCATGCCCTGATCACTTCCATGTTGACAGTTTGGACCAAAACGGCAAAATTGAAATTTCTCAATCTTCATCCAAATGTGTTTTAATTACAAATATATGTATGCATTCTCAATTATCTAAAAAAATGAACTTAACAGATTTTTACTCCAGGTAATCCCTTTAAAACTAAAATTATGAAAAAAAAAAAAAACATGGCATCACAATGACACTATTTTTACAGCACAGAACAGCTTTAGCGCTATAGTTTCTTTAGATAGCCCATCAGTCGCTAATCGCATGAAACAACCACTTAACAACGGTCAACTCAACTCCGTCTGCACCCCCCCCCCCCCCCCAAAATTCAGTCGATTAATTCATGTTTTTCTGGAAAGAGAAACAATCCTGTTTTTTTTCCTTCCTTTTTTTTGTCTGCATTTGTTCTCATTGTTTAACACCACAGAGGGGAAGTCAACATTGTTTGAGATCAATGCATATTTTAGTCTTGCAGCCAAATATTTTAATATTTAGTGCATGTGTGTGACCATCATCGGTCCTCCCTGAAAGCTGAGCAGACATCCTTTATTACAACTCTCTATTATAAGCCAGGGAGGGCAGTGCTACACCACAGTGATGTGTGGGGGAAACAAAGACTGGACAGGATGGATACAGTCCTGTTTCTGAATTAATACTTAACTGCCCTCCAGTCCCTGTGCTTCAGAGCTTCAGGACAGCTTCTGATGCACTCCTCGCACTCATTCTTTCCAGGGCACAACACCTTAGGAATAGGATAAGACAGCTTTAATATTTCCTCTAAGGGAAAACTCAAGTGCAGCCATGAACAACATACAAGCAATAAGAGTATACCATTGAGCAATATAAAGTAAAGCATGACCGTACAAGACAGTCATGAAGACCAGTCATACATGGTACAGTGAAATCCTCACCATTTATTTAATAACTTCCCACATGTAAAAAAACCCAAAACATATTACTAAAATATAATAAAACTACTGGGCATGACTTTGACTATTCCCTACTGTTTTTGCTTCAATTAATGTTAGCCCCATATTAACATTAGGATGCAGTGCTATCAGGTGAGAAGAGCAACTCCCTTTTCTCTACTGATCCCTGATGTATGAGCCATCTAAGGGTTAATTCATTTGTAATAGTTTAAAATGTTAAAATATATTGTAATAAAAAAATCATAGTGACCATTTTCTAAAATGCGAAACTTGGTCATATAAAAATTTAAGAAATTATATTGTGACAAGTATTTTTGGCTTCCAGCAATAATGCATAATTTTTCAGTAGCTTGCATCTTCAATGATAAAATGCATATATAGACAAAGGCTGAAATATGAAAAATTAAGTCTGAGAATATGTAGAGGGTGTGTCTGCAAACTTTCTTGGCTACAGAAAAGAGATTAATAGACCAACAGAGAATAAACAATACAGCTATCTTTCTGATGGTTATATTCTATTACAATAGATGGCTTCTTGCCCCAGATTGGCATGTTCAGGTGCAATGTTTGTAAACATGAAACCCATCTATAATGCGACAACTGTTTTCTATTTACATCTCCATAAATCCAGAGAAAATTCAAGGCTCCTAATGCAACTCATGGTGTATCTGTAATCCGACAGTGCCTTATGTAGTTAGACTAGTTGGAACTGTGTGGTGCTGCTGAACGTGCGTGCAGCGTGCATGGTCTAATCTAATAACATTCATCCTTAACAAAAGCAGACCAAAACAATATGTGCAAGAAGAAAAGTTAAAATCAGTCCAAGTCGGTCAAGTACCTTCCCAACTTGGACTCGACAACCGAAACTTCCTGGTCACTCCATTTTCTTTTGGAACTAGGTACCTGGTCTGAAAGATAACATTCAGATAACACCAACACTTGAATTCCAATGTATTTCAACCTAACAAGCAGTTATAAGAGCAAACATGATGGTTGAAACATGGCTGTCATTATCAGTGTTGGGCAGGTAGAGTGGTCACACATAACACTGCATGTTTAAAGACACAAAGACTAGTTTAATTAATACTACTCTCTATTCTGGTGATTACCAGGTGATCCTACCTGCCCTACACAGATTATGTGATTTACCCGCCTTTAAAATATGAGTGAACCATGTTTCAATTACTCAATGCATTTTTGAATAGGCCAAAACAAAATCAAAAATGAAATAATAAATTATCTTATTTGTATCCTCAAGTTCCACTGTTTTTTACATTACGACTGCAACCCCTTAGACAGCGAGCAGCAAGGTATCATTTTCTACCTATAGCATTTTACAAATGACATTATTCCTGGCAAATTGTTAATTAGCTTTTTAACTCATGAAGTCATCATTTTATTGTAGATGGCATTATCTGACTAACAGGAAACCATGGAGAAAGGCATGCACCGTTACATCCTATATCTGAATGTGTTGCTTTACAGTTTTTTTTCTGCTGAACTGGTTGATCTTTGAGAGACCAAAAGAAAATCTGTACTTATATTCATTTGACAAAACAGTTCTCCTTAGGTAGACATTTGGACTGTGTTGGAACACTGGTGGAATGACCTGTGTTACTAAAATCTTCTCTTGGAAGTCCCTTTGGATAAGACTATCTGCTAAATGCATAAATGTAATGCGTTCCTCAAAATACCTCAATTTTCCGATAATGAAGATGGTCTAACAGATCGTTTTGGGGTGGAACTGCTATGGTTGCACTGATGAGTTTAGAGGTAAACAAGGAAGAATAACTTGAGTATACACAATTGTTTTACTTGAAAGCGACTTAAACCTTTCATATGAGTTTTACTTTATTTTTTATTCTGTGTAAAAGAAAATTAATTTCCAGCACAAAATCAGCTATCCCCATTTCCTGTATAAAGACCAACTGGCAACCATCAAGGAACTTTGAGACTATACCCAAGTCAGAAGGCTGCAGCAACAGCTCTGAACATGAACTTGATTCCGACACTGGGAAAGTGCAAGAGAATAAGATCTATATCAATTATCCACACCGTCACACAAGTTAATGCATAAACCATCACATCGACTACTTACTAATTCATTATCATGTTAAATAATATTAATAAAAAAAAGTCAGTTAATAGAGATCCCTTCCGAGGACTTATTTTAGGAGGTCAAGTAAAAAAAAAAATAAATCAAATCTTAAGCTTGCATTAAAAGTACTTTTGGTCAGCCAGTAGTAAATTAGAGAACACTTAAAACACTTTTTAGGGATATTTTCCTTATCCTGATATCATTCATCCCCAATTACATATTAATGCAAGTAGTATTTGAAACCTACGAAACAAGAATAATGCAAATGTTTTCTGTCCGTTCCCTGAAATGTCTGCACTAATTGGGCTCCGTGGCACTGATGGAGGAGGAAATTTCAAATTTTCAAAACTGCCTGAAATGTTGGAAACAAAATGAAAGGAAAAATAATCATTTTGTTTCCAAGTACATACCAGAATCTTGACCTGTTGTACAACTTGCAGAGGAGCTGGATCCTGAAAAGACAAGATAGGTATTGTTTTCATTTACAAACAAAAAAATACAATCAAGCATATAGACAATCTTGATTTTCCATTCTCTTCTATCGTTACCGCTTCAGTAAAGACCTCTTCCTGTTCACTATTGATACTTACATTATTTACAGTCAAATAGAAATTCCTTGCCTGTGGCCTCAATAGACATCTCTTCCATACTCTCGTCTGCATGATCCAAGTCTTCTGGAAGTGCCTGAACAGTTTCTGGAAATCAGCAAACACAAAAAATAGCCAATATTACTACAATACATGGACATTTTCCAATAAATATTTACCCTACACCGTGAACTTACCACTGGGCTCTACGGTGATTTCTTAAAGTGTTTTTCCTTTGAATTTGGTTAATCATCCTTGCTCACATGCCATAAGTACTTTACTAATTTTAGCCAACTGCAGAGTTCCTTCGGGTAATCTGTAATACTGACAATGGATTCTGATATCATGGCCTAGGAATTTTGCCAGTTGATCGAGTTCAGTATCATTCAGGTTTAGCACCTTTTGACAAAGTTGACACCTGTTTAAGTAGTTTAGTTGAAGAAAGAGTATCGGGTTGCTCAGCTCCACGTTCTTTTGCAAAAAGACGAATGCAGTCAGACCCCTTCAAGTGTTTCGAAGTCCCAGGCCTGGCAAATAAGTACACGTTGTCTGGCAGGATTCCACACGTTGCTCTCTCCTTTGCGAGCAGATCCAATGACTTAACCATGGCAGGACTTAACAGCACTGGCACTTTCCTCCCTCTTTTTCCCCTAATTTCCATACGAGAAAAGTATTTGCAGAGCATTTTTTCAACTTCAGACAGAGCATGAGCTACATCATTATGTAAAGGCGTTGACACCCTTGACAAGAAGGTCGTCAAGATCATTTTTGAGACCTCTCCTTGTCGATGCCGATTGAATAGTATAACTTTGGCCAAGGTCACTTTGGAGAGATTAGTCCAATTTCTGGTCATTGGAAAGGATGTCGTAATACTCTTCCTCTTTGTCATCAAGATGGAGGTGCAACTTTTTTACATCCTCTGTAAAAGGCAAGGCAAATTTATTTGTATAGCACATTTCATGTACAGGACAACTCAAGGTGCTTTATACAAAAACAGGAACAGAAGAAAATTAAAATCATAAAGATGCATTAAAAGACAATTAAAATCAAGACATAAAAACATTTTAAAGCAAATAATAATCTAAGTAAAAGCTCCAGTGAACAATAATGTTTTCAGGCCTGATTTAAATGAACTGGCAGTTTGAGCAGACCTCAGGTATCCAGGTAGTTTGTTCCACAGGTGAGGAGCAGAGTAACTGAATGATGCCTCACTTTCTTTCATTCTTATCTTTGGAACACACAGTAAACCTGTTCCTGATGACCTCAGGGCTCTGGATGCTTCATAGGCAATCAGTAGGTCTAGGATGTATTTGGGTCCAAGGCCGTTTAGTGCTTTATAGACCAGGAGTAAGATTTTTAATTCTATCCTTTGACCCACAGGAAGCCAATGTAAGGATTTGAGGACGGGTGTGATGTGGTCCAGTTTCCTGGTACTGGTCAGGACTCTGGCAGCAGCGTTTTGGATCAGCTGTAGCTGCCTGATTGATTTTTTGTTTAGACCAGTGAAGACACCATTGCAATAATCTAACTTACTGAAAATGAATGAATGAATTAGTTTTTCTGTGTCTGGTTTGGACAGAAGACCCTTGATTTTAGCAATGTTCTTTAGCTTAAGCCTCCGGTGGGGGGCTTGTTGCCCACCTGTCCAGAGACCGTAAGTTTGTCAACTTTTGCCTCCAGGGACTTCATTTGGGTCTGTAAGGATGACACCTCCCTTACGAGTGACTCGAGGAGCTTGCTCACTTGGCCTTGGAAGGTGTTCTGACTGGAGTCCAACTTCTCCACAAGAGACGATAGCACGTCCTCTAGTGTGCGTGTGTCCTTTGTGGTCGGCTGCTCCTCCTGTTGGAGTAACGGGCGCTCTCCCTCCAGGATCTCTAGTGACAGCTCTTCTGCTGCTTCTTGGGCTAGACTCTGGATTTGATCCTTTGTGAACCTCTGTCCGAGCTTGAGGTTTCCCTTCCTCTCCCGACTCTTCTGGCTCTTCCTCTGTGCTGCTGTCGCTTTCGCTCCCTTGTCCGACATCGAGCTCCTGGAGTTTGACTATGAGCCTGTGGAGCAGTGCCTCTCTCAGGCGGCTTGACATAGCCTAGGATCTAGACTGTCCTCAGTGGCCGCAAATGGTATTTGCTACGGGGAGAGTCTACAAAGTCTAGGCGAATTTGTGGGCGGGATAACCGCTGTCTGTCAAATTTTCTCTTTACACAACGCCACGCTATTGGATGGGTAACCAGTCAGAGCCAACCAATCAGAGCGATGAACATGGAGCAGGTCTAACCATTCCCGGTTCAGCCAGGATTCTGGACTCCCGTACACTATTTGGCACCGGCCGCTTCAGATCTCCTCCGGGGTCGCCTTTGCCGAGTTGTGCTGCTCGTATTCCCAGTTTTTCGGCCTCTTGCAACTGGTCATCCATTAGGGCTAAAAGGGGTGACCCAACGATCACCAGCGGGATGTGCAGACCCATGCGTCGTCCCACTAGTGGAGCCAGCTGATATATCAAACTTTTGCCATACCCGGTGGGCAAAACTCTGACAACGTCCCTTTTTTTTAAAACAGCTTAAGTGCTGTTTTCTGCTCCTCTCGCAGGGAAAACTGTAATTTTAAATCCCCTAGCGTTGCTGCCAAAGGCAGCTCGAAAGGTTGTTCCTGGTGATGAGCCATGTTGTCTAGCAGCTAGCAACTGGTGTTACGGCAATGTGTGCTAGCTGCTACGTCTCTGCGACTACAACATTACGTGTCGTATTTGTGTCGTCATGAGGCAGGGCGGGCTCCAATCCCGCCCCTTGCGATTTGATTTGCCCGGTACATTTTGGATTTTCAGATCCGAGGCTGTCTGTCTCCCGTAGCAAATACCATTTGCGGCCACTGGGGACAGACTAGATCCTAGGCTAGGCTTGACATGGTTGTCATGTTTTTCTAAATTAAGATCATATCACTCCTCTGGTTGGACATCACCAATAACAGCGATGGCCAACCACACACAATCAGCAAACAGACATAAAAAACAAAAATTATGCGGTTGAAGTTCCTGGTCCATGTATCATAGCGAGAAGTTTAGCAAGGAGCGTCTCGTGACCTTGCTCCTCATGCTCCACAGCGTCAGGGTCAACTGAGAGGATCCTCTTTACGTGGTCTCTATCATCATCATGGCACGTTGCCTTTCGTTTGAGGGGCTTTGAGAGTGATCTCTCAATAGCGTCATCCGATAGGGTGCAGGCGGCGCTTCGTTTAGCTGCGTACCCAATGAAGGTCTTGTCCTCTCTAGACTTGTATTTTATTGCTACTGCGAACAGGTTCAGGTAGTTCTGGGCGGAGAGTCTTTCCTGGCCCGCAAGCCCCAGCACCTTGGTATAAGGGAAATTTAAACCATGTGCTGCCTTGAGTTCATTCTCCATCTTCCTGAACTCTGCAGCTTCCCTCCCAATCCCAGGTAGGAGCACAGAGCGAGTTGGATCAGCGTTTAGGTAATCCAAGATAGTCAGATAAGGGGTCATGTCTGCATACTTGGCGATCATGACAATTTGGTTGATAATGTCTTTGCCGGTTGGGCCACAACCAGGAAGCTCAGAGAGGTCTCTCAGGGCGGTGAATAGGCGACCAAGCCCCACTTGGCTCCGGATCCAGGATGCCGCCTTAGTATAATCCAGCCCCATATCTATAGCGACTGTAGGTGGTGCATTGGTGTTCTTGAGTTCTACGTACATGGCGCTGAATCGAGAGCTGATCTGGGTGGTGGGCTGCTTGGACGGGTTCTTGATTACGTAGTACATCACAGCGAGTCCCATTTTAAGGATCTTGAGTACTTGGTCTGGAGTTACTTTATCTTTGCCGTTCCCCCACTTGAGTTCTCCTCTGTCCCCGATGGCGATGCCTCTCCTCGGTGTCACTCTGTTCTTTATGGCATCCAGTTCATACAACTTCGGAAAGCACATGAGTAGGATTGACACCAGAAGAGATACAATGCCTCCTTTCGTGGTCCCAATGGCACCTTGGGGATCTGCTACAGACCTGGCAAGATATGACTCCAGATCATCTCGAGGGGGAATTGCCACTTCGGTATTGGCTCCGTCGGCGATCTCGAGTGTGAGTTCCATGTTGTAAAAGGAATAAGCTGAGGTGCATTCCGTTTAGCTTCTTGCAGTGTTCTGTAAGCTGAAGCAGAAATAAACTCATTCCAGCGGGTTCTATAGATATCCCGGAAGTTTTTGATTAATTTTGCTTTCCCTTTATTCCCTGATACTAGAGCTTCACAAGCCACCAGGTCTGCTATTTTCTGTATGCTGTGTCCCAGCTTTAGTGCCAGAGTTGATTTTTTGATGGTATTGGTTAGGGATGGTGTTATGACTCCTGGCTCGAAAGGGCCACAACAAAGGAGAGACACCAGCCACCACATAAAAATATAGACGTCTTTATTACAAAAATAGATATTTAACAAATAAAGTGCAGAGTGGTGGATTGACTGCGCGGTCCCCAGGCAGGGTTGGACGTCCTGGAGGGAGAGAGAGAGCCTGAGTGATTGAGAAGGCCGCGCTTTTAAAGCAGGCACACCGGGCCTAATTAAAGGGCCGCCCCAAGACGACCTATAGGGCCGTCACACCCCCCTCTTAAAAAGGGAGTCCCTCCAGGGACTACCAACCCTCTAATTTAACCAAATCTTCAAAAAAAAATTTTCTTTTATACTACATCCCAGATGCAAACCACCATCAATTTTTTTTTTCTTTTCAATTTAATAATTTAACATCTAAAACCCCAAATATAAAGATTACCGCCCACTCTCCCGGGTACCCAGAAGAACAAACAGGCACAATGGGGTAATTAAACTGGAGCACGAGAAAGGGCATCTGCCATCACATTTTGGCTCCCTTTATTGTGGCGGATATCCAAACTGAACGCCTGTAAATACAATGCCCAGCGGATCAGGCGCTGATTCTGACTTTTTAAGGTGCTCAAAAAAGTAAGCGGATTGTGGTCAGTGTAAATGGTCACTGGACCGTTACCACAGGAAACATAAATTTCAAAATGCTGAAGAGCCAGAATCAATGCGAGTGTTTCCATTTCAATCATAGAGTAATTCAATTGGTAAGAATTAAATTTCTTGGAGAAGTAGCAGACCGGTTTATCAACACCACCCTCCTCTCTGAGCAACACCGCCCCAGCCCCAACGTTACTCGCATCAACATGAATTTTAAAGGGCGCGTCCATTTTCGGAGCGGCCAAGACCGGCGCAGCACAGAGCAAGGACTTCACATTTTTGAACGCGCTCTGGCAAGCTATGGACCATTCAAAGCGAACTTCCTGCTTTAGCAGATTTGTCCACTACAGTAGAGAAGTTAGAACAGAAACTGCGGTAAAAGCCCACCAACCCCAAGAAACGCATCAGTTCTTTTTTGGTCATGGGAGCTGGAAACTGCAATATGGCCTGGACTTTTGTATTAACAGGACATACCTGCCCCTGGCCAACCACACGCCCAAGATGGGTGACCCTCGCCTTGCTAAACTCACACTTTGCCAGGTTAACGGTCAGGCGAGCAGATGACAGGCGGTCAAACAGAGCACGGATGTGCGCTACATGGGAGTCCCAGGTGTCACTGTACACTATTGCATCATCAAGGTAAACTTTACACCCCGGTAACCCTGACACTACAGTGTTCATTAACCTTTGAAAGATTGCGGGCGCATTACGAAGACCAAAACTCATGACTGTGTACTCAAACAAACCAAAAGGTGTCACAAAGGCAGAGATTTCTCGGGCTCGGCCCGACAAAGGCACCTGCCAATAACCCTTTAACAAATCAAATTTGCTCACAAACTTTGCTGAGCTGACCTGGTCAATGCAGTCCTCCATCCGTGGTAATGGGTAAGAATCAGGTTTAGTCACTTTGTTTACTTTTCTGTAGTCAGCACAAAATCAGGGGGGGTCTATCAGATTTTTCCACCAGCAGGCTAGGAAAAGCCCAACTGGATGACGAAGGTACTGCAATCTGATTTTCCACCATGTACTGAACCTCAGCCTCCATGGTCCTAAGTTTGGGGGGCGCACACCTGTAAAAATGCTGTTTAATGGGGGGGCTACCTCCCACATTGATGTCATGTTCAATAAGATGGGTACGCGAGGGTGTGTCTGAATAATTCAGGATAAGAACCAATTAGATCACAGAGCTCTTTACTCTGGTCACGTGACAGATGACCTAGGAGGGACTGCAGATTGGACAAAGTTTCTGAGTTTTTTAGTCTACCAGTCAACATGGACTCATCCGGCCACCCAACATCAGCCTCCTCCCCCTTCACAGAGGACTGCAGACCTGGAAAAAGGGAAGTGACAGTGAGTGCGGCACCAGCCATACTACTCTCGGGTGCTGCCCCTTCACCACGAGAATAGTATGGTTTCAACAAATTCACATGACACATTCTCGACGACCTTCTGCGATGTGGTGTAGCAATAATGTAATTTAGCTCGGACAGTTTGCTCTCCACCACACACCACCTGTAAACTTTGCTTGGAAAGGTGAATTAACTAGAGGTGTCAGCGCCAGGACCAAATCCCCGGACTGAACTCACGGCGTTCAGTTTTACGGTCATAATGCTTTTTCATTTTCGACTGAGCGTTCCCCAAATTTTCACGTGCTTTTTCTACAGCCGCGTATAAACGATGACGGAACCCATTAACATAATCTAAGACATTTTTTGGGGGATCAGCCTCCATAAGGCCGCCTTTCAGAACAGCCAGTGGCCCGCGCACAGTGTGCCCAAACACTAAATCATTAGGGCTGAACCCCGTGCTCTCCTGCACCACCACGGACAGCGACAGCCACGGTAAGCCCTCTTCTCAGTCCCCACGCATCTCTGTACAGTAAGCCCTCAACAATGACTTTAAAGTCTGGTGGAACTGTTCAAGCGCGCCCTGGCTCTGCGCATGATAGGCAGATGCCAGTCTGTGCGTTACCTTGAGCTGTTCCAACACCTGCATGAACACACGTGATGTAAAATTTGTGCCCTGATCGGACTGTATTACCCGCAGAATCCCAAAGATGGACATAAACTTTGACAACGCTTTAATCACGGACCTTGTCGTTATTGAACGCAGAGGGTAAGCTGCTGTGTACCTCGTGGTTTGGCACATGACGGTAAACAAGTAGGTGCAGCCAGATTTAGATGGAGGTAACGGACCAACACAATCAATGATTAGGTGCTCAAAAGGCTTGTTAATCGCAGGGATTGGACACAGAGTTGCGGGTTTAATTGACCGACTCGGTTTAGAAGTTATTTGACAAACATGACAAGACCTGATGTACTTAGACACGTCCCGTGTTAGCCTTGGCCAGAAAAAGTGATGGAGTACCCGGTCATACATTTTCTTTACCCCCAAATGTCCACACTCGTCATGAGCTATTTTCAACACTTCACCACGATACACTTCAGGCACCGCAACCTGAACCGCGGGAGATAAGATTGATAAGATTTTTATTATTCCGATTCCTTTTTCGATTCTGCTTAAAGGTTTTGTGACATGTTGTTTTCATAGTATTCAAAGTCTTTGACAATCAATTTAAAACGTGTTTCAAAAGTATTCAACCAAAAAACCCCACTGCATAATATTCATTTTTGTGGATTTCTGTGGTCTGAATCCAAGTACTATGCCTGCAACACATGAACACCTCATCAGACCACTTGGGGCGCTTCGCCTGTCAGTCATGTACTCGGCTCCACCCCCAAACTGCTGCGGCCAGCCCCCCCTCCTTCCTGCTCCCCCTTCCAGGGAAAGCCCATGTTTACATACAACTGACGACGCGACAGGATTCCTTCATCCAGCATGGCTGAAAACGCACACCTATTCGACCCAGAGTCAGACCCTGAAGTGGATAGCCCTCCGCCTGTGAGAATTTCACGAAGGCAGCAGCGAGTAGACGAATGGTAAGTTAGAAAATAATAGTTATTTTCACGTGAATGTTCAAATGTAGTTCTTTAAAGCAGCCGTGTAAAATATGTAACCAGATTACAAGAAGCCTATTGGAACGTCAGGTTCTTATATGATGTAGATTTTTGTTTTTAATCTTTTGTATTGCACTGTCTTTACTCTTCATATTCACTGTTATTACGGTACACTAAGCTCAGGAAGCATCGCGCTCTCTATTTATGTAAATCACTTTGGACTGCAATTCTTGTACGAAAGGTGCTGTATAAATAACGTTTTATTATCATTATTATTATTATTATTATTATTATTATTATTATTATTATTATTATTAATAAAACACGTGGAAAGCAATGCTTTTCTATAATATACTATACTATAATAACGCCACTGCGGGATTATTTTTTCTAAATTACAGTCAGCATGTATGTAGGTTATGGGTTAGTTAATTCTAAAATAATGCAGATAAAACTAGTTGAACCGAAGGCCAGGGCTCTCCACATGTATAGCCTAATCGCAAAGCTGGAAGTTATTTTCCTTGCATTTTTGTGCTTTTATTATTCAATTTAGTTGAGGACCACGGCACCATTTGATGTTACTTATCCTGTCGTATGAAAAGTTGCATAATAATTACGTTTGTCCACAACTCCATGCTTTTATGATTTTGTCTCATCAAAGTACAGCTAACAGCCACACGACATGTTGATCAAATACAATTTAAAATAATCTACGCTCTCCAAGTGTGCCACCTAAATAACTTAGTAACTGCACAAGTCTATTTGGTATCATTTAACGCACCAAACTCATTCTTATCTATAATGGTTCATTTGGACAACTACTCGCCTTCATTTATCTGGGTATAACCTGGGCCAATACATTATGCTGAGCTATTATAAAAAGGTGTAATTTCAAGACGTTCACTTTGATAATGTACATTTTTTAATGTGTTTGTATAGGTGTACCTGTGGAAACTGCACCACAATGAACACAGAAGTCGAAAATATTTGCTGCATGGAAGTACCTCAGGTAACAATGTTGCAACTTCGAGATCATGGCCTTTGTATTGTGTTGCCTAGACAAAACATACCAAACTGTCTACTCTATGTAATTTCCAGTACAGGTTCGTAGAAGGATGCGGCAGCTGGATCCTGGAGACAGAGACAAGTGCATGATCGAACATCCTGGGATACCGGTGGTGTGCTTGAATGTTTACGTCCTCCAGACAGCACTACAAATGTACAGGGCAACCCATGGTCGACTTGGGCGAGACCTCAACGCTTTGCACAAGTAATCTTTCAAACATCTATGTAGGCCTAATACCCATGTTCAGAAATCATGTTAGATCTGAATGATGCAGCAATTTTTTTTCTTCAGTAATTGACATAACATCATTCCAACAACTGTTGGTTTATATTGCTTTTATAGAACCCACAATGAAGAAATTATGCAGATACTAAGATTCAATTCACCCAGAAATAGTAATAAATATGTTCCCATGTTGCATAACCTTTTTACAAAATATAAAATCAATACAAAAATGTCTGTGTCATTTCAGCCATGAACTGTACCTTTATTTGTTTTCAATTCAGGCGTTACAGGTTCCTGGCATACCGGATGTTTGTCAGTTTTTGCTGGGGTGTATTGGGAAGACACGTCCGGGTCCCAATCCCCGCTTGTGTCGTGAACCACATAAGGCAAATGTGCTGTATAATGACAATAAATGTGAATCTAATCATATTTAATTCCGAATGCCTTTGATTTTCCACAGTGGCAGGAATTGAAAAAAATTATTGTGAAGTATATTTTTTTACTTCCTACACATTGTTTACATGTTGCGTGATTGTTGTACAGTATTTTTCTAGAAGTGCATTTAAAACAATGATAATGACATGTTTTTTTTTATTTGAGATGAGGCAACACTTACGGAATGTTGGGTCCACCAGAGCTGGAACACTTCTCCATTCCCCCTTTCTGGCCTTTGGGGTACGCATCAGAAACAGACCTTGTCCTGTTCTCTTGTCTGTCTTTTGCGGGCGGCGGGTGTTTTCATTGAAATGTAGAGCTGCCAGGAATAACCTGGAAAAGAAATACATGTTTTGTCAAGACGCATATATTTATATTATGACATTGTTGACTGAATTTATTACTAAACAACACAATTCTCATTGTGCAATTGTTGCCTTACCTGCACATCATTCCAATGTATGTGAAAGCAACACTTTTGGGAGCGAAGCGAATAATCACACTATGGAAAGCCTCCACAGAAGATGTTTGGAAGTGAGGACTGAGCTTCTCAATGTCTTTCAGGGTCCTCTTGTTTTCAATTACTGCCTCTAGCTTGGTGAAGGCAGAACTTCCTGAAAAGCACAGGTATTCTAACAGTTAATCAGAGTATTTATTTTTGAATGGCATTCAGCTCTGAGTTTGAAATAGTTTTTTACAATATGTATCCATCCGTGGTAATGGGTAAGAATCAGGTTTAGTCACTTTGTTTACTTTTCTGTAGTCAGCACAAAATCAGGGGGGGTCTATCAGATTTTTCCACCAGCAGGCTAGGAAAATTATTAATAACTAATTATTTCACTACAATAGCAGAACAACCACTGCAGTCATTGTGTAGAGACATGTAGTTGGCTTGTATGATGGGTATTTCAGTATAATTTCACAAATGCTGTAAAATCTGAAACATCATGGCCAAATTATGGAAAGTAATTCCGAGTTACTGTCTTCGCCAGTCTTTTCGTTTTTCAATTGGCTTGCATCAGGCGTCAATGGGATAAGAAACAATTGTATATGTGGAAACAACCTCGCAAACATTACGATAACCACGCACAGCGTTATCGTATGAAATACACACCTGCTTGAAGCCATTTGGAAGCTTGAGTGGTCTGACGTTGGGGATGGAGACATTTCTTGAACAGCGGTGATCGTTTGTGAACATGTATGTCACACACATGATTGAGAATGGCCTGCCATTTGGCCACTCTATCCGGCCCAGTCTCGGAGGAAGATGCTGTCCAGTAGATGTGGTTACGTATGGAACGTATCCACGACCGGAGTTTTTCGCAGCCCTTTTTTTTAGAATGCGCCTCCAGTTTTCTGGAAACACCTAAAGGTATGCAAAAAAGAGATCAAATCAGTATATTGAACATAATATAACAATAAAAGAACACAGCACGTTGACTTAGTGAGCCTTGTGAGTACCATCCCTCCCAATGGTCTTTGACTCGTTAGGCCCATAGGGCAGGAGCTTATCTCGTTATCATTAGGCAGCTTGATGTTCAAGTACACCCCTTGGACATGACGCCAGTATGTCGCAAAGACCTGTCCCCAAACCAATCATTGATGCTGAGTCCCAAGCAGGGAGGCAATGGGTATCATTTTTCAATAGTCTTTGGTGTGACCCGACTGACTTCAACCCGAGTCTCCTGGTTACAGGGTGGGCAGTCTACCGTTGAGCCACTGCTACGGTGTGATATTAGAGAACCGTATTTACATTTATAATATAAATAAATGTTACCTACTTTTTTCTAGGTGCCACACATCATAGAACTGGGTATACTTTTCGTCTGTCAAGTATTTCTGGATCTGTGGATGTCGATCAGTCACAATGCATTGCAGCTTCACTTTATTTTTCTTCAGGAACGCAAGGCTGTCCACCAAGCCTTGCTTCTCCATCGCGTGGCTCCCACCAACCTCATTACTCTGCAATAAAGAGACATTGGTTAGATCACTGGTATCCACTCGTGGGATATAGAGGTATCCTAACAGGTTGCCTCTGACGAAACAGATTTTTTGAACCACCAAAAAATTCTTCATTGAACGATGCCATCTTGCTCTGAAAACATCACATTTACAAGCTCAAAAATCATAGCGTAGTAGTAGGACTCCTGCCACAGTCAGAGTGTGATACCTGTGTACATGCAAGTACTAACCTGTATGAGCTGGACATCAATGACCTTGTCTACAGCCAAGTTCATCATTTTGTAGCTTCCATATTTCCCAGAGTGGCCTTTGAACACATAAAATAATTAGATTTATGGCATCTACATCAATGCTTTTCCAAAAATCCCATGTATAGGGCCCTATAACTGAAACCTATTATGCCACAAACTCCCATTTGAAACCATTTTCTCTATTGATTTTAACAGTTTGAGCAGTGATTACGAAACATTTGTCTTTCAAGTACCCCCCAGTTTGACATGCATGAAGCTGATTCAATGACATACAAAATCCAATTAATACCAAATGACAATAGATAACATTCAAAAAAGATTCACCTGGGGAGTCTACCCTCATGTCTCCACCGGCTATAATGCCATCAGGTGACTCTCTGCACTCTGCAAGCAATCCAATCTGACTGTCTCCATGAATGTAATATGGCTGGCTCTATGTAACTCTTAGAATGACGCCGGAATATGCGGTATGTGTGAATGGACAAATCCATATGTTTGAAGATCTGTTTATAAGACACATGATAAAGAAAATAAGTATAACCCCAAAAAGCATGAAAAACACCTGTAGTATTGACTTTGTACGTATACACTTACCTTTCCTAACTTTGTAAAGGAGCCTCCAGCGATGTAAGTGGCATCGCTGGAAAGCAGCAAGTTGCCGGCTGGAATGGACCTGATCATAGGTTGGCTTCTCCACATTCGGACCGGTTGCTCACAGTATCGGCATTCTTGGTTCACAGTCACCATGGTTCCTCTAGCCTTGAAGGAAACTTTGGATGGACGGCAGCACAATGGACACTCCTTGAAGAGCTCCCGGAGGCAGCTTTCATATACTATGAATTTATCCGCCTTGGGTTTTTTAATGTCTTCTCTGTGTACACACAAAGAAATAAACAAAAATGTACATGTATATAAGGCATCACTTACATATTTCAAATATAGTTTCAAAAATAATAATATTAATAAATATACATATACAGCATTATACAGTACACACATACATTGAATTTTATTGGAGCTGTTCCAAATATAGGCAACCACTAATGCTATTTTGGTCTACTCATTGAAGTGTTACTTACGTTTCTTCTTCTGACACAGAAGATAATTGTGCTAGAAATTCTTCAGGGAGGTAGCTAGAATCATCTACTTCCATGGCAGAAGTCCCAGCTATTGAAATGTCCAGGTCTTCCTCCTCCTCCACTTCTTCTTCCATACGAGGCCTTTTAACTGGTGGCTTGATTGGGGTAGACACCCCTTGGGTGGGTGCAAATTGTGGTAGAACAGATGATGAATCTTCGCTCATGCTGACTCCTATGCCTAGAAAAAAAATTTAGTCATATAATCAATTATCGACAACAACATTACTGTTCTCTAGTTGGTGTGTGTTGACTTCTGGCTCCAAAATGGCTGGGCCCCTGCTGTGATCGGCAGTCACTGTCAACGAGCGGAAAGTTTCGAGGGTACCCCCCCCCCCCTCTGTGTGATAGGAGGTGGGGGGATGATAGCCTCTGAGACTGTCCTGTTTTGTCTGCTATGTTCCTGTCTTCTTGGAATAAAGACTTCGGGGAGCTTACTCAGGGTTACCAACCACAATTACTGTACAATAACTACTTACCGAATGCATGAACTACTACACAGGTGTGTGTGTGTCTGTGTGTGTCAGTGTACAATTATGTGTGCCCAATTTATATTGAATAAAATATAAAATTAAGGGGGGAACAACTTACATTTGCTCCGAAATTGCGGTCTCAGTGTCTTTGGTCCCAACTGCGTGCCACAGGTCCGTGTTGGGACTGAGTCGGTTGATTGAGTTGATTGGTCCCTGGTCAATGGTCTTGCAGCAGCAGATGTTGAAGGTTTATCCTGCACAGGGGGTAGTTGTGTGGTCTGAAAATATATGTTTATGAGGATTATTGCATGAATATACAGACAGGGGTGAATAAATAAACTGGTTTTAAATATATATATAA
Organism: Siphamia tubifer; assembly: GCA_020466265.1. Classification (NCBI taxonomy): domain Eukaryota; kingdom Metazoa; phylum Chordata; class Actinopteri; order Kurtiformes; family Apogonidae; genus Siphamia; species Siphamia tubifer. Next base: position 7,698,741 of record CM035793.1, read on the forward strand.
TATCGACACAGCATAATGTACATGCAATATATAAAATCTACACAGCATAATGAACATACTATACAGGGTGTGAAGAGTGGATTGTATGAGGTATACAGGTATACTACAGATATAAATACAATGTAGCTCATAGTGTACAGTGACAACACATCTCGTATATATATATATATATATATATATATATATATATATATATATATATAAATAATAAATGGGATAACATTATACTTTAAATAATAGGTGTAGGTGTACAGTATAAGAAATACTGTATCATATGCTGCCTAATAAAGAATGATACCAAGTATAAATAATGATAAACCAAGACTTTAAAACCAGATGTTAACTCATCATGCCTTGTTAATTTGTTATTATAAGTTTTTAATTCATAGTTTCGTCGAAACGTTGGGGGGGGGGGGTCTGCCGTCTCAACGCGACATTAAAAGTGTATTTATTATTTGTATTTTGTCACAACAGTTTGATATTCTAACAAACCAAGACTTTAAAACCAGATGTTAACTCATCATGCCCTGTTAATTTGTTATTATAAGTTTTTAATTCATAGTTTCGTCAAAACGTTGGGGGGGGGGAGTCCGCGACATTAAAGTGTATTTATTATTTGTATTTTGTCACAACAGTTTGATATTTGTTACTTTGTTATTATAAGTTTTTAATTCATAGTTTCCTCGTAAATCAAAAAGTAATCAGATTACTATTACATCAACAAATGAAAGTAGTAAGATAATACTTACAGTTGTGCCTGGGATGCGGATCGTTTGTACGACTCCTTTGTTTAAAAGCAGCTTTGAGAATCCGGCCTTGTGCATTTGGAGGTTTTGAAAACAGTTTTCTTCAAAATGACCGGAACAAGTCTTGACTCTCTTGGGTAAATAAGCAGGAACGTTACCTTGGTAGATAAAAGCCAGCCACTGGGAACGTAGTTCTTCAGGGGAGCTTGGTAGGTCAAATAGTGATTGTTGCTGATCTACACAGCCAACAACATGACATTTGAGGTGTGATTTAGGAGCCATTATGACACGAGTAAACCGTTCAGCAATGAAAAGGTTGTAAGAGCAGGAGCGCATGTGAACACCGTTTCTACAGTAACGTTGGTGGGGGCGGGGCTAAGCACAGGGGACGGGCAGAAGAGAAGAGGGGGGGGGGGGGTTCTCCTTATTGCTCTCCCGTGTGTGACGTAGCACGTGGAAGACAAATCAGAGAGAGCGTTTCATGCTCAGGCTTCCAAGAGCCCCAGACCATAGGAAAACCACTGAACAGTCTAGATTCATGTTTTTTTGGTGTAAATGAGGCCAGACGACCCATATAGTAACATGAAAATATCAAAAATGAGTTTTGGACGTCACAATACCTTTAAAGGTCCGATTCTTTATCGATTCTCTTATTGATTCTCACTTTTTTTTTAAAAAAAGGACACAAAGCACCAAACAGGATAATCTGCATCCACTTTGTTTAGTTTGCAAATCAAACAGTTGTGGTCAAATGTCCTGGGCTCCTCAAAATGAGGACCTGATTACACATGCACAAGAACATAAAAAAAATCAATAAACTGTCACATGAGGCTGGCACACATCCCATAAAACTTTCAGCAAATTCTCAAATATAACTTAGGGCGTATTCACACTGCACTCAGAAAATCCGGACTTTCAGACTATCTAGGAAAGTTCGAACTTTATTGACAAGTGTGAATGCTCCCCCGAACCTTGGTCCGGACTAAAGACAGAGTCTTTGGTCTGAGCTGAGGAGGTAATCTCGGTCCGGACCAAGGTTTGCTGGTGCACAGTGTGAAAGGTCTTTTTAGGAAAGTCCGGACTATCGGACCAATTACGTTACAGTCACGTGCGCGATGACGGAATCTAGTAAACGTCCAAGCATGATTTGTGGGAATACATGGGGAGACGAGGAAACCAGGTATTTCATTGAAATTTGGTCGGATGATACTATAAAGACTGAATTAGAAAATACTCATAAAACTAGTAACTGGGTCCATTTCCTGCAACAGTGTAGCGCGCTCATCTACTAACCAATCAGGGTCGAGTATAGAGAGATGCACGCTGTACACGCATTGATGACATGACGTTCTAAAGTCCGTTGGTCCACTTGATTCAATACAGTGTGAATGAAGACTGTAAAAGTCCGGATTATAAGTGCAGTGTGAAAAGGCAAAAAAGGTTCTGGTCTGAACCTTGGTCCGGATTTTACTATGTGAATACACCCTTAAAATGCAAGGGTTCTTTAGATTTAAACAAAAAATAAAGCTGCCTATCAGCCAGTGGCAAGTCAAGTACTCTCAGGCTTCATTAGAACTATATGTGCTAAGTACAATTTTTTCGTGACCATACTGAACACTCAACAATTTTTATTCAAAAAAAATGAGCATATGACAAGGTTCAAGATCTGAGTCACAAACTAGTGACAAAATCACCAGTTTTTCAACTTACAGAAAATTACTTGTAAATAGGTCATTTTTATGTAGAATTTTCTCAGGAATTCAATTCTGTCATTCAAAATGCAAAAATGTGGACCACAAACCTGCTATTAAGCATTTATTATAGGCATGTTTATAAAACTTTTTACTAACGTTTTTGAACAGTACAAGAGATACCACTGCATAAGTGACATTTAACATGCTGACACTATTTGCAAAGGAGCTAAGTAGGTAATGAATAATAAAAGTTGATTCTAAATTGGAGGAAAGCATAATGGTGAATCTAAGGTGAGTATTTTATAGGAGGTAAGTATGTGATAAATATGTGTATAGAGAGAAAAAAATATATTTTTTATTTTAATTTAGGTTTTGGATATAACAATTGTCAAAAATATCTAATTTAGTCCAAATGGGGCTTTTGTATTCAAATAAGAAATCCATATTTTTGTTTTTTCTTGTCTTATTGTATCAGTTTAATTTGTATCCCTCTGTAAACCTATAAGTTTGGCCGTTTCCCAATCATGAATCATAAAGTGTGTAAAAAAAGCTTTTCCTGTCTTTTTTGGGGGGCATGGTATCTTCAGTCGTTATTCACCTGAAACAAAGAAAATAGTATTTCAGGTTCTGGTTTCTGAAAAATGTATTACTGTTGATACTTAAATAGGTCTCTTAATCAAAAAAGAGCTAACAGGACACAAATCCCCAGCTGAAATAGAAGAAATGCCTTTTTTCTTGTAAAAAAACGCCTCAAAATTCATAAAATGTTGTCGTAAAAAAAATTCTCATTGTTTTTTGGGCAAAGATATATCTTAATTTGAACTACCTAAGTGTACCCTATATAAATACGTATTATCAGTTGAAGTTTCATGAGTCTAGCTTTAAAACTGAAGGAGTGAGAATTTTTTTTACAACACCATGTATTTTTTTCACACGTCTTAAATTTAAGGGGTGTTGGTTGAGAAAGTGGTTAGTTTTTCTTAACTAGTGTTAGTTATTGCTTATTATAAGGCATCAATGAATTTTACAGACCCTACTGATTATTTTGGTATCCAATTTATAGATATAGCTTCAAACACACCACCACCAGAACAAAATAAATATCATGTCTTACAAAACACGAAATTTTGCCAACAAAATTGTCACTCGACCTTTGGCCATAGAATCCTGATGGAGGAAGTCCCTGCTATCTGAAAAGCTTAAAATCTAGGTTGTAATACAAGAACAGAACATATGAACATGGACTAGCTTACTTCTTAGATCAGAATCTGTTTTCACTTGTCCATTGAGTGAAGAAGTCATGACATGAAAAAAATTGTCACCCAAAAACGCCTATTTTTAGGCTATTTTCAGTGTACAACACAAAAAATCAAGTATTAAATTCATATTTAGGAACTTTTAGGTGCCAAAATCTGAAAGAGCAGGTAGTTTTACCCCTAGAAACAACTCAAAACACAAAGAATTAAAAATTTTTTATTATGAAATATTTTTTTCACACATTTGTCACCAAATTGTGACTCAAAGCTTGAACACTGTCATATCTGCTTTGGTTGGAAGGATACGAACACTTTCAGGGCTGATGGTGTCTCCAGCTGTGGAGAACACCAGTACCTGCAGTATCCATTGTGTTGGTGCTGCCGCGGTCTCCTCCGCTTGAGCCACTTTGTGTCCGTAGTGAATCGAAAACATGACACTCAGTTATACGGATGGCGTGCTGTGATAGCAGATGCTTAATCATGTTACTGGTGTTCCCACCCTTAGTTGATATGGACATGTGGCAAATATTACAAGATTCCTGTCATTTTCACTATCTTTCATGAAGTGCAGCCAAACTTTCGAGCGACAAGTTCTTGGCGCCATGTTGGTTTGAGACTACTGGACAACAACACGCGTCACGGTGTTGCGCAACTCTGCTGCGTAGCGTGCGTGACGCAATTCGCGTCTTTAGGAACACTGACCTGAAAACACTTGCTTTAGGAATCGTTAAAGGAATCATTAAGGCTTTTTCATTATGGCCTCGAAACACTTGGAACTGGTTCCAAAATGGAACCGGATTTCGATACCCATGTCTCGTATTGGTGTCCTCGTCATAACCTGTAACAGCCTTTACTGCTTTAATGAAATGATGGAAGTTTGATGGCATAACATACTCCTCAGTATTCTTAAGAGGAGTGACCACCTGTCCGGCCAGCACTAATCTTCCAAACTCTCTTAGAGCTGCGCGGATATGCTCATCCTGTGGTGGATCCTTCTTGTTCAGCATCTGCTGTGCTAAAGCAATTATGCACCTGACTTTTTGAACTGCTTGTGCAACCTTGTCCTGAGACATGTTGTTCATCATCTTCCATACTTTGGTGCTCACACCGTTGGGGATTGGCTGAGCAAATGCACACGAAGACTGAACTTATGTTTTTTCTGGCTTAGGTTTACCACATTTCTGTGAAAGAGCACACCGTTTCATATGCTTCCAGAGGAACTTCCTCTTAAAGTCCTTGACAATTGGGACAGTGCTGGTAGTCTGTGGCGTCTGCATTGGCAAAACTGGATTGTTTGCAAGGCACTACCATGCCTTTCCCTTCTTTCATTGTCTCTACATTATGGGATCTGTTCCCCCTTTTCCGTAGGTAGTCTAACTGCACTCTTCTGTGCTTTGATTTTTTTGAACACGTCAATGCTCTGGCAATGTCTTGCTCCTGGGAATGCTTCTGTTCAAGATGGCGTGCGATCTTTACATAACTTATTGCAAAAAAGGCAGTAGTTTATTTTTTGATGATACTTTTTTGTCCCATCCTTCAGTTTTTTAACATTGAGAAAAACCACAGGAGTACTGCTACTCTCTGCTGCACTTTCATTTTCCTCTGGCTGTTGTCTGACCCTCTCGTAAATGTGTGGATGGAATCTTGAAAACAATTCAGCAAGAACAAAAGCAAACTGTAAATTGTGCATGCATGTGATAAGACCATATAAACTCTTAAATTACAAGAACATTTGACATATTCTGCAGAGCAGAACAGTGCAACTTCAGAAGGAAAGACATTCAAGGTTATTACACATTTAAAGTAACTCACCTGCACTTCCTCTTCAGAGGTTCCATCAGATTCCGTGGATGTGTCAGGAACATACTCCTTGTCTTCGTCACTAACACTCTAACTGCTGGAGGACTCCGTTATGCCAAGCATCCTCTTTAACTACATTGATATGAAATCAATAATTTGAATTACATAAGTCATTTTTCTTAACACCTGATCCTGACCAACAACTTTGTTTCACAAAACTTTTGGTAGTTGTAGTTACTGTCCCTGACCAGATACATTTTAAATAAAATAAGCAGACTCATTCAACTATATTACAACTTGCAAACCTTCTGTTCTGTATACTGATAAGCCAATATATCAAAGAGAGGGAAAAAAGGGGTTACATCAGTCAAGTAATTCCAACACTGTACTTAAAAACACGCTGTCTGTCCTTTCTAGAGGAGGCACCTCTGGCTCTTCCTAGATGAGAGAATGGCAAGAGAGACAACTTTATACACTCACAATTCTATGGAGTTTCAATACAAAGAATTGATGTGACCATCTATCCACTAGATGCAAAAACACTGAAAGTTTTTTTTCATCCTTAAATTTAGAATTAGTATTGTTTAGAAATGAATGTTATAAACACGTGTGAAATTAAAAGGTGCAGTTTTTATAGGAAATTGAATTATTCCTTTCCTGCAGGGGACATGTCATGTGACATAACAGGAGGTAAACCTAATGGATGAGCCGAATTCTATGTTGTGTTTTTATCAGAAGAATTTGAAGTAGTTGCGAGTGAGACATTGTGAGAGAATTTTAAGAGTCAAGATGGTGAATTGTTGTTTGTGCTGGTTGTGTGAACTCCAGCCTGCCAGGACATTGTGTTCATCATTTTCCGAGTAGAAAAAATAAGAACTTTCGGGCTTGGGTGAGTTTTGTGCAGATGAAGAGAATAGACTTCACAGCGTCAGCCGTCACTATTCACTGGGTCATTTGTGGATGTAATTTTACTCCAGAGTATAATCATCCTAGGGATGTGATGAGTACACGATGGTATGATGTAGACTACATACTAGCATTGGCTAAGACCATGATTTTCTTTCACTGTCGTGGCTGCAGTGACAGCCTTCACTGTAAACCCGAGCATGTTCATTGAATTCAAAACATTTGAGGCAACCCGTTGCAACTAAAAAAATGTATTTAATAATTATTGAATAAACATAAAAAATCTGGTTGAGTGCACATGTTCAATGAATGCAAAATATTTGGGTAACCCGATGCCCCAAAAAAATGATTTTATGATCATTGAATAAACATAATAGTTATGGTTGAGTGTATATGTTCAATAAACACAAAACTTCGTTAGCCATTGCCCCAAAAAAACTGATTTCATAATCATTGAATACAAATAAAAGTTAAGGTTTAGGGTTCTGGTTCCGATTAAAGAACACGGATACAGATGTCCTCATTGAAGGTTTATTCACTGCGGTCTGTAATAATACAGAGTAACACTCAGTATAACAATATATACATACAGTAATAAATTAACTAAGACCGACTATATGAGTCACTCAGATGTATTACATGGGTCATGGAACACACAAATCACCTCACAGAAATCACAGATGACAGCTAGCATATTATCGTATTAGCTTCAGCAGCACACCGGCGCTAAACAGCATTAGCTTATACAGTACAACATGCTAACATCTACCCGAACTGTACTGTGTTATTTATCTCACCTTGTGGCATCTACACTATGTAATAAACCAGGAATAGATGAATAAAAAAGAGAAAAAAGAAGCGGAGATGGCGAACTTGCCACGGTTACCTACAACACAGCGGCTAATAAAACACGGGCTATGTTCATAACCGTTATAACATCAGTGGTGCGTTCAACAGCCTGGGACATTTGTAAACTTACAGAAAAGGAGTTATTCCTGAACAAATATAACGAAACAATCAAATAAACAATTAAACTGTGTGGGCTTTCTAACAATTAACTATTATTAACTAGTATGACACAATAATTTTGAGAGACTGCTCATATGAGTCATTTAAGTCAGAGATTCTGCTGTGACAACTAAGCTGAACTTGGACCTGTTAAGATGAAGAAGTTTATGTTCTATGGACCTTTTTTCTGTGAAGAATCCACAGAGGGTTACTTATTTCATAAACAGTTATTATTATTATTAGTAGTAGTATTACTATTTTTATACATTTTCTGACTTTTGTTCTGTGAAGAATCCAGAAAGGGTTGTGGCTTTCTGGAAAACAATATATATATATATATATATTTTTTTTACATTTAGGCACTCCTGCATTCGTCACACTTTTTCTGTTACAAATTGACTCTGGCCCCTCATCTGAGAAGGGAAAAGTTATGTGGCCCTCACTGGAAATATTTTAGGGACCCCTGGTCTACACCATAGTGATGGGCAGCACTCGGACCCACAGTATATGTCCAAACGCATTTAGACGCCTGCCTTAACTCACATATGAACATTAGTGCCATTCCATTCCTAACCTAAATTGTTCAATATGATACCGGTCCACATTTTTGCAGCTATTGCAACTTCAACTCTTCTGTGAAGGCTGTCCACAAGGTTATTGAGAGTGTTTTTAGGAATTTTGACCATTTTCCGAAAAACGCATCGGTGAGGTAAAACACTGATATTGGTTGAGACTACTTCTTCATCCCTGCTCTTATTCATCCCAAATATGTTTTGTCGGGTTCGGGTAAGGACTCTGCACTGGTGCAGTCATGTTGGAAGAGGAAGAGGCCCAACTGTCCCGACAAAGTTCGGAGCATGGAATTGTCCAATATGCTTTGGTATCCTGAGGCATTCAAAGTTGGAACATTTTGGTGGCTGCCACAGCTTTTTTCTTGTGTAGTGAGTGTTCCCTGAAATTCCTCTTGGTAACCTCACATTCAAAGTCAATGGGATGTTACAAGAGGAATTTCAGGGAACACTCACTACACAATGAAGTAGCTTTGACAGCCACCATATGCTCCCTGGTAATCTGGGAAGTGGTGTCCCACATCCAAAAACATGAATAGCTGACAGCAAAGCATGAAAGATGTCTGAGCCTCCATAACTCATGACCGCGACTTCCATTGACTTCAATGCAAATCCATCATGTCAGTAATTAAGGCACAGAGATTCCTAACCAAAACCTCACCATTGAAATGTAGTTTAGAAAGTACAATATTTCAACTGAGTTGAGGTCATCCGAAAAAAATTTTTTTTGGTATCTCAGAAAAGTAGAATATTTTGAGGAAAACCCAATATTCTTCAGAATTTGAGTTTTTTTAGGCTGGAAGACCAACATGTGCAAAAATTAATTAACGAATTGTGGGAATAGTTTAAGATATGGCTCATGCATCTATAATGAATGAAAGTTTAACATTCTTGATGAAATTGTGGAAATAAAACAACTTTTAATTCAATTCAATTCAATTTTATTTATAAAGCCCTAAATCACAACAAAGTCGTCTCAAAGGGCTTTACAAAAACACAGCTTTTACATGATATTCTAATTTTGTGAGCAGCACCTGTATTATTGAAAAATGGTGGGTTGTTCTTAACGCTTGTAAATAAGTACAGGTTCTTACAACCTCACTCCTTTAGGTAATATGATGCTGCTGAAAGAAAATCATCATCTCCAAGTTCTCCATCAAGACAACTGTACAAAGAAATTATTCAATTCACAAACCTGTGCTTGGCGCAAAAGCGCATCCAGCAGCTGTCCCTTCAGACCCTTCTTAGAATTCATGAGATCCAGTAGTGCAGGGCAATGGCGATCAAGGGAGTCGTAGAATTCCTGCTTCGGGTTTTTCCCCATGATCCTGTTAAATTCCTGGTACACCTAGAACACACCAATAAACCAAAGTTTAGTATCAATACACAGCCATACCCTAAGAATCATTCAGATATGTGTATAAACACAAAAACGCATATTAATAGTTACCTTATTTCCAACAAACATTGCTGGCCAATGCTGGAGCATGTGGATCATAGGTGGCTTATCCTGCACAACCTCCTTCCTTCTCAGAGAGAACGTTACATCCATCTTCTGCTGGATAAGTGTTCCATCTGGGTTCTTTTTCTTCATCCCATCCACCAATTGCTCTCGAGCATCTTCAAGGCTTTTGGTATTGTGTCCATCTGGAATATTTGGGAAGTAATTGACTTCCTCCTTCTTAGGTTTTTTTATGTTTTTGTGTGGATGCTCGCCATCCGGAGTGTTTCTTCCTTGCTTTCCTCTGTTGACCTTGACATCTTCATGTCCCAGCGCTCTCATTTTAGATCTGTAATTGCCCATTTTGTCTTTAAGGCTGTTCTTCCACCCGCAGTAACCTGATGGGGATGCCGGTTCTTTAAGGCAAGGATGAGCACCTATTAATGCCTTGGCCACAGCGTCAAGGTCAGAAGTAGTTGGGTAGGCTTTGAATGAGTAAATTGTTTCTGCCAGCTTGTGAAGGACACCATGCTTCAGTTCCTTTGAGACCTTCAGGTATGTTCCGTCCTTGAGATAACTCAAATTCCCCTGACGGAGTCTGTATTCAATGTCTACAGAGAATTTTGGAATGTAGAAAACATCGGGCCATGGCCGTCTTGCTTCTGCTGATGAAGTGGAGAGCAGCTTGGTATATGTTGTAGACACAGTGTCATTCAGATTTTCAGATGGGAGGGAGACCAACTCGAGCACTGGAATGATCTTCACTGTTGGCTTCTCAGGAAGTTCTGATAAATCTGTGAGGTTGCTGTACTCATTATCAAAGTGCGGCTCTCTAAACTCTAAGCTGAAGTCGTATTCAAGTTCAAGTGAGTTTTTTATATACAGAATCAAATCAACGGACGTTGGCCATGAGTAAAGCTTCAGTCTTCGAATATCAGCCTCAGTTAGGATGACTCTCATGAGGGTAGGTGATGAGGCCATCTGTGGAAAAGGGTAAAAGGCATTCAACAATGAATAAAATGCCTCAGTGTGACCATTAGTTTTCCCTGTACATTGTGAGGTGAAAGAGGGAAGGGGTCATTCAGATCTGTTAGCGCAAGTACACAAAATATTGGACTGTCTGGACAGCAAAGCTCAAAAGACCGAAGGTGTTCAGAGTACCAAGCAGTCATGACTTTGCAAATGAATAGAACTTCAGTATTCACAGCAATTATACGAGTTACCTGTTTAAAATCCTGAACACGAGCCAGCTGAAAACACACTGTCTACATTGTAATCTATTCCATCGATATTGACGGAGGATGCCGCAAGTACTGTTGAAACAGTGGACAGTTTTTTTCGAAGTACATTCTGCATACTCTCTGGTAAAGAGGTAATACACAAAGATGTTACATTGGCCATCTCAAATTCAGGTTTGTAAAACGAACTGCAGTCTAGTTGGTAGCTGAAAGCTTTTTCTTGTTGTACGGCAAGAGTCATGGGAACATTTTTAAAGTTCTGAGCATCACGGACTACCTTCTTGAAGAATTTGTGCTTTCCTTCAAATCGCATTGTCCAGACTTCACACAGTGGACCATACAGTTTAATAAGTTCAGGATAATCCTCAACATAGTGGTGTTTGGGTCTCAGTCTAAAACCTGGGAAGGTAGACTGTAGAAGTTGTCTGTGCTCTGCCACCTTGCTTTCAAGAAGGTATACAGACACACTGGTATGCCTTGGTGCAAGAGCTAATGAAACAATGTCCTTAAGAAGCATTAGTACTTCCCAAGAATCATATCCCTCAGGAACACAATGACCAACAAGGAGAGGAAAGAGTCTAATCAAGCACCAGTTCTCATGGCCATTTCCTCCTATTGTCCCCTTCTTTTCAGAGCCCTTCAAAATTGTCTGTGGCCGATCAGTTTTGTCTGTGTATTTATAAGGGAAAGTCTTGATGGCCTCATTTATGATCTCTAAAGTAATGCACTTCTTTGCCACCAAGTCTGCAATACAAAGACACACCTCTATGGGAACTATACCCTCCAAAATGTCATGTAAAGGGCCAGGGGGATAGCCACCTATTGCATGGAAAAACTTCAAATTTGCAGTGAGAGGGCATGATCCCTTCACACCTTTCCGTTTTCCTGATGTTGGGTTGTGCAATGTCTCCTGGATCTGCACATTGTGTGTATGTCTGTCTCTCATCTAGAATGTACCAGAACATACCTCTTGGTCTTGTGTATCACCTCTTGAGGCCATGCAGTATCTGCAGAACTTCTCCACCGAAATACTCTCGTAAAAATCTGCAAGAGAATGAGCACCAAGATTGTCAGCAGAGACACTTATACCCAAGTGCTCAATGTACACACCATTCTGTTCAAGAGACACCAAATCAGAAATGAGTGGGTACAGCACTTTCTCACATTCTTTGATAGTTGTTGTGTTGCATAAGAGAGCAAGCTGAATCGAGTGAAGTGTAGATCGGTACTTTGCTGGTATATAGGCAATGGTCCAATATACTGCACACATCTTGTGCTTTCCTTTTGATGTTCCCAGTGGATTTGCCACTTCAGAATCCTCAATTTACAGGTTGAGCACAATAGTAAACTCATCATTGCACAGAAGGCAATTTCCCCTAAACCAGTTAACATCTCTGCATGTGTTGTACTCATTGGGAACAGCTACTGGAATTGAACAAGCTTTCCTAAAAATGTCTTGCTTGTTCAGCATTTTTTGAAGCATTTGTAAAAGAGGTACATATGCCATGGTTTTCATGCCCTTCTCCACCACATATTCTATTAGCATTACCAGTGGAAATTATCGCAACACATACGATGCCCTTCTTTTAATTGTAGCTAGACATCCATCCTTGCCACAGCAAGCAGTGATAATGTTGCTGTCTGTCATAGTCTTTACCACCTCCCTAACAACTGAGTCATCAATGTTTGCATGGTGCTTCTGTAAAACCATTTTTACTTTATGGTACAGAGGTGCCTGGGACAATTGAACTAATTGACAAAGATGCTCAATAATCTCCTGCACACATTTTTCTGGAACATGCAGCACTGTTTGCATCTTTAAAAACAGGGACACCAAGTTATGCTCCAAATCTTCCCGTAACTGCTGAGAATCCGCTTCAGGCATTTCAATCTCATCATCCAGATAGTCTGTATCCACAACATTTAACTCCAGAGGAGTATCACAGTCACTACCTTGAGCTTGGGCATCAGTACTGACTACCATTTCTGATTTAAACATTGTCTCTGTGCAGCCGACTTCTATGTGCATTAAAAGTTGAGTAAACACTGCTCTCAAACGTGCAGCCTTTAAACGGACACTGAACTTTGTGGTTGTGGCGAAGATGTCTACAACGAAGGTGGGAGAAATGTTGCATCATTGCAAGGCTCAAGGAACTTTCATAATAGGCAGCGCAATTTCACTGCACTTGGTGCAGGTTGCAGAGAGCGAGTTTCTGAATGCAACCGAGACAAGTGAGTCTTGAGAGCACTCAAAGATCGGAAAGTGCACAAACACTCCTGATAAAGGCAAGGAAAGGGTTCACTTCTACTGTTGCTGGCATGCTTTATCCGATAATGTCTTAATAGCTGTCCCCTTTTATCACAAACAAACTCACAGTATTTGCACTTCCAAATCATATTGCCCGTAGTGATGAAAACCCATGCACGCACGTGGTCATATTCCCAGCTCAGCAGAAAAGTTCGCCTGGACATGCATGCCTGAAATGTACGTCCCGACTAAAACACAACTTGACCGGAACTTCACATAGACAGGAAAATGTTTCACGATAATTTCAAATCAACAATGCACAATAATCTTTGAAGACGTTCAAATAGCCACCCAACATTGCATGATGGACATGCTAATATTAGCTAGCAGTTTGGCTGGGAAACGTTAGAGTAAAAAAAAAAAAAAACACACACACACACACACATATATTATGCAAAGCTGAAAACAATACGCAGGCAAAGGATTGCTACCAAATAAAACAATTCATAGAAGATGCGTTGTACGCAAACTTAAGAGAGATTGAAATCGCCACCCTCCATTACATGGTGAACATGCTCAGCAATAACTTCCCAATAGAGTAAACCAGGCTACAAGTTCAACGATAGATAATACCGAATAACAAAGCTTACCGGTATATGCTATACATGCATGATGCATCAACGAAACAATGGAAAGATTACAAGGCAACATACACATTGAGGTTGAGATGATTCGAGGAAAGAGCTAATAGTGATGTGGTGTTAGCTAAAATGAGTACACACCACCATAACATGCGACTGAAATGGCTGAAAACAGTAATCCTGCGCACTTACTTTCACCGTCGTTTGTCTTCTTTCCCTCCTCTGTACTTCTTCCACTTCTTTTTCTCTTTGTTTGTTCGATTCCTCGTTCCCGGGTGTTTTCGTCAAGGCTTTTGAATTCAGCTCGTGTACTGGACAGTCGACGCCGGCTCGTGCAGGAATATTGTGGGGCGGAGTAAATGTATTGCCTTTCAAACTAGCCAATTGCACCTCTCCGCTTAAAAAAATGTACATTCAGTCCAAAAGTACAGGTTGGGTGCACGGAGTGCACAAGAAAGTTTAGTTAATATAAAATAGTTGGTTTTGAAATTAGTCCAAGAGACCTAATGCATTTGGGTACATATAAACTGTGGATTTACATTTACCAACTAAACAGGACTGTTGATTAATTCAGTTTAAATATACAAATTGAATGAATATTATCAAAAAGGTTCTGCTAATTTAAAATATTTGTTTCAAACGAGAAATCATAGTATTTCGATCCAAAACACATAATGTATTTGGGTACAGTTAAAATATGGGTTTACAGTGTAGGATTTCAAGACAATTTTTGAAGGGTTATCACCTACATGCACCAAACATTGGTCTCATTCCTAACTATATTTTGAAGATTTTTGCTTTTTTTTTTTTTTTTTTTTTTAAGAATGGTGAAAATATTAAGGCTCCCAGAAGTATTTTCTGATTTACTGGAAAACAAAATCAGACCTACATAATCTCCTCTGAATATCATTCACTATATTAAGATGAAAACAATATTTTGAACCTAGCTTTTTACCCCATGTTCACTTTTTGCATTTTGAAATATATGCAAATTAGTACATATTTAATTAGATGTAGCCCAATTCGTCAGGGTGTGACGAGACACTCCACTCCCAAGATTGAAATGAAATTATAGTAATGTATCTGTTAACCCTGATTCAGTCATTCACAGTCCATTAAAATTATGCATCCAAACAAATCAGTCTGACAAAATGATTAAAACACTGGTAATGCAATGATGGGAAGACACATACCTTCTCAGAAATTTCCACTGACATCTTAGTGTTGACAGGTGACAATTGTTCATCTACAGTTGACTAGAACAGCAAAAACATACCAAACTTGATTAAATGACGAACAAGAAGTGAATTCAGTGAATGCAAGATTGCCTACGGTTATTTATAACTACAGTTTAAAACAGGACATTATATACCTGGTCAGAGGTCTCATTTGCTCGCTTCATGGCTTGTCTGGAACAAAAACGTGTTATTAGTTAATCAGCACAGACTAGTTTATCTGTTTTACTACAGTATTGACTTATAATCAACCTTGGCTCCTTTAGATTACATTTAATTAATTAAACTAGTCATCAGGCTGAGTTTGTCTGATGCAATTAAACTGAGGACATTTCAAATAACTTGCTTCATAAGCATTAATATTCTCACAGTGCAAAGTAAGTTGAAGAAACCATTAATAGTGAGATGCCCACAGCTTAGCAATTTAAGCAATCTACCTACGAGATCCACAGGACAGCCACAAGGCTGTGTGATTTAAAATTAACTCAAAAGCCAAGAGGCTGCTAGCAGAGTAGTTGTAGTAGTTGTACCGTCGTCTGACGGCGCTCCTAAGAGGGCGACGTCGCGGAGCTCCCGGGGTCAGACTGTGTTTAAGTTTAATTCTCTTTTTAAGGTTCAGTACCGTCTGTTTAAGTATAATGTACGATCGGGAAACACTGCTGCAGTTAAAGGAGTGCAGTACTTTTGGACATTTTGAGCCGTGTACTCTCCAACCATATCCCGAGCTAGCACGCTACTACGAGGCCGGAGCTGGCAAGCTACAACGGCTCCTGGACAGCGAGAGGCCCCGCCGGAGACGTGGCAGGCGGGGAGGAGCCGAGCGTAAACTCCGGCGCCTGGTTAGCAGCGGAAGGTTGGCTCTCCCGGTTATATTTTTTGCCAATGTCCAGTCCCTGTTAAACAAGATGGATGAGCTCCATGCACGTATCTCCACGGACAGAGAACTGCGGGACTGCTCCATTCTGTGTTTCTGTGAGACATGGCTGGATGAGAGGACACCTGATGAGGCCATTACACCGCACGGCTACACGGCCTTCAGGGCGGATCGGATCCCAGCGGACAGCGGCAAGACCCGGGGCGGTGGTACGGTTGCCCTTATTAAGCAGACATGGTGCACCGACTGCAAGGTTATTTCTAGATCTTGCTCGGAAAACGTGGAGTTTTTAACTCTGAAGCTACGGCCGTTTTATTTACCCAGAGAACTGCAGTGTATTATTGTGAGTGTTGTGTATATTCCCCCCTCCACTAAAGAGGACGCTGCACTTTGGGAATTGCATGACATGATCAATAAACACGAAAACAAATACCCTGATGCTGCTTTTATTATTCTGGGAGATTTTAATCACTGTAATCTTAAGAAACATCTTCCAAAATTTTACCAGTTTGTGACTTTTCCAACCAGGGAGAATAAGACTCTGGATCACTGTTACAGTAATATTAGAAAGGCTTTTGAGGCCGAACCCAAACCCCACTTTGGTAAGTCTGATCACCTGGCTATCAGGCTCAGGCCCAGGTACACCAAGAGACTGAGGGCACAGCCAGCCACTGTCAGAACTGTCAATAGCTGGACTGACAGTGTTATGGCCAGTCTGCAGGGCTGTCTGGAGGCCACGGACTGGGACATCTTTAAAATGGCCACGGGTGACATCCACGAGTACACAGAGGTGGTGAGTGACTACATCAGCTGGTGCACATCGATATGTGCCCCCCTCAGAACTGTGCGAGTGTATCCAAACCAAAAACCCTGGTTCAATGGAAACATAAAAAAGAAGATCAGGGAAAAACAGGAGGCCTTCAAGGCTGGGGATCGAGAGGCATACAAGATAGCCCGCTATGAGCTACAAAAATCCATCCGAGCTGCAAAGAGGGCTTACTCCCAGCGACTTGAAGACCTCCACCTGACTAATAACACACGCAGCATGTGGCGGGGGATCCAGTCGGTCACAGGCTACAAAAAAACAACGGCACCTACAGACCCTCAGGATGTCACCCTTCCAGACAGTCTGAACACCTTCTACACCAGATTTGACAGACTGAACAGAGACACTCCCTCAAAAGCCCCATGTAATACCGTGGACACTGCCTTTCAGGTGACACACACTCAGGTCCTGAAGGCTCTGAGGCAGGTCAACCCCCACAAAGCTGTGGGACCGGATGGGATCCCACCCAGAGTTCTGAAGGCCTGTGCAGAACAATTGGCTGGTGTGTACTTAGACATTTTTAACTTGTCCCTAAACCAAGCGGTGGTCCCACGTGTTTTTAAAACTTCTATCATTGTACCAGTCCCAAAAAAGTCACACCCTTCCACTTTAAATGACTTCAGGCCAGTGGCACTCACTCCAGTGGCCATGAAGTGTCTGGAAAAGTTGGTTTTATCACACATCAACCACAGGGTGCCAGTCACAACTGATCCTCTCCAGTTTGCCTACCAACCCAACCGTTCAGTGGATGATGCAGTGGCCATTGCTCTACACCACATCCTGAAACATCTGGACAACAGAGGGACATATGTTAGGACGCTCTTCCTGGACTACAGCTCGGCGTTTAACACCATTCGCCCGGCCAGGCTGATTGGGAAGCTGGCAGACCTCGGGGTCCCGACTCCCACCTGTAACTGGATTCTGGACTTCCTGACTGAAAGACCACAGGTGGTGAGGATGGGAGGGAGGGTGTCTGCTAAGATAACCATCAGCACTGGATCACCACAGGGCTGTTGTCTGAGTCCAAAGCTGTTCACCCTGTATACCCACGACTGCGTCTCCACCCTGGACAATACTGTCATCATTAAGTATGCGGACGACATGACCATTCTGGGCCTCATCGCAGGGGGGGACGAGTCGGGGTACAGGACTCTTGTTAATGACATTCTGGTCTATGGGGAGGTGAACAACCTGACCCTTAATGTGACCAAGACAAGAGAACTGGTAATGGATTTCAGGAAGAGCCCACCCCCTCTGCAGCCCCTTTTTATTAATGGTACTGAGGTGGAGAGGGCTCACAGCCACAGATTCCTGGGCTTACTGGTAGCATCAGACCTGAGCTGGGCTTTAAACACTGCAGCCACAGTGAAAAAAGCCCAGCAGAGACTTTATTTTATAAGGCTACTCAGGAAAGCAGGCCTGCATTGTGGCCCTCTCACCCAGGTCTACAGGGGACTGGTGGAGAGTGTTTTAACAGTTGGGGTCACAGTATGGTATGGAAACACAGAGGGAGAGGAAGGCTCTACAAAGAGTCATACACACGGCAGAAAAAATCATAGGCATTGACCTCCCATCTCTGAACACCATATACATACAATGCTGCCACAAGAGAGCTCAGAGAATTAGTACAGATACACAACATCCAGCTCACCTCCTGTTTCAACACAAATGCAGCACATATCACCTCAGACACAAGAGGGCAGACAGCATTATTGCACACACTACACGATTTTTTAACAGCTTTTTCCCTGCCACAGTGAGACTGTTGGCCAGTATCCAATAGGAGGGTAAGTGCAATATGTAGTGTGTGTTTGTGTGTTTTGTGTATGTATTAATGTGGAAATGTCTACCTTTTTATCCTTGCTGTGGATTTTAAATTTACTTGATTTTAATTTACTTGATTGTATTTATTACTATTTTTATCTATTGTATTTATTATCTTTTAGCTGTTTTCATATATGTGTAGTTTTACGTTTGTCTGTGTTCTTAAATTTATGTAATTTGACTCTGGGAGCGACTGCACAAACATTTCCTATGTGTTCTGCACAAATGGCAAATAAACGTCTATCTATCTATCTATCTATCTATCTATCATTAGCATTATTTACTGTGCACACATGGCCATTATCTGCTAGGTGCTAAGCTAGCACAAGTAAACGGTTTTAGTTAGAACAAACTGTTTTAAACAGTCTTACCCACTCCACAGTGCACTCAAAGCAAATCCGCTATAACGCCAGGTTATCGATGTGATATGTATGTATATGTATCACCAACTACTGATAAAACTGATGCTGGTGTTCAGACAGATAGAACTGTTGGCGACATTGAAGACCTGTTCAGTGATAATCAGCAACTGAGGAACAAGAACCTGTCACTACAAACAGAAGTGAAGTGTGCTAGTTTACATGAGGATGGCTTTCAAAACAATGACGGCAAGGTCAATGATTAGGAATTGTGTGTGATTAGATATTGAACTGTGACTGACCCCTTGTAAAGACTTAACTGGACAGCATTTTAGCATTGGTTGACCTTAATTTGATTTTAAACGTGATTTATATCATGTTAATATTTTCACTTCCTAACTGTATGCCATCAATTTGACTTATTGAATACATTTCAATGTATGGAATATAAATGATAAATCTGTTCTTGGATATTATTAAATTAAAGATAATAAATATGCATGCATAATGTAAAAAGTAAAGATCTTGAGCTTAATCAATACAAAGATCTAAGTCTGGAGTATACATTGAAAACTTAAAAGCTTTTTATAAAACATATAGAAAAATTATTAATAACAGTTGCCGAGATGTGTGAACAGCTCTCTCAAAGTCCACTTCAATGATGTGAATGGAATTCGTGTAGATTTATTTTTGCTATTGTTTTCAATTTGTTGAACATAATATTGTTGTCTTTGATATGTTGTAATTGTAATGCTGTTATTAATTTCATACTGTTAAATTTGTATGTTGGGGCAGTGGCTAGACCCTGCTTGGAGCGCGATCTAGAATGGAGAAGTAAGACGACTCCTTCCCTCCACTAGTCTGAGGGTTCACCTTAGGCAAGTAATAGTACCCTCAAGCCTTCCTACCTAGGGTTACAGGCTCAGACATCGGTAGCCGGATCTCTGGTGGTGTAAACGGCAGATGAGCAGACGTGCCAATGGTGTTATCACCAGATGGCATGCTGATGAACCTCAAAATACTGAGGTCAAAGGATGGCATCAACGAGCAAGTGAATTGCTACTGTGGGGCGACCTCTTTGTCAGCAAGTGTACATTGCACATTTGCACATTTGTGTGTGTGTGTGTATATATATATATATATATATATATATATATATATGTGTGTAGTAGAGCTGGGCAAAAAATTTATTTAGATTTAAAATCGAGTTTTATGGCAAAATCGATTCATATTTTAGGAAAATCGTGCAATCCGATTCGCCGCCGCGCCCCCCCCCCCCCCCCCCCACACACACACACACACACATTTTCCCCCCACTTTTTTTCCTCGTAAAAAGAAAACCATGAACCACGCACGCTTCTTTCCGTAGTGTGTCACCCAAGCCCCGCCTACGAGTGATACGACCAATCTGTTCACACATCTGAAGCGAAAGCAGAACTCTGCAAGTACTTCCTCAAAATGTTCAACAAACACTGAAAGCTTTTCTCGTGGCACACCTTATCAGAGTCCTGCTCGGTTCTGATTTTGACATAACGCAACCGCCCGTACCCGTCATGTTTAAACTCGTATCCAACCCGTTTTCCGGCGAAAAAAAAAATCCGCATCCGAACCAACCCGCTATAAATGAACCCGATATCCAACCCGAACCCGAAAGAAAATGTCAGATAGCCAAACTTAAATACAAACATTTATTGCCATGAATATACTGAACAGTAACATATCCAAGGCAGAGCCAAATAAAAATGTTATTAACCTTTTAGCCTATGAACCGCAAATTAGACCCACGATCACCCATGTCCGACCGGAACCGAACCCGTATCCGACACAGCACAACATTTTTCACCCGTTTCGTGAAAATTTGCGGTTCACCCATGGGTACCCGAACCCGTGCAGGACTCTGCACCTTATGATAAACATGGAGCACTATGGGGAGAGATAACAGACGCAATAACATCATATATCCAAAATATTGGTAACATGTTCAGGTTTATTGAAGTAGCTTGATTGATAATAAGGTTTTGTTTTATTTTGTCCTTACAAAGTAAAAATGTTACTAGTTTTATTTTTATCTTACTTTTGCACTACTAAGTTTTTTGCAATGTTTTTCATATAATATGAGTATTAATGTATATTGTTTTAGTTGTTAAAATATTTAAAGCTTTCTTTTTTTTCAACAAAATGTATCTTTTACACAATTTTTTTTGCACTGTTTTTCCTGTAACAGTGGTGGATATGTCTGGACTTACTACAGTTCATGTAGGCAAAGTCTCAGGTTGCAGTTGCACCTTTTGCACAACTGGTTTATTATTTACAGTTATTTGTAGAAGTATTTTTGTTTTACATGTTATTTAATTTAAAAAAAAAAGAAGACGAAAGAAACCATGTTTCTAGTGTTTTCATTTTCATTTAGCCCACGTGGGAAAAAAAATCGTATCGTGAATCGTGAATCGAGTTTTTTGGGAAAAAATCGGAGATTTTTTTAAAAGAGAAAATCGCCCAGCCCTAGTGTGTGTATATATATATATATATAATCTGAAGCAGATCTCAAAGTGCTACAGGTTCAGCAAATCAGAAGCAATAACAATAGCAATAGTGACAGTAAAAAGCGATAAAAACATTTAAAAGCCACAGTCATTTAACTCATAACTATATTTAAAAGCTCAAGTCTTTAAAGGAAACTAAAAAGCCTTTTGAAATAAAAAGGTTTTTAAATTCTTTTTAAAAACATATACATATATACATAGATGTGTATATATATATATATATATATATATATATATATATATGTATATGTGTATATATATATATATATATATATATATATATATATATATATATATATATATATATCCCATCTATGGGTTAAATAGACCCTTTGCCTCATGGGCAAAGCGGTGTCATTTGTAACATTGGCTAACAGAGTAAACCGGATACAAACCAGCAGAAGGCAACGGGAAAACACTGCTGTAAATCTCCCAAGAATAATCATGACTTCACACCAATCACAAACCCAACCCAAAGATGTGAATGGAGCCTTCATGGAAGGAGCCTCATCTGGTAGGGGACCTCACGTGCCACAGGTGAACCTCGATCGTCGTCAAGCGACGGTTGGCAGACTCAGAGCCAAGAAGATCAGGCTAGCTATGTGGAACGTAAGAACATTAAATCAACCTGGAAAACTGGACAACATTAAGCAAGAGATGAAAAGACTTGAGATCAACTTCCTTGGAATGTGTGAGATGCGATGGAAAGGAACGGGGAAAATAACATCAGACCGGTATACGATAATCTACTCGGGAGGAGAGAAGCACGAGAAAGGTGTCGGAATCATGCTAGATGAAGAACATGCAAAATCACTGAAAGGATACTGGGCAATATCAGACCGGGTCCTGATAATAAAACTGCACGCCAGACCATTCGACATTAACATCATTCAAATTTATGCACCAACGGCAGATGGCAGCGATGAACAAATAGATATCTTATACGATGAAGTGGAAGCCGCACTAAGGCAATGCAAAAGTATGGAAAATACCATCATCCAAGGAGACTTCAATGCAAAAGTAGGTAGGACCAAGACAAATAACAATATTGGAGCATACGGCATAGGAGAAAGAAATGCTAGAGGTGACAGACTAGCAGCATGGGCCACAGAAAAAGACTACGTCCTCTGTAACACCATCTTCAAACAACATCCAAGAAGACTGTGGACTTGGAAGAGCTCAGGAGATAACACCAGGAACCAAATAGACTATGTACTAACCAAGACAAGATTCAGAAATGCAATTAAAACATGCAAGACATACCCTGGGGCAGACTGCTATAGTGACCATATGCCAATAGTGAGTGTGATGCATCTAAAATTAAGAAAGCCCAAAAGAGCAAGAACGGAGCCAAAACTCAACATAGGACTCCTGAAAACTGACAGAGACTTCAAAAATAAATTTTAGATCACAGTGAAAAACAAATTCCAGGCCCTACAAGAAATCAGCCAAATGGAAAAACAGTGGGAAAATCTCAGAGATAGCATAACACAAGTAGCACAAGAAATGATACCAAAGCAGGAAAGAAAAGGCAAAAAGAAATGGATGACTGAAGAAATTTTACATCTCATGGAAGAAAGTGCAAAGAAAACACGGACAGCTATGAAGCCCTTCAAACACAAATAACATCTGAATGCATACAAGCAAAGGAGAAGTGGCTTGAAGAAAAATGTGACAAGATAGAACAACTAAAGAAAAACAACAGCAAAACTGATGCACAAAGAAATTAAAGAAGTCACAGGAAGGAAAAGGAGCTCTCAATCAACTGGATGTCTCACGGCAAAGAACGGAGAGACTCTGATGGAAAGAAATGACATAATACAAAGATGGTCAGAATATATCAAAGAAATCTATGATGATAAAGATCGGGATGCCAACTTTGACCTAAATGACATAGGCACAGGTCCGGAAATATTGAAGGAAGAAGTGGAACACGCAGTGAAGAGAATGAAGAGAAGTAAATCAGCTGGCTCAGATGAGATCCCAATTGAAATGTATGAAGCACTTGAGGAGTTTGGCACAGAGCAGTTAACATCATTGCTGAACAAAATATACAATACAGGGGAAATGCCTGAAGATTGGCTACAATCAGTATTCAGTGCCTTACCAAAGAAACCAGGTGCAATGGAATGTGGGCAATATAGAACCATCAGCCTTATGAGTCATCTTGCCAAGATTCTATTAAGAACGATCATGCTCAGAATAAGAAACAAAATAAAACCAGAAATCTAAGAAGAACAATGCAGGATTGGAACTTCAAATGCTATCTATATCCTAAGGAACATCATGGAGAGAGCCATAGAAGTACAACAAGACCTTTACTTCTGTTTCATAGTCTATACTAAAGCCTTCGATACTGTAAGACATCGGGTGATTATGGAAATGTTAAAGGATATCAACATTGACGGGAAAGACCTAAGAATAATAATGAACCTATATTGGAAGCAAGGAGCAGCTATTAGAATAGACAATGAATGCGGAGAATATCAGCCAATAAAGAGAGGTGTCGGACAAGGTTGTGTACTATCGCCCGACCTGTTTTCTCTATACAGTGAAATCATAATGCGAACCATCGAAGGGCTACCTGGAATACTGATTGGAGGGCAGAATATCAACAACCTCCGATATGCAGATGATACTGTACTAATATTGAACAGCGAAGCAAACCTGCAAAAATTGGTAAACACGATCAACACGGAAAGTGAAAAACGTGGACCATACCTAAACAAAAAGAAAAATGAAGTGATGGTAGTGTCAAAGAAATCAGAGATCCCAAAATGTAAGATCATACTAGGAGAGGAAACACTGAACCAAGTAGACACGTTCAAATACCTAGGATCTTTGATAACATCGGACGACAAGACATAAAAGCAAGAATAGCCATGGCAAGAACAGCATTCACTGAAATGAAGAACATCTTATCAAACAACAAATTGGCATTCAACACCCGCCTAAGAACACTCAATTGTTATATTCTCCCCATACTAATGTATGGATGTGAATCATGGAACATCACAATGGCAATGGAACAACGAATAAATGCAGCTGAGATGTGGTTCCTTCGAAGAATGTTACGCATATCATACATAGACAGAGTAACAAATCAGGAACTTCTACGCACAGCAAACACAAAGCGAACACTCTGAACCAACATTCGAAAACAACAATCCAGATTCTTTGGTCACATGATGAGAAGAGAACACCTTGTCACAATAGAGAAACTGCAAGGAAGTAGAAGCAGAGGTAGGCAGAGGCGAAAGATGATAGACAGAATAACATCATGGTTGGAAACAGAAAAGGCAACAGACACAATCCAGAGGGTCAGAGATCGGGATGGCTGGAGGGACATGATCGCCCATGCTGAACGGCATGGCACCTAAATAATGACTGTTAAATATGTTTCAAATATGTAATAAAAAAAAACTAAAATGAAATAAATGAAATAAAACATTACATCTGCACAGATTGACTTCATACTGTATTTTGAATATATGTAAACCTAAAAAGTGGATACTTGTTTTTACCCTGTTTTTAATATGATACCATGTAGATGACATTGATTAATAGATTTTTGGGATGTAGTCTATTTTAGTCCATTTTGACTAAATATATTAGAAAAACACATGAAACAAAATATCTTTAATGATTCAAATTAAGTAAAACAGAATCACTCCATCTGCAAAGACTCACTGGTTACATTTCTATTGTTTTCAATGGTGTACTGTAACCCTTCAGTTTTGAGCGACAGTACGATTAAGTTACTGTTGTATGGTTGTTGTGTCCAGCCTGTGTGTCCTACCAGTAGAAAAAGAATGTTGGGCGCATGTGCACTACTTTTTCTATTATTCTTTTGTATCTGGTGGGACTGGCTTACTGCGCTCACAGGGGTGGAATATGGACTGCATTGTTTTCAGCAACATTTTGCCCCCTCATGCTGATGCAGATTGTTTACTGAAACAGTTAAATTTTTACATATCTTTTTGACACAATTTCAAAACTAAACCCATGTAGAACTCATCTGGACTCAAAAACCAAAGGGAAATGCACATCAGTTTTGATATTAAGCGATGTTATGTTCTAGCACGTTTTCTGTTTTCTTTTTTATGAGTTCTAATTTATTTAATTGGACAATTATTGGCAGTTATCTTTTTTTGTGTGCAATGTCGTGCATATGGTTTTCTTCAGGTCGTTGATTGGCTTCCGCCGCAGCCGCTATATAAGCTAGACCTTTGGGTCTACAGGAAGACTCCTTTTTCTGGCAGTGCCTTGTCTGTGGTTCCTGCCTCGCTTCTACCTAGGACGCCGGTTTCAGGAGTGCCAGCGCGCGCTCAAGTCGAGCTTTTTCCGGCTGCAAGATGCCGGTTGGCTGTTTCACATCTTTTTGCTAGTTTTTTTCCTGTCTTGTTTGACCCAGTGAGTCTGGACGTCCTGTTTTTGGTTGATTTCCTTTTACAGGGTTTAGTTTGCAGGTTGTTTTAATAGGGCAGGGGTAGCGGTAGGTGGACAGATTCTACGACCCTGTATAGGGTTGGTTTGATCCATCTACTGTCTTTTTGTTTATTTGGCCAGCTCACATGGGTCCGACTTTTCTTTGTACTTTTGAGAGTTCTATTTGTTTTTTACCACGGGAATGTGGGTTGAATAAAATAGTTTGGCAAATTTGAACCCTTTTTGTTTCCTGTGCCATCTAAAATATGTTGCAACCTCCGGGTCATAACAAGCGACCACTGTGGAGTTCAAGTGCCTGCCAGTGGGTAATTTGACACTTCTCTAAAAACACGTCTGTAACTTTTGTCATTCAGACACATAAGTGACATTAAAAACCTTCAAACTTCTAGTTTATATGTATATATATATATATATATATATATATATATATATATATATATATATATATATATATATATATATATATATATATATATATATATAGCTGGCCCTTTTTAAAGAGGGTGAAAAGAAACTTCTGTACTTTTGACTTCTGCAGCTGCCCAGGCCACACCTATTGCCATGGCTTTACCTATTCACAGGTAAAGTACCCGGTGCTTGAGTGTGTATTCAGAGGTGAGAGCACACCCCATTCAGCCAGAATAGCCAGCCAAACCACATGGAAAGTAACAGGGGGTGGGGGCCATCAGAGTTGCTTATCTAGTTAGTATTCAAATAACAGAGATTCTGTTGTATCTGTTGGCTGTACATACAATCACCATTTTCCATCGAAACAAAACCTTTCTAAATGCTCTTTTTACTTTTATGCAGCCAACACTTGTTTACAAGGTTCAAATGTCAAAGCTCTTGGCTACCTGTATTGTTACCATTATTGGGATTGGTATTATTGATATTACTAGTATCATATCATTGGTATCATACTTAATGTTTGTATCGTGACTATTAATATTGTTTATTTCATCTAATTTTTCTTTTCTTCCTTCATTTTTTTTCCCTCATTTTTTTTTTTCATTTATTCAAATTTTTTTTCTTCTCTCTCCTTGTCTTATCATTTTATTTTAATTATTCATTATCATTGTTCTCCACTAGCATTGCTATTCTTGATTCTTGATAATTTGAAGGAGAGGAGGAAATAGATCAGTAATAATAGTTAAAGGAAGGAAGAGGAGAGAGAAGGGAAGGAAGGGTAGGGGAAAGAAGGGAAAAAGGAAAGAATATAAAATAAAAATATATTTATATTGAGGGTTCAACCACATCCATCTGCATCCTGCAATCCTATTTGATTTTAATGCATCACACGACATAAGGTTTTTAATGCACAACACAATACCAAGCACACACACACACACACAAAAAAGAGAAACACATACACAGATGGACATACACAGGAGGCAGATGGATGAATGTGGTCAGACCCAGGAAAAATTATCATTATTATATTATATTATATTAATATTATTATTGCTATTACTATTATTGTTATTACTAATATTATTGTACCTGACACTTAATATAATATCCTCTAAATATATATTGTTTCTGGCTATAGACCCCCCTTATTATTCTTATTATTCTTCTTCTTCTTATTATTATGATTGACAATACCACTATCACTGTTTTGTGATATATGTGTGTATATATATATATATATATATATATATATATATATATATATATATATATATATGTGTATACATAAATGTATATTCTATTATTATGCCATACACACTTGCACCATACACCCACACACTTCACACACAAATCACCAAATTTGCAATTCCCTATAAGGTTTTACTATTCGACTTCCCTTACCCTATTTTTGTTTTTTGTTTTTGTCTGTCTGTTCTTCTCCTCATGTATGTACTCCCCCTGTCTATGTGTGATATGAATGATTATGTTTTATGTTGCAATAAAAAAAAAAAAGCTCTTGGCTAATTATATTTATTGTCTTTTCTTGCACTGTTTGAAGACCACTAAAACCTGTTTTTATACAGTTATGTTTACACTCAATTTAAATAAAATGTGTTTATATTACATTCAGTTTGCTTTCATGTCTTGTCATCTGAACCCACTTTATCCTCACTAGGGTCCCAGGGGTCTGTTGGGGCTTAATCCAGCTACAATGGGTGAAGGCCAGGTACACCCTGTATGAGTCTCCAGTTCATCTCAGGGCTGAACATATATAGACAACCAATTACTCTCACATTCACACCTATGGGCAATTTAGATTAACCAGATAACCTATCAGTGCATGTTTGGATGGTGGGAGGAAACTGGAGTACCTGGAGAAAACCCATGCAGACATTGGGAGAACATGCAAACTCCACACAGAAAGGTCTGCTGTGGGATTCAATCCAGAGTCCTCGCTGTCCTCGCTGTGCTAACCCTGCAGTGGTTTGCACCACACTTTTGCTGCACAGCCCTTTTGCTTTCATATTCTTTTTTGTTAGGCTTTTCAGAATACAACCATATGTGCCATTTTTGCATAGATATTTACAGATACACCAGAAGAGAATAGAAGTAGTGCACATGCGCCCACATCCTTTTCCTACCGGCGCCACACGCAGGCCGGAGACAAACAACAATAACACTGCTAACAGCTAACTGTCTTGTGACAAGGGTGAATGCTACAGGTGTAAGGCTGCTTTTTTTTTCTGGTCATGTGGTCATGACATGGGTGTGAACACACACAAATACTCGTCCGGATGGGTGCAGATCTTCCCACTCTGAGACTTAATCTGTTAAGAAATTACATTGGTTTCATGCATACTAATTTTTGTGCAGATGACGTCTTACAGTAGGGTGGGTGGAGTCCATGCTTTTTAAATTTAAAAAAGTAAAAACCCTAACCCCCCAACACACCCACAGGCTATCATTAAGTTTTGTCTTACACAGAACTAAAGCAAATAAATAAATACTTTAAAAAAAAAACAAACCTTTAAACATGTTTCATGAGTGAGATTCAATTTAATTATTTTTTTTTCAAGGTCCAGAAATACCACAAGTCGGTTTCATGTGAATTTGTTTCTGTGCAGATGGGGTCTTGAGTTAAATTTATTTGTATTTTTTTGCAGATATTGGGTATGTCTGAATTAGTACTGAAGGGGTACAGTTGAAAGACCATTGAAAACAATAGAAATGTGACAAGTGTGTCTTTGCAGATGGAGTGATTTTATTTTACTCAATTTAAATCAATAGTTATTTTGTTTCATGTGTTTTTCTGATATATTTAGTGTAAAATGGACTAAACTAGACTACAACCCAAAAATCTATGAATGTCATTTACATGGTATCATATTAAAAATGGTAAAAACAAGTATCTACTTTTTAGGCTTACATATATTCAATATTTGTGACCCACCACCACGAAATCAGGCATAAGTCGCGCTGAGCCGTTCAGAGCTACAGCCAAATTTAGGCTGGAAGGCGATTTGTTATTTGTGTTTACATTTTATCAAAAAACGGTACCTTAACACCTCTATTTTCAGTTCCTGTGGTCATTACATTGAAATCCAATCAATAAAGGTGTTTATTGAGTCAATTATTTAAGCGGTGACAAAAGTTCAGGGATTGCTGAGCAAAGACAAAGCCGACTTCCACCTCTTTTTGCCGAACAAACCGATCTCCGTTCCGTGGGTAAACACCCAAGTGTTCGGTACGAGGAAAAAGCCTATATTGAATGCTCTTGTCAATGGCGTAAGCCAAATGATTATAATACTTCACACTTCTTTCCTATTAGTATAATATATAAAACTTCTGTGACATGTCCATCAGAGTGTCCTTTAACATCTGTGAAAAATTTGTGTCAATCGGATACAAATGATTATGCGTTGCTAAGGACTTCCTACCCCAAAACAGTCCAAAACTTTGACGGACAATATCTAAAAAAATGCAAATTGCAAAATATGTCCAAATGTGGATATTAAAATGACCATAACTTTGGTTCTACTTGTGATAGAAACATAATTTTTTCACCATCTTAAACCTTAGTTTCCACTCTACCAAGCTACACAGATAACTCAGTTTTGATTTCCAGACACTTATGCCTGGTTTCGTGGTGGTGGGTCACATTTAACAGATTTGTAAAACTATGAAGTCAGTCCATGCAAATGTAATGTTTTTATTTTATATTTATATTTTATTTTGTTTTTTTTACATATTTGAAAGATTTAACAGTATGAAATTATAACGGCATTACAATGACCACATATCAAAGACAACAATATTAAGTTCAACAAATAACAAAAAACACACTGTTGTGGCCTGTTGTGTTGTGTTGTGTGTGTGTGGGCGTGCATGCGTGCACGTGTGTTGGAATGGGTTGGGTTGTCTGAATGGTGTCTCACTTGGTGATTGGCAGGTAAACAATCACTTGACCTAAATATGGGAGTCACAGGTGATTCATGGATGGAAACAACTAGGTCAGAGGGAAGCCATAGAGTTTTTCAACCGTGTGTGTATCAGTCTGTATGTGCATTACAATAAACTTATAGGATATGTTTTATACCTACTTGCTTTTAAATAAGTGCATCTGGTCTTTTGTAGGTGTTTTTAATCTTAACTAAATGATATAAAGATTTTGAACAGCACGTCATTGTTGTTTTTTAATACAACACGTATTGGAAATGTCTTCAGATTCCCCACAGTAGCCTTATTGGTGGTTCGATGGTCACTACACAAACTAAAACCAAAAATAAATATATTTATACAAATACCATTCACTTAAGTGAATAGCTTAAAGCAAGGATCCATTCTCTCATCCCGGACGGAGTGTTTCGCCGGTAGCCACCAGCAGCCTGCTCTGCCGGTGCAGATGAGTCCTGCTGTTGAAAGACCCAACATTCACTATGTTCGTTCAGACCTAACGAATTACTGGAGATTACCGGGAGAAATAACAAAATGGGAGATGGAATAGGGAGTGTTGGCAGCCATGACTCCAGTCCGTCCGTCTTTTTAATGCATTGTGCGCAGCATAAAGCTGGACACATTTTCGATTGTCCTGCAAATAATAAAACCAACAGGTGTTTAATTATAGTGAACTTAATTAGTTAACATTCCATAGAACAGCTAACCAACCAGAGCCCTATTTTACGGTGATAGCAGTTTTAAATTTAACTTTTTAAACACTGATTAACCACAATACTGTTCGCTATAACTTAAAGAGAACCAATATGTCGCAAATGCAGTTGGTTCGCAGCTCCTGCTGTGCTACAAATTCCAGTCCAAGTTGGTTTGGTTTAGTAAAAAAAGTGAGAAAATTAGATTTCTCATCCCACAGCTCCGGCCCGGATCTGTTTTGATTTTGAGAAAGGACTGTGACGTGTCACTGCTGAGTGTCACAGCCCGATAGTGGTCCTTATCTGGCACATGGGTATAAAACAGGTGATGCGGATCTGTCGGTGTACAAGCGACAACAATCTGTTGCTGTCAAGGCTGTGTTTTACGCTTGCCCTGAATTGAGACAATCACTGCTCCTCCTTGTGGCCCAATAAGAGATTGCAGCTGGTTTTCAGCAAGGCAGTTTAGGGGCGTCACCAAACTGACGTAATGATCACGTCATAGAGGGGGATACGAGAACAAAGGGAAGCGGCCATGGACCAGCCACGGTCCTGTGATGGAAACTTGAAACAAAATAAGTGGCTGCTACTGGATACACACACACAAGTCAAATACACACACACACACATTTTTGAGTTTGTGACCTTGTGAGGACTCCAGGTATGGTCATCCATTGTGAGGACCATGCTTTCCTGTCATCATAGACGGAAAACAGTGACACCTCTAGGTTCAGAAAAGAATCAGTTTAAAGATGCCTCGTCACCGTGTCATGGACATGTATGAGGAAGTAGAAGTAAACTCTGTTGTTCCACCTCCAGTCATTTTTGTACCGTGAAAAAATGGCTTGAAACTATGCAATCCAGATGTTTTTTTTTTTTTTTTTAATAGAACCAGCACACAATGCATTCAATAACAATGAAGAACATAGGAATATAAATGAAATAACAATGGAATTACTCCTTTAACCCTCCTCTTGTGTTAGCTTGCAGGTAACACGCCCCATGTTAGCGGGTCGGTGGCGACCCGTGTCTTAAATCAACTGTAAAATACACTAAAAACAATTACCTATGATCAAATTTTTTTTCTCATTTCTTGGTTACCTTGTTAGGCTTCCTTATCCATGAAA
Source organism: Siphamia tubifer (assembly GCA_020466265.1). Classification (NCBI taxonomy): domain Eukaryota; kingdom Metazoa; phylum Chordata; class Actinopteri; order Kurtiformes; family Apogonidae; genus Siphamia; species Siphamia tubifer. Next base: position 7,730,582 of record CM035793.1, read on the forward strand.
ATATTGGTTTTATTATTTTTGGTGCTGGTCTCTGGGCCTTTTTTCTGTCAGTATACCCCTCAATTTCAATTTTAAAAAATGGTGAAATTAACCTCAAGAGAATCATATAAATGTTTTTTCTGTTTCCTGATTATTACTGAGGGGTATTACAACACATCTGTTAAATTATTTATACATTGTATTTTAATATTATTAACTATAGTAACATCTATGGTGTTAAGGGCGGTTTCGACCAATACATATTTACTTCAAGAAAAAGACTAAAAAAAGCCTTTTTTCAGCAATAGAACTTTAATACAAATATAAAATGAAAAGCAGAACAAGTCTAACCATAAAATATAGATTTGAACAGCCAAACAAACAACCAAGAAGAACCGAGATCAAGTTTCAAATCTAAAAAATAACAAAAACAGAGTAAAAGTCTGTGTGCAAGAACTTGCATGTGTATGTGTGTATGTGTTAAGATGCATTTGTGGCAAAAAGTGACACTTGTAGTGTGTTCTATGCAGAGACCATATGCTGCTCTTGGTCCTCTCCCTCATTTTCACCAAAAATATGATCTAGAGCTTCTTTCACTGTGAATCTTCTTTTCATTTTTGCCTGCTGCAATTGACCAACTCTATACTGAATTGACCCAACATACCTGGACATGTCTTTTTTTTTGTTTTTGTGCAGGTATACTGGGAAACACAGTAAAATGAGAATCCCCCAAAGCTCACATGAGTGGGAGAGGACGTGGCTGTCATTTTGATTTCAGTTTTGGCTGTAGTTATTCTTTTATAATCTTGTTTTTATAGCCCTAACAATACAAATGTAATAATTTAAATTAGAGCATTTTAGTATTTAGTGAAAACATTTTTTTTTGCTTTATTTTGTTGAAATAGACATTCCTGACCAAGTCAAGAAACCTTGATGAGATACTGCCCTACAAAGGCTAAGTGCAGTAACTACGCCGCCATTGAAACTGAGAAAAATGACTTTAAAGTTTTCATACTGGCCAGCCAAACATGTTCCAGGTACAAAAGTGGTGATAATTTCAAATAATGCCTTTGTAAGAAGTAAAATTCTGCAGAAGAAGAACAAGTCAATTGATATGACCTTTGACCCCAAAATCGTAGAGACTGCACTCTGCCTTTGTGTTACCTGACCAACTAGAATACTATTGCAAAGGCAAAGTGCAGCATCTACAATTTAGGCGTGGACTGAACATAACTGTTTTGGATTCCTTTAGCATTTCTGTTTGGTGTTTAATGGTTTGTAGTTTGTTAATGATTGTTTACAGTTGGGTGAAGTAATTAAATTGCATATAAGCTTTAGTAATCTAGTTTTCCTTATGTCATTCAAATCACAACCCTAATCAATTGAAGAGTTCCAACACACTGCATCCACCACTATAATGATTTCCCCCTGATCTATGTCATCATATTCATTTTAAAAAGACTTAAGGTAGTAATAGGCTTAATCTTAGTGCCATATTTGGGGTCAGATCTTGATGAAATCGATTTATTGTCAAGGTGACTACCACCTTCTGGGGGAAACCCTGCAGAGCATCTGCATTTGGGATTGTGCTTTGCTATATTGTGTTGAAGATCACTGGACATTCAATTCAATTTTATTTATAAAGCCCTAAATCACAACAAAGTCGTCTCAGAGGGCTTTACAAAAACACAATCAACTACAGAAATACATGAAAAGTCCCAGGCATCCCCTGTCCTTAGACCCTCCTTCTCGGCAAGAAAAACTTCAAAACCCAGTGGGAAAAAGAAGAAATCTTGAGGAGAACCACATTGAAGGAGAGATCCACTCCCATGGACGGACAGGCTATAGATGAACGTCCATGTATATACAGACAACAATACATACAACCATTTGTATTTACACTTGAATACAATTTATTCAGTTAAATATGTTTAAAACGATTAAATAAATAAATAAACAGTTTCATAAATTGAACAAATTTGTATATCCTCCATCTAGGAGGCAGTGTGGATAGGAATTTTACATCTGCATTTAGGATAGTGTTCTGTCACACATTTACTTTGTTATATTGTGTTGACAACACTGGACATACAAAAAAAACATACAACCATTTTGATTTAGTTGGCTCAGTTGGTAGAGTGGGTCGCCCAATGACCGGGAGGTTGGCGGTTCGCGTCCCAGCTCTGGCTGTCCACATGTCGAAGTGTCCTTGGGCAAGACACTGAACTCACCTTAGACCATAGAAACCTACTGGTGTATGAGTGTGTGTGTGAATGGGTGAATGAGAGGCTAATGTAAAGCGCTTTGAGCACCATGAAGGTGGAAAAGCGCTATATAAATGCAGTCCATTCATTCATTCATTCATTTACACTTGAATACAATTCATTCAGTTAAATATAAATGTTTCTAACTATTTAATAAATAAATAGTTTCATAAATTCAACAAATTTGTATATCCTCCATCTAGGAGGCACCGTGGATATGCATTTTACACCCCTTTAATTTTCTTGGCTATGGATGTGTATATGTGTGGCAGAATATTAATGAATAAATTGAACATCATTTGTGTGTGTGTGTTTCTGTGTGCATGTGTGTGTTCCTGTGTGCTCGTAAGTGTGTGTGTGTTCATAAATGTGTGTGTGTGTGCATGTATCACTCCTCCTCAGCCATGTTCTGTCAAAAGTGACGGCGGTGAGGGGGCATCAGTGGGCATAGCTTGGCTACGATATCCCTTTTCTTTCTCAATTCCCTTGTCGCCAGCTCTCAATGGCCCAGGGTACTCCAATGTCACCTATCAAAGTCAAAAGTCAAAATTGGCAAAAGGGAATTGGTATACAGCAAAACGTTGTACAATGTTTGAAGCTCATGTGATTATATGCCATGCTTTCTTAACTTCTTCTTGAGGAAGTCACACACTGAATTGTGACTCGTCATGAGACATCTTGAAGAAGAGGCTCCTGGATCCCCGTCTTAATTGAATCACAGCCATTTTGGCCAGGTGGGGTTTACCTCTCGTCCTCCATCCTTGACTGCTGCTCCAGTCAAGGATGTTTTGGATGTTGAGATCAATTACCTTGACCCTGCCAGAATTTGATGACTCAATCACCTTCTGGAAGTCAGAGATGTCAAGGATCACACTCCCAGGTACTTTTTTCATAGATTTTTCCACTCCATGATGGAAGCTGTCAGCACTCATAAATGTGTGCTCAGGTTCAAAATACTTGACAGTGACCTGCCTGACATTTGTTAAGTTGCTGTTGACCACTTTGACAAGAGTGGTCAACAGTGTCCAGTTTTTATTCTGGGTGGTGCAGTTATCCACCCAGTATGTTATGGTGTGTGCATCCCTGTCTTCATTGATGGAGGTGACGAAGGCTGATGCCACCTCTGCTGCCCACCTGTCAGCAATCCCCTCATGCCACATGACAGATATAGTTTGTTTGTTGTTGCCCTTGCCAGTGCTCTTGCCCACAGTTGCAAATGTCTCATGAAATGCACTGACTCGTCTATTAAAAACTGCTGTCTTTACTCCTGGCATTCGGGGCAGCATTATTACTTTTTGCAGGTCCACGCTACGAATGACCTCAGTCACCTGCACCTTTTCCGCATCCATTCTGTAGAAGGTCCTGGCACTTGCCGCTCTCTCCTTGTGCTGCTCCCACTCCACACAGGAGCTACAATCTGGCCGGTGGGCCGGCTGGTGATCTGCCTTTAGATGAAGGTCGTGCCGTAGGCAGTGTTCACACTCCTCCTCTCCTAATTTCGTAAAGCTGATGTTTAGGTCCTTAACAGCTTTCCGGTACGTTTCATATGAACATTTGTTTCCTCTGTTTTTGTAATCCAGAAACATTGCCTTTACAGTCACTTCGCTGGGCAGATAGTCTGTTTTAGCGCATGTTCACGCCTGTAATGGCTGACGGTGGTGTGATATGATTTGATGTGGTCATGAATTTTGGATGCATCTAATTTGTTTCCCGGGGCATGTCTCCCCCTTCTCTCGAGTGGTGGGACAAGAGAGGACCTTTCAGCCCCACCAAAAACAGTTATCAGTCGGCCGTGTTTTGGGTGATACCCGAGTGTAGACAAAAACATGACCTTGCACACCTCATGTCGCTGGCCCTGGTCATCGTCAAGATGATAAATGAATGACCTCACTCTCTTGGTGGCATTCCCTGTTGTTGGTCTCACTGTTTGCTTTTTGGACAGCATGTGGAATATGAAGCTCTTCTTCTCTGGATAGGGTAATTCCACGTATTTGGAATTGATCACAGCCTTCCTGTTTTCAGGAATTTTTTTTGTACAGCGTGTTTTGCAATTATTTGAGCAAGGCTTCCTAAGTGGGTTTCTGCCATTAGCGCCAACACTTGCCTGTTCATTGTTATCATTCCTACTCTCTTCTTCATCATCGTCATCGCCTGGAACATATGTCTTGTCCATTACCCCCCCCCCCCTCCTCTCCCTCTCCATCTTCCTCGTCCCCCTCCTCTTCTTCATGACCTCCATCTCCCTTCACCATGCAGTGCATGTCTTGCTCCTCAAAGCTTTCCTCCCGTGATGCAAACAATCCATTTAGATATCTCTGCCTTAGAGACTCATCCTCACTATTTAACTGATGGTCAGCCCTCTGATGACTCTCTGCAAAATCATAAACATGGAATTCTCACAAACCTTGTATACAAAACATTGTATCAAACATTTTCTGTAGGCTATCCTCTCTTACATGGTACTAGAATAAAATCTCATATCTAAATTGGGTTGAAGGATGTTGATGAGATATTGGCTATGTTTACATGAGACATTTAATTCAGAGTTAATAATTCGGAATTAAGTAGATAGGAATTAAAGGTCAAGAATTTACATTGGATTTTCATTTTATCTGTTATCTGTCATCTGTTAAATGTTTACATAGTATTTTCAAAGCAGAATTGAGTTTTATTAAGAATGAAATGCCTCATGTAAACATAGCCATTGTAGGCCTTTATACCATTCACCCTAAAGTCACCTGCTCCATTTAAGTTATACACCATGATCACAGTTTTGAAACTGTTCAGAGTTTGTAGCCACCATCCCTCGATCCAACTCGGGAGCTCGGTGAACTCTTGTGTTGAAGTGCATCTGTACAAATGGGCAGAGCATTTGCTTATTTAAGACAGCAGGAAGTGCTATTGCATAATGACTAGGCCTATTAAAAACTACGGCGGATTGTGGCAGCCAACCAGCAGTCACTTGTTATACACTTTCACATGCTACACCAGCTGTCGCCCAATAGGATTAATGAAAACTACATTAACCATTGAATTTTTTTGTTTGGATTTCGCTGTTAATTAGACCAGGGGTCCCCAACCCCTGCGCCGCGGACCGGTACCGGTCCGTGGATCAAATGGTACCGGGCCGCTGGCCGCTTAATGATGACTTAATTATTTCTCTTGTATTTATCTGAGTCTGAACAATCTTTTATTTTGAAAAATGACCGGATTCTGTCGGTTACATCAATAGCTGCGTTTCCATTACCCTTGGAAATTCGCAAAATGTCAATATCGCTATAAAAACTGGTAATGGAAACACCTGAATTTCGAAAAATCACTCGAATATCGAAAAAAAGTTTTCACGCTTTCATCAGGTGGTTTTTCAGACATTTCGATGTTGTAATATATCGCAAAAGCGCAATGGAAACACTTTTTCCCTATATATGTCACAGGATGTGACTACATAGTCACATGATCACTTCTCTCGGAGTGAAAATGACAGCCTGTAACCATAACAACAACAAGCTGCTTATAAGTGCTGAGTATGTTTACACTTAATATTTCGACCTGACAATGTAGGGACCACATGTACAGAGACTTATAATGTGAGACAGGTGGTTTGTTTTACATGTTAGTGGCGTTAAATAGTTCGCCAGTAACTTTTACTGAGGAGAGAATTAGCCGATTCATTCATGCTAATGTTATTACATGCTAAATCGCGGTTGTCATTTAAACACATCTAAAGCACATTTTCACTTACTATTTCAGCCTGACAATGTAGGGACCACATGTACAGACCCTTATGATGTGAGACAGGTGGTTTGTTTTATGTGTTAGTGGCTTTAAATAGTTCGCCAGTGACTTTTACTGACGAGAGGGGAGGGTTGTTTCACAACCAGGAGGTAGATTTCTGTCCATTTTATGGATAAGTGCACTGAGAGTATATTGTCCATAAGGTAGATGAATGTGTGTGTTTGGGGGGGGGGTTGTTATTTTGCGTTCAGCAGTCTGATGGCCTGGGGGAAGTAACTATTCCTGAATCTGGCCGTTCTGCAGCGGATGCTGCGGAACCTTCTGCCAGATGCCATGCGAGTGAACAGTCTGTGCTGGGGATGAGTGGGGTCAGAGAGGATCCGGTGGGCTCTGGATATGCAGCGGCTCTCTGCTATGTCCTGGATTGTGGGGAGCGGGGCCCCGATGATCTTCTCCGCCGTCCTCACCACCCTCCGCAGAGACTTCCAGTCTGAGGCCCTGCAGCTCCCGGACCAGACGGAGATGCAGCTGGTCAGCAGGGTCTCTATTGTCCCTCTATAGAAGGTGGTTAGGATGGGCGAGGGGAGAGAGGCTCTTCTCAGCCGTCGCAGGAAGTGCAGGCGCTGCTGTGCCTTCTTTGCCAGGGAGGAAGTGTGGAGTGACCAACTGAGGTCATCTGTGATCTGCACCCCCAGGTACGTGGTTGTGCTCACGATTTCCACCGCTGTGTCATTGATGTGGAGGGGTGTGTGGCTTGGTCTGGATCTCCTGAAGTCAACGATGATCTCCTTTGTTTTGTCGACATTCAGGACCAGGTTTTTCACCTTACACTAGTCCACAAGATGTTGCACTTCCTCCCTCTAAGCCAGTTCCTTATTGTCCTGAATGAGACCCACAACTGTTGTGTTGTCTGCGTACTTCAGGATGTGGTTGCTGCTGTACCTGGGGCGACAGTCGTGGGTCATCAGAGTGAATAGCAGGGGGCTCAGAACCCATCCCTGGGGGGAGCCGGTGCTCAGGGAGATGACACTGGATGTATTCTTGCCCACTCGGACAGACTGGGTTCTGTCAGTGAGGAAGTCCAGCAACCAGTTGCAGAGGGATGTTCTGAGACCCAGGGGCTCCAACTTGCCAACCAGGTCCTGGGGGATGATTGTATTAAAAGCGCTGCTGAGGTCCAAGAACAACATCAGTACATGGGTGTTCCTCTCCTTCAGGTGCTCCAGGCTCAAGTGGAGCGCAGCGGAGATGGCATCCTCAGTGGAGCGATTTTGCTGGTATGCATATTGGTGGGGGTCAAATGATGGGGGGAGTATGGAGATGATGTGGTTCTTCACAACCCTCTCGAAGCACTTCATGATGATGGGTGTGAGTGCAACGGGGCGAAGGTCGTTAAGGCATGTGAAGGCTGGTTTCTTGGGCACTGGGATTATTGTGGCTGACTTGAAACATGGGGGGACGACAGCCTGGTTCAGCGAGATGTTGAAAATGTCCGTGAGCACATGGGCCAGCTGGTCTGCACATTCCTGTATCAGCCGTCCTGGAATGTTTTCCGGGCCTGCAGCTTTCCGTGCATTAACCTTCCTCAGGGCTCTCCGCACTGCAGTGGTTTCGAGCCTGAGTGCCTGTTCGTCGGGGTGGAGGGTGGCTTTCCTTGCTGGTGTATTGTTCGGGGGCCTCAAACCTTCCGAAGAAGCTGTTCAGCTTATTTAGGAAGCCGATGTCATCCTGACAGGGTGTGGATGTGGCTTTGTGGTCTGGATGCCCTGCCACAGTTGTCGGGTATTTTTGGGGTCCAGGAAGAAGCCTTGTATCTTCTGACTGTATGTGCGCTTTGCTCCTCTGATGGCACGGTTCAGATTCGCCCTCGCTGATCTGAGTGCCGTCGCATCACCAGTTTTGAATGCAGCATTACACTCCTTCAGTCTATCCCGCACCTCCTTGGTCATCCAAGGCTTCTGGTTGGCCCGGGTGACAATAGTCCTGGTGACTGTAAACCTCTCCATGCACCATTCTATGTAGCTGAGCACAGATGCAGTGTACTCACCCACGCCGGTGTTCTGGTTGTCTGTTGCGGCCTCCTTGAATATGCTCCATTCAGTGCACTCAAAGCAGTCCTTCAGTGCAGACATGGCTCCCTCAGGCCACACTCTCACCTTCTTTACTGCAGGCTTTTCTCTGGTGAGCAAGGGCTGGTATGCAGGAATTAGCATAACAGAGAGGTGGTCTGAGGAACCAAGGTGGGGGCGGGGTGCTGCTCTGAATGCATTCTTGATGTTAGTGTATGCCCGATCCAGTATATCTTCCCCTCTCGTGGCAAAATCCACATGCTGGTGAAAGTTTGGGAGTACTGTCTTCATGTTGGCCTGGTTAAAGTCCCCAGCAACAATGAAAACTCCCTCCGGGTGTGTGGATTGCATGCCGCTGATGGCACAGTAGAGGACCTTGAGGGCCTGTTTACAGTTAGCACTGGATGGTATGTACACTGCTACCGTGATGACACAGGTAAATTCACGGGGCAGGTAGAAGGGTCTGCATCTCACAATCATAAATTCTATGTCTGTACAGCAGTGACTGGAGACCAGAGTAGTGTTGTTACACCTAGAACAACAGTCAATGGAAACACATTCAAATCACAAATATACTTTGTCAAAATTTGAGGAATATCAATATTTTGCGAAAAACTAATGGAAACACAGCTACTGTCACTTGAATGCCAAAAATGTAACCCACATGTTAGCAAAATAAGTAAAAAACAGATGTCTTTGGTAAGTTTCTTTTCGAAGAGGAAAAGGCAACTGAAGAGACAGAAGAAGAACCTCCAATTTCCAATAAAAAGGAAAGCTTTTAACAGACAATCCCAGGAGTTGTATTTGAACTATGGATTTACCCCCCCCCCCCCCCCCCGGTCCATGGTAAAATTGTGAAATGCTGACCGGTCCGCGGTAATAAAAAGGTTGGGGACCACTGAATTAGACAATGTGATGTTATATTCTCTCATGGTGTTTCGTAGTGGGAAGTTCAATAAAACAGCGTTTGAAAACATTCAGTCTTTTGCGATATTGGGGGAGAGGTGCTGCCAAGTTTACCTCAGCGTTTCAGATAAGAAACTACCTAAAAATGATTTTCTTGAAGTTGACCTACAAATAGCCTTCGAAATTAAGACAAATAACAGGACTGTAAATGGACTATCGTAAACGGATTTATTTCCAGTGGATTGATGGTGCTACAGACTTTAAAGGAGCAGGTAGGCCCAAGCTAAATATTTCATTGCGCTAGCAGCTTGCTAGTTACTAGCTTGTTAACTTATTCATTGATTTGAATAATTTGACAGGCTGGTTGTTGATATTGTCCATCCGTCCTCCTTACCAGTTTCAGGATACTTGCGTTTCAGTGCCATCTCAACCATCTTCTTTTCTCTCGACTGTGCCATCTTAACTGGTTATACTTTGTTGGGCTATTAATATGCTATTCACATTCACTGGACGAAAGGTGCTTGTGTGTGTTTGTGTGTGTTTAATGTCAGAAGGTGTTTGGCGCGTTGTTTGTTGTTAACGTTCGGATGGGTACACCCAGGTAGATCGCAGTATCTACTGTGAGAGAGCCAGGTAAACAAAGTCAGAACGCAGTGACTACTCGTACTGCGCTTAGCCTTGGTTTTTCTATGTCGGCGAGCCGAGCGAAGCCAAGCAGGACGCAGCAACTTCACGTATTGCGGTTAGCTTTGGTTTTAGTTTGAAAATTAGTAGTTACTGCAAATTTGACATATTAATTTCTTAAAAACTGTAAACGGCTGAAACAAACGGTTTTGTCACAGGACAAAGGAGGTATTGTAGAGTTCATTTTCAGTCTAAACTCAATTTTGACCAAATGTGTAGTTACTGTGGTTAGCCTTTGTACGGCAGAATAAACAAACGTGTGTAGTTTTTGTATGCAAGGCAAGGCAAGGCAAATTTATTTGTATAGCACATTTCATGTACAGGACAGCTCAAGGTCCTTTACACAAAAACAGAAACAGAAGAAAATTAAAATGATAAAGATGCATTAAAAGACAATTAAAATCAAGACATAAAAACATTTTAAAGCAAATAATAATCTAAGTAAAAGCTCCAGTGAACAATAATGTTTTCAGGCCTGATTTAAATGAACTGACAGTTTGAGCAGACCTCAGGTATCCAGGTAGTTTGTTCCACAGTTGAGGAGCAGAGTAACAGAATGTGCCTCACTTTGTTTCGTTCTTATCTTTGGAACACACAGTAAACCTGTTCCTGATGACCTCAGGGCTCTGGATGCTTCATAGGGAACCAGTTGGTCTAGGATGTATTTGGGTCCAAGGCCGTTTAGTGCTTTATAGACCAGGAGTAAGATTTTTAATTCTATCCTTTGACCCACAGGAAGCCAATGTAAGGATTTGAGGACGGGTGTGATGTGGTCCAGTTTCCTGGTACTGGTCAGGACTCTGGCAGCAGCGTTTTGGATCAGCTGGAGCTGCCTGATTGATTTTTTGTTTAGACCAGTGAAGACACCATTGCAATAATCTAACTTACTGAAAATGAATGAATGAATTAGTTTTTCTGTGTCTGGTTTGGACAGAAGACCCTTGATTTGATTTGATGAATGCATTTACTCAGTGTCAGTAAGGGACTGTAGTCGAGTGATGACACGGAAATATAAAGTTGTGTGTCATCTGCGTATGTGTGGTAAGAAATGTTGAAATGCTCTATGATCTGAGCCAGGGGCAGCATATAGATGTTGAACAGAAACGGTCCCAAAATTGACACTTGGGGAACCCCACACAACATCTTTGTACTCACTGACGTGTGATTACCAACTGAAACGAAGTAGTTCCTATCTTGTAAATAAGATTTGAACCAGTTTAACACAGTGCCCGTAAGCCCCACCCACTTTTCCAGTCTGTCAAGCAGTATGTCGTGGTCAACTGTATCAAATGCGGCACTGAGGTCCAATAGTACTAGGACAGAGGTTCTGGATGAATCATTATTCAGACAAATGTCATTTAGCACTTTGATCAGTGCAGTCTCAGTGCTGTGGTGTGCTCGGAATCCAGACTGAAAGTCACTATAAAGACTGTTTTGCACCAAGAAGGCATGAATTTTCTGAAAAACAACTCTTTCAATGATTTTTCCCAAAACTGGTGTGTTTGATATGGGCCTGTAGTTACCTATTACTGAAGCATTCAGATTAGGCTTTTTTTAGAAGAGGTTTAATTACTGCAGTTTTCAAGGCCTGGGGAAACTGTCCTGACTGAAGAGAACTGTTTACTATCTGCACTATATCTGAAGCTATACAGTTAAAAACATTTTTAAAAAATTTGGTAGGCAGATGGTCAAGGCAGCAGGTTGTTCCCTTTAACTGTTTAAGAATTTCCATCAGTGATGTGTCATCAACAAGGACAAAGTGTTCCAGATGACAAGAAAGTACACGTGATAAAAACATCTTTCCTGAGCTGGAGCTACACACTGTCTGTCTTATCTTTAATATTTTATCTGTAAAGAAAGCAGCAAAGTCGTTCCATGACTTTTTGGACACCAGGTCAGATGGAATTGAAGCTATTGGATTTGTTAGTCTGTCCACAACACAAAACAATGTGCGTGCATTATTACTGTGTCTGTTGATCATCTCAGAGAAAAAGGACTGCCTTGAATGTTTGACTTCCTGGTTATAGTCCTGCCGACTTTCTTTATAGGTGTCATAGTTAACCTGTAGTTTGTTTTTTCGCCACTTTCGTTCTGCCCGTCTGCACAGCCTTTTTTTTTAGCTTCACTGAAGCAGCACGCAACCAGGTTGGCCTTGGTTTTCGTGAAAGGACTTTGGTCTTTATTGGGGCGATGGAATCAATGACCGTTTGAACTTTGGAGCTAAAACTATTTACTAGGTCATCGACAGGAGCTGAAGGCAGTAATGGTGATGGTATGAACGCTTCGGTGAATAATGTACAGGTGTTGTCATTAATATAACGTTTTCTGATCATCTCACTCTCCTTTTTGTCAGGATTAATGGGGGCAGTAGCTTTAAAGAGGACACAATAGTGATCAGAGAGAGCCACATCAGTCACCTCAGAAATATTAATACCTTTGGTAACAATTAGATCTAATATGTGCCCTTCGTTATGTGTTGTATCCTTTACATGCTGAGAAAGCCCAAAATTATCCAGAATATTCAAAAGTTCTTTAGCACTTCCATCATTACAGTTGTCAACATGAATGTTAAAATCACCTGCTAAAACAATACAGTCAAAGTCAATGCATAACATAGACAGACATTTGGCAAACTCATCAAAAAACTTTGCATTGTATTTCGGAGGTCTGTAGATAGTTGCAAAGGTTGATCTGCAGGAAGATTTTAGTTGGAGAGCTACATATTCAAAAGAGTCGAACTGTCCATATGTTACCTTCTTAACTTGGAAGGTATCCTTAAGTAGAATGGCAACGCCCCCTCCTTTCTTGTGTAATCTGGATTCACTAATGAAAGTGTAGTCAGGGGGGGGTTGATTCAATAAGAACTGTTGCACTATTATCTTGTCCCAGCCATGTTTCATTTAAAAACATAAAATCAAGGTTATGGTTTTCAATAAAATCATTGATTAAGAAGGATTTACCTATCAAAGATCTAATATTTAAGAGAGATAAATGTAACATGCTAAAATCCATATTTTTCCCAGGTTTTGGTGTAGACTGTGGCTGACATGGAATGTAGATTAGATTTGTCACTAACCTATTTCTTTCTTTGTGCTGCACATTGTTTTTCCTGATGCTAGTCAAAACAGGAATATCAGGTCTTAAAAATGACTTTGGTTTTTGTTTAGTTACCTTACCCCTATGTGTAGATTCCTGGTCTGTACTAGGTACCCAAATAGTGGTGATTTCAGCCCAGGTTGTACATACGTTAAATGTCCGACTGAGGAGACAAAAGGAGGAAGGAGTTCAGGGCTGATTGCCCTATCTCTGGTGGAACTAGTAGATTTGGATTTGGTGTGACCTGAATATTTGCTGGCGGCCTTCGTTTGTAGATATGAGGTGGAGGGGGAGGGGTGGCCTGAGTGCAGGTTGGGGGCAGGGGTGACCGGGATGCGGGATGATGTAATGAAGGGAGATCTTCTCTGACGGAGGCGGCTGGCTGTGGTGTTATCTGTTGTTTCAGTCTCTCTTGTCTGGCGTCCTTGGTCGAGAGAGCAGTCTGTCTGTTTATGAAATAAAACAAATTTGAGGCGAACAGCTGCATTCCTGATTTGTTCAAACTCAATCCATTTGCCTTAAAGAAGTGTCTTCTGTCATAAAAATAGTTAAAGTTGTCAATCAAAGTGACTGGGTGTTTGTCACATGTAGCTGACAGCCAGGCATTTAGATTGAACAGTCTGCTGAAGCTCTCCACTCCCCATATTGGTGGGAGGGGGCCACTGATGAATATGTGGGCATCCAAACAGCTGATTATGTCCAACAGTTCAGTAAAGTCCAGGTTAAACACCTCGGATTGCTGTTTCACGACATCATTTGACCCCACATGCAGTATGAATTTTTCCACAGTTGGGTGTGCGTCCATAATTCCATGATTCTGTCTTTCATGTCTGGTATCATAATGTTTTCAAAGCACAGGACCTTTGTGTGTTGACTCCACATGGCTCTCATACCTCTTACAGCGCTGTCACCGACAATCAGAGTCTGAGGCCCAGTTATTGGCTTTCCTGGTCGCCTTTGATTTTTTGAGTTTTTCTCTGATCTTACCGTGGTGTCATCCAAGTCGTCAGATGTAGATCCACAGTCCCACAGTAGTGGAACAAATCTGTTCTGTAGTTTTATTTGTGGTTTTTGAGGAGGTGTCTTGTTGGTTCTTCTTTTTCTTTTTATAGCTGGCCATGGCTGCTCCTCGCTGGGCAGGGGGGTCGACATGTTTGTGTTGAGTCTGGACGGTAAAGGGGGCCAGCCAGGTGCGTCGCTGATATCAGCCGGCTTCGCTCTCCCTGTTAACCGTCCTCCCTTTTCCTTTTGTGGTGATTTATGCTTTGGTCTAGCACCAAGAGTGTTCCAGGGATTTTTCTCAGTGGGAAAATTATTGTTGTTCTGTGCGCTGTCATCCCGTCCCTTCTCAGTGATGTCTGTGCTAGTTAGCTGCATATTAGCAGGTTCTTGTCCGCTGGGTTTTGTCACTGGAAGAGTTGTGTCATTTCCACACAATCCATTCACTTCCACATTTACCTCCAGTCGTTGAATCGTCATTTCCAGTGTGGTGATTTTCTCCAGAAGTTTGTGGTAGTCATTTATGGACAGAGGAGGCATCTTGCTATTGGTAGCAGGCAGCAAATCCAAGAAAAGTAAAAAAAGTACTCTTAAAAATTGTTAGAAATAATAAGTAACTAAAAATAAGATGATAATAAAAGCAGTGGGATTAAAGTCCCAAGTTTGCAGCAACCGGAATTAAAAACAAAGTGACACAAAGTAGAGCCGAAGCAGGAGCAAGAGGAAAAAGCGTCTACACTCTACAGAAGCAGGAAGCAACTAAACTTTGTATTTAAAATCCAAAACAGGTCGGTGGCGACCCTAACACAAGAGGAACGTTATGTGGGCCCTCTCCCTCCACTACTGCTTAGACTTGATTCTCTGGTAGTACCTTTGCTGTGGTATTCTACCAGTTTCAAATATGTGACTTACACGGACTAAAAAAAACACTATCCGGACTTTAAAGGGACAGTGATGTCACTTTTCAATTACTCCTCATTACCATAAACACAGTGACCTGACAGCACCAAGCATTAAAGGAACAGGATATTTATATTTATTTTATGTACTGTATAGCTATAAAACATCACTGTAATGCAGTGGGGACACTGACCAACAGCAAGACAGCAGCCTGATACAGCAAAAACAAACAAAAAACACAAAGGTCTTTTTAACTCAAACATCCATGGTTGGAACATGTTCTTATCTCTAGCATATAAGGATGAATTCACTTAAAAATTAAATTCAGTCCCCAAAACAATTCTGGTGCTTCACAGCAAAACAGAGCAGCATTCTCCTGAACAACTTAATCAGCTGGAAACTTGTTTTAAAACCTAAAAACATGTTTTTTATTTTGTAACATAACAAAACATAATAAAAACTTAAATGGCTCCCTACAGTTGGTTTGCACTAATCTAACTGTCTAAGTGTTAACAGTAACACAATAGGTTGACCGTGAGTTTAAAGCTTTTTTTTCCTCTGACTGCCTCTTTGCAGTTACTCCTCGGCTTCTAACAAAGTCCTTAATATTTTGCACTGTTCTTTGTGCTAACACAGGGCCTTCTACCAGCTTGCAGTGACTACATTCAGTTTTGGTGGCCAAAATGTGAATGTGATCTTTGAAATGCCGCAATACTGCAGCAACTTCAGCCTTTGACCACACTTTCTTTGGCACTCTTCTACACTTGTCTTCACAAGCATCTTTTCCTGGAAGATATTCAAAATAGAAAAATAAATAACACACAAACCAAAAAAAATTGCGTTGCTTAGTTTGAGTCATTAAAGTTGAATTAAACTACTGCTAAGGTTGACCAGAAAATTTTGATTACCTCGCATCTCCATGGCTGTCTGAGTCACCATAGTTATAGGTGATCTCCTCTCCTGGACTAATGTCTTGTATTGCAAACAAACACAATTGGGGCTTTCCTTGCACAGTTAAGTACTTCATCTTGGAGTTTGGGTTTATATGGTCGTCATTTACAAGCCGTCCGAGTGACCCGTCCTCTTTGGCTGCATCAACACTACAAAAACAGGTAACAGTTTTTAAAATAGTTAATTCATATATTTGGGCAGTGAAAATTAACCTGATTCAAGAACTATCTATCAACAATTCATGCATGTTTAGAAAATCAAAGGCAAACCATTTCTGTTATACACACCACCACAGTTTTCCATTGAAACAGAACTCCAACATAAACACTTTAAGGTGGTCATGGTACGCTCGCTGCCTACTCTCACATTCTTGCTTGCTTATTAGTTCACCTCTGTACTCCAACAGAAAGTCTCCTTTTGTAAATGAAGCAGAGGTGAAGATACCACAACCTAGTTCATACAAAAAGAGCAAAGAATTGACAAAAAGTAAATATTTAAATAATTGTATTTATATTAATTTATAAGTTATAGTTATGTATAGGTTTCATCATGCTTAAACATTCAGAAGATACACCTTACCTTTGAAGGCATTTATGTATTTGATGTCAAGTCTCACTTTGTCTCTTCCAGTAGTAACATAAAATTTTGGATCTTCCTTTGGATTAATGCGTGTTCGCCTTTGCATGTTTTCCAGCCAGTGTCAAAACTTGAATTTCCAAAAAAGATAGAGAAGCATGATTAGACAAGCCAGATTTTATTAAACATGCTTAATTAACAGATTCATTCATTACAATATGTAACAGGCGAAATATAGCCCTTGCTACTCTTTTGATAAAATGCTGTTCAACAGTAGGTAAACGGGTTCACATCTGAAGAACCCATTAAGTTTTTTGGCTTTAGTACATGTGTCTCTCCCTAAGTGGAGAAACACCTTTCCACTATAGAACTGTACTGCTTGGAGTCTGCATGACATTAACAAGAGGAGGATGACCGTTACTGTTATGTGCAGCTTTGCTCAACCACATAAGACTGAACTGCATTCTGCAACCCCCTGCTTCAGTTGTTACATGTTTTGATAGTGTACAAGGTCCCCCACAACATGAAACAGTTTCACTTATAGAACCAATTCTAGTAAACTCCCAAAAGAACCACACTGACAAGGCTATGGCAAGGGACATATTTTAACTGACGTCCACTAGCAGCCATGGATGTTTTACAAAGAAAAAATGTAATGGTGTTCAATCTGACTGATTCTCTGCATCACCATCCTCAGTCTCCAAATCACATCTTTTGTCTCTCACTCTCCTTCATTCACTTTAGATTATTACTGCAATAATACTCCAGTAACAACAATATAAGCAAGTTAGGAGTATTTTGATTTTGTGATATTACAGTGATAGGAGCCACATTATGGTTTTGGGTTCAAGGCCCTTGTGAGATTAACAAGAACCAGGGCTTGGAATGTTATCACTGTGGTGCCTTTGACAATAGATTAGTTTATGATTGTTTGATTTCTATTTAAAAAAAAGTAACTACAAGAGACTGCTTACAGAAAGAGTTCATACTTCAAAACACTGTGAAACAACACCAGGATAAAGACATTCAGCTCCTCCTCTACCTGTTTAATGTGTCAGTCTCAGACTGATGAGTAATAATAACTAGTGTAAACCCAAACATATACTGCAGGTTCAGTTAGATGTGTGCTCATTCAGAACACCTGTCCCTGGCCTGCTCAGTTAACTAAGTGCACCAGGTACAAGTCAGGTTTATTTCCCCCTCATGTGTTCCACAAAGCAGACCATGAACATTTTAAAGTTCTATCCTAACATCAAATAATCATTACAGTGTAAAAAATCCTGCTGTGGTTCATATTTTCACCCAAAAGCCAAACCTGATCTGCTAAGCTGCTGTTTATGTCCTCCTCTCCACCGGCCCACACGCACACCGGAATGTTAACGAGGCCTAATTAACAACCGTAGCTTGCTGCACATACAGAAAACCAACAATTGTGTCATATTATTGAATATATTTCTATTACTTTTCAATCATAAGGCCAAACCTGAGCTCCTCCTCTGTGTGTACACTTGCAGTTAAAGGATGTACGACGTAATGTTAATGAGGCTTAATTAATGAGCAGGCTGGTGCCATAACATATACCGGTTTATAAGTGTTGAATCCAAAAACCAAACCTGAGCTGTCGGCTGTCCTTGAACTCCTACTAGCAAAGCCTTATGCCCCAGCAGCGTTAGTTGCTGAGCGTTAGCTCACTCATCTAACCTTACCATGTGCAAAGAAAACACACGTTGATGACTTGACACACATTCAGCAAAAGAGTCTAACTTAGATTTAAAAACGGTTACCTGTATGTGTGTTCTCTCCGTCAGTTAGTCCATCACGTAGCGCTTTCCGCCTTCGGTATTTAATTTTCAAATGTCCTGAGGTCTGGGGACGGTGTGGGTGGACCCTAGAGTTGACGTGTTGTAGGTCCCACCCACTAACAAGAACCAGCCAATCAGAAGACAGCCCGCCAAATTGCCCGGCAAATTTGAAGTGTGGAAAATGTGTATGAAACTGCAGTTCCACCACCTCCCAGTGGGTGCACTGTCCTATACACTGGGATACACTCGAAGTCAGATGAAGTGGTAAATGTGGACATGCAAAGAAAAAGTGAAATATATATAAATAAAAGATTTCACAGCTTCCTGGACCAAGTAAAATTCAAGTTAAAATTGCCCCATCATGTTTGTACATATTGTACATAAAGTATCCAAGTGTGTGAAATGCTGCAAGAATTGGCAGGTCATATCAAGTTTGTTTTTTATTAGGACACAGAACTTGTCTTCATAAAACTTCTGGTGTTTTGACAGATAGAAATCAAGTGCGTATGTGCTAAGGTTTAACACAATCTTTGAATAAAGATTTTAAATCAATAAAAACAATATGAAAGTAAAAAAAGAATGACATCATTTCACCTCCTTCATGGACAAGGTCTGAACTGTAACTGTTAAACTGATTCCACCTTTTTTGATTATCCCTCCTTCCTTTCTCAATACTTTTTCTTTTTCCCTCTACCTTTCTTCCCTCCTCCACTCCTTCATTTCTCATCCTTCCATTCCTCCTTCTGCTCTATCCCTCCCCCCTTCTTCCATCATCTTTTCCCCATCTTTCCTCCACCTGCTGCTCTTTCTTTCTTTAACCATTCCGTCCTCTCTCCCTTCCTCATCTTTCCTTCATCCCTTTTTTTCCTTCCTCTCCTCTTCACCTGTCCTTTCCTCCTTCACCTCCGTTGTGTTCTCCTGCTTTTCCTTCTTTTTCTCTATGCACCCAATAACAGGAGAATGACTATGAACCAAAAATAAAGTTGAAAAAAATCTACGTCTTTATTAAAGGACTCATTCTATGGTTATTTATTAATATTAACTTTATTAAAGGACTCATTCTATGATTATTAATATTAACTTTATTAAATGAGTCATTCTATGGTTATTAACAACTTTATTAAATGAGTCATTTGATGGTTATTTATTAACTTTATTAAAGAACTCATTCTAAGGTTATTTATTAATAACTTTAAAGGAGTCATTCTATGGTTATTATTCACTTTATTAAATGAGTTATTCTATGGTTATTTATTAATATTAACTCCTTTAATTAAGTTATTAATAAATAACCATAGAATGAGTCCTTTAATAGAAAAGCTTTCTTGTGTCATCTCTGCAGTTGAGGGTAAATATTGTGTCGTGTATATATATAATTCTTAACATCCTTCCATGACCTGTCATTCAGGGCTTCTTCAGTCTTCGTTGTCTTTAAACGGTCCTCTTTGCTGGATAGTTTAGTCCATGAACTGCATCATCAGGTATTTCTGCACTGCTGCCTTCCATGCTTTCTTTTAAATTATGTTGTGTAGCTCTAAAATGACAAAGCAAGAAATTTAGAGTTTGTAGAGTTGAATAAATTGACCACAACATAGATTTATTGACTTGGCCTTTGTGCCCAATCTTCAAGACTCACCTTCTTCAGAAGCTGTGTTGAATTCTTTCCTATAACAGTAATTATCAGAATTGGTCAATGAAAACTCAAAACTATGGATATTACAGATACAACTGTTGTCAAATTTAACACCCCAAACCTCATTAGTGAAGCTTAATGCTTAAATTTCATTTTAAAATGTACGATTTTTAGTCTAGAGCTGTTCTATCTTTGATTATGAAGTGATGAAACCTTTTCTAGTGAGATGAAAATTTGATAAAGTAGGTTAAATTCATTAAAAGATGTAAAGAAATCAAAATGATTTGACCTAACATGTCAACATAATTACAACTGTAATACACACTGGGGAAAAAAAGACTCATAAGATTCACAAAAAAATAAAAAAAACTTCACCAAATTGCATTCACTTTAAAAAAAAAAAGAAGTTAATTCTGCTACCTTGGGTAAAACATACTTGTGAGAATTAAGTAAAATTTACTGTAAAAATATTCACCTCTTTTTCATCAGAATAAGGTAAAAAATAGCCAACATGCATGAAGTCAGAAATATTTTGAGGAAATACTGATTATTTTCATATTTAATAAACAAAAAATGTATATTAAGGAATTCTTATGCATTTTTATACTGACATTTTCTGCTAAACTACTTAATGTTACTTACACTTACATTAACCAATTATTTGTGATAAATGTTAACTAATCTCCCAAATCACAACATTTTTTTTTATTGTTTTCTTTCAAGTGTTCATTTACCTCGACAGCACTCATTTTTAACCAAGAGTTATAGACCTTTTATTTTGTTTCTTCGCATATTTTTGTTGTTTCTTATTGTACATCTTACAGTTAAGATCACTTTTGAGTGTGGAAGAGCTTTAGTAATTTTTCAAGAATCTCCATATTTTTTGTATTATAGTGTGCAGAAAGTAGAGTGTGAAAATTGAATTTTTAATTATCAATGTTTAAACTTTTGTATTCTAGTATGTATGGCAGGAAACAATAAAAATGGTTAAGACCTTATTTTGTAATTTGTGGGACTATTTAACATTTATCACAAAGAATTGGTTAGTGTAAAATGATGTAGCTTCGTAGAAAATATCAATAAGAACATAAAAATTCCTTATTTGTGAAAGGATATTTATCCATTAAATATGAAAATCATTAATATTTACTCAGAATATTTCTAACTCTTCATATGTGTGAGTTGGTTTTTTTTGTGTTTTACCCGATTCTGATGGGTAAAAACCGGAGAATATTTTTCAGTAAATTTTACTTTATTCTCATGAGTCAGTTTTACTCAAGGTTTTTTTTTTTAAGTGAATGCAATTTGTTACAAAGATTTTTGCTGTAAATCTAATGAGTCATTTGCAGTGCAGGCATGTTTAAAATTAACAGAATTATGCCAAAACACGTACCATATTCTATCTTTCTCTCATTTTCTGAGGGCCAGCGTCAGAGGATGATGTGGGGGTTTGAACTGTGAAAGAAGCCGGAGGTTTAAAAAAAAAAACAACAAAAGACAAACTGGCTATTGATCCTTGAGTACGAAGCTGGTATTGATCAAAATTATATTTTTCTTAATATTGTATTAACCAAGTCCATAAATATTGGAGCCCCCTTACCCTTTTGTAAATGCTCATGTATTCATATTCTAAATTACTCCAATTAAAACAAGGTTCCAAGCATGAATTGTACCATTTTCATCATCTAAAGGACGTACCCACACACACACACAAAGACAGAGACAGTAAATATGTCTGTGAGTGTGTGAATGAGTGCAAGTGTGTGTGTACAAGTGAGTGTGTGTATGAGTGTGTAGAAGTGTGTGAGTGTGTATAAGGGTGTGTTTATGTGTGTGATAGAGTAAGTATAAGTGTGTGTGTGTGAGAGAGAGAGTAAGTATAAGTGTGTGTGTGACAGAAAAAGGATCCTCTGCTGCAAAATAAAAAAAAAACTTTTAGTCACAGGTAATGCAATTAGTTTTAAATGTGCCTTTGTCTTCTACTCACCTTCTTCCTGTGACATCAGCATTAATCGTTACCTGTGATTAAAAAGACAGCAACAAAAGCAAGACCATTGTGTGGAGAACATGACACTATTATAAGAAAGGAAGATGCCACAACGTGATGTCACTGAAACATGTGACACAAGAGGAAGGAGTAGGAAATGAAGATGCAACTAAGAAACAAATGTGATGTCACCTGAACATGTGACACAAGAGAAAAGACCAGCGTGAAACCAAAACGATGATGATGAAGAAACGCAATGTCACCTGAACATGTGACACAAGAAACATCAGCGTGAAGCAAAAATGATGACGATGATGAAGGAAAGAGATACAACACAATATCACCTGAGCACATGACACAAGACGATCAGCCTAAAACAGAATTGGATGGATTGTAAAAATGCAAGGCCACAACACAATATGACTGGAACATGTGAAATGACGTTGGGAAGATTCGACATGTCACACATGACATGAAACGAGACTTGATGATCTTAAAGAAATGGACTGTGATGAAGGATGGGTATGAAAGACAAAAGGTGTACTAGCCAAGACCTGAAGCAAACGGAGCCAAACACTAATGATTAAACACTGGCCTAGGGTAACCAGTGTTTAATCAATGCCAGTCAAAACGCAATAAACAGGACTGTGATAGCTATAGTATGTTTGAAGAACACCTGATTGAACACATTTATCATGTTGGGAAATGTAAATGTGATCAATCAAAGTGTTGTTGTCTGTGGTCGAATCGGTCATTAATTGTGTGTACCCTCTGGACAGATGTGCATCTATAATCCTTTTTTTGCTCTTAGAAATTAGATCTTCGTTGAAATCACCACAAACCAAGACGGGCTGGTGATCCATACGTTCCGAATGGTCCAAGAGGGTGTGGAGGTTTGGTAAAAATTTTGTCAATCTGTAATCTGGGGGTCGATACACAGTCGCTATTAACGCTTTGACTGGCGCATCAACTTTAACAACAATACATTTGAGGTCTGCGACGTGTTGCGTGCACTGTGAAGACTCTGCTGTCAGAGTGCTCCTGCAGTACACAGCAACTCCGCCACCGGGTTTTCCTGCCATATCCACAAAGGTTGAATATGACGCTCGTCTGCCCCGCTCGAACATGATATAATTATCGAGAAGGAAAGATGGTGACACAGGGGACCCTGACCCTGACCCTGTCTCAGTGAGACACAACACATCTGCCAACTTAAGTTCATGATGAGCCCTAAGGTCCACCATGTGAGATGGTAGCCCCTGTGTGTTGTGGTGGATTATCGTCATATTCCTCTTGTTTTGCTCCATCGACTTCAGGTGATGCAGTAGTGGAGCGGTGCTCTCGAAACTCGCACTACGCATCTGTTCAAGGGCTGTCGTGATAGCTGGATCAGCGAAGATCTTCTTCTCATCAAAGTACAGGATCCTGAAACCTTGAAGAGAGAGTGGTCCGGCTGAGCGCCACGTACGCCATTCCCGACTGGGAAACGCGCTTGAGGCTCACGACATCTGATGTTACAGTCATCCCTTGAACTTTGTGGGCTGTACACGCAAAGGCCAGCTTGATGGGAAACTGGCGTCTAACAATACCACCCTTTTTCCTGATGCTCTCCTTGGATCTTTCAATGTACGTCAAGTTATCAGACGGGCTGAGAAGCTTCTTGCGAAGACTCTGTCCAGCCGTGGGGTTGTCCAGCTTCAGCCCAAGAAGGTTCACCTTCATCGGGTCACGTTTGTCCATGACAATGTGGGAGATGGTCCCAAAGGTTCCGTTAACGAGACCATCCTCCACATCCAAATTCCTGATCAGCATAACCGTGCTCCTGGAGCAGCGAGTATGCTGTCGGGCAAGTCTCGTTTCACACCCCTAGCCTTATACGTGGGCACGTTTTGACCAGTTGCGGCGCCTTTCTTGAAGTCCTCCACTACGATGTTGTCGTCTTCAAGAACAGCGACAATGGTCGCCGCATTGTGAGCATCCACCTGTTTGTTCATGGCAAAGATGTGCAGCGTTTCCACTGCACAGTCTTTGTCGTCACTCACAGATTGACTGAGGAGGCGTCTATTGTCGGCGCTCAGAGGATATTTCTTTTGGTTCAGTCTCAATCGGTTGAGGAGCTCAGCGAAAGCTCGATCATCCTTCTGGCGCATGATCTCTGTCAGGTTGATGATTGTGAAGTGAGCTCTCCACAGATCCAGCTCAGTCTCCTCATAGACGCAGAGCAGCTTGGCTCTACCCAGCGGTGGAAGCTGGTAAAATTCACCAACGGCGAGGACAGAAACTCCACCAAACGGTTTCCGGTTCCCCTTGAGCTGTTGTAATCTCCAGTTGATGTAAGCAAACAGTTGCTTAGACACCATGGAGATCTCGTCAATGATGGCAATTTCAAAGGAAGACAGGGTTGCTCTAAGTTTCAAGTGCATTGACATGGCCCTGGTATGGTGGCTTGGGAGCTCGGGGACAGAGTGCAACGTTTTGCCTGCGATGTTGAATGCTGCAGTGCCTGTGAATGCAGTAAGCAACACAGACAGCTGAGACATGTCTGCATTACGGAACCTAGGGAGCCCCCTAAGAATCCGCGTTGCCTCCTCGTGAATGCACTTAATGACGTGAGACTTGCCACAACCAGCTCCACCCGAAACAAAGTAATGAAAGGGTTCTGGTTCGTGGCCCCAGTCACGTTGAAGGCACCATTGACGGACGGTGTAGAAAATACACGCCTGGGTCTCATTCAGACTCTGAAACCTCCTCCTTACAAAGTCTGGACTTTGGCACAGCTACACGGGAACCGGTTCCATAATGTTGGGAAGTTCATAGTCAGGGACAGCATCATCTTCTTGCTCTTCTCGGATGGCTTCATGCAGATCCAGACACTCGTCACGGTCCACCTTGACCTCTGGTGCAAAGGTGTTGCACGCATTGAGGGCAACACCACCTTGGTGCGCGCTCTGTAGTGCTTGGTCGATTTTTTTTATCTCGACCTTGTTCGCGCTCCATGTTGCGATCTACGATAGGTCGGCCAATGTTCCCTCACCACGTCCCACCCTTGTAAAAGGTTTCGTAGGTGGGGTGAGCCCCACTCTTGAGTTCGTTGTCTGACCTGTGTAGGAGGTAGAGCTTCAGCATTCGCCTGAAGTACTTCTCCGGCGCCTTGGTTTCCGAGAAGCGAGCAAATCGGATGACTGCTGGTTTCCCCGCTGTCCACTTCGTGATGAACCCTTTGTCTTCAAGGTGTATGGCACTTTCCCAGTCTGCTTCCTGGCCATAGACTACCCTGTAGTCCGATGCAAATTCGGCCAGACACATCACTTCGAACTCTCGGGAGGTCGGTCTGTAGAGGTATTTGTCAGGAATACCCAACATCCAGGTCTCCTCTGAGTCGGGTGCCATACCCAGAAGCCGATCCATGGGGAGACTCATCTTCATTCCGTCTTTGTCAGTGGAGAGGAAAATGACTGCACGGGAGCACTTTTTAAGAGGTAGGCTGCACGTGCGAGCCACCGCTTCTTGAGCACTTACCTCTCTATGCTTCGCGTACGCCTGCATGATGGTCTTCATTTCGTCACACTGGTTGAGGTCCGACTTCTTTGTTGTCGAGATGACGGAGCTCAGCACCTCCGTCATCTCGTTCTTCGGCTTGGTGATGTACGACATGTACATCGCGCAGCAGTAGTCGTTGAGGACGTACTGGATGTCCATGTTGGCGTTCCAAGCATGGAGCAGGTCTGGGTTGTATGCATTGACCCAGCAGTCGTTTGGACGTCGCTTCATTAGGATCATGTAAGCCTCACGCTCCAACTCACAATGTCGAAGGAGATCCGTCAAGCTTTCAAATGATGCAGTGGGATCCATAAGTAGCCGTCTGACTACCTGAAGCTTATCCTTGGCTTCCTTTTGTTGCTTCTGGACCATCCGTTTCCATGCCTTCTTCTGCCCTTCCTGGTCTTGACCCTCTTCTACGCCGTCGCTCTCCAAAGCGCCAACACTCGGGTCAGTGATCCAGGTGATGTCCATTGGCAACTTGGAGAAGCCAAACCGAAACGTCATATTACCCTTCCTGCATGATCAGTGGCTCCTGCTGTGCACCTGCACCTCCAACCCAATTTTGTGGAGCTCAGGGTCCACCTCGCGGTCAGGCATGCAACAAGAAATGTAACGGTCGATGAAACAACATACTGTCTTGTCAATGACTTTGCCGTATACCGGCGCATTTTTAACCCAGACCAACATGTGAATGTGTGGGCTTCTTCTGGCCTGAAACTCCACGTGGAAAAGTCGTCAACTTCACCGAGCGGTCGTGCCTTGAAGAGGATTAATTCATTCATGAGAGCATCGACGTGCTTCTCAAACATGCGCATGACCGTGACTGGGTTACTGCGCAGGATGTCACATTTGGCCTTCCAGTCCAGCTCAGAAAACTCACCAAGAGTCTGACCCTGCTGAGATTTGATGACCTGAATGACTTCAGGCCAACTCATCTCTGCCACTGAGAAGGTCAAGAAGAAGGTGGGTTTTCCCAACTGTCGGAGCATGGCATGTAAATCTCTGAGGCTTTTGTGCCAATACGCCGGAGTGCCTCTGAGAGGTTGCATCGCCTCTCTCGAATGAATTAATCTCTCCACTTCCTGTTTGTCCTGGAGCATGGAGTTGTTACTAACGCTGACGTCTTTCGTAAGCTTCTTTCCTTTGCGCATCTGAATGGACATACTGCTTCGTGCAATATGTATCTCTGTTACAAACTGGGCAAAGAAAAGGTAGCTTTGGTCTTCTGCAAAACGACGGTCTGCCCCAAAGAGTCTTGCATTAAAATACCGGCTCAGTGAAAGTTTGACTTGTTGGTCCTCATCCAGCGTGTTCTCTCCTGTGGGGAACTGGACAGGAAATGCCATGGCTTCCAGTTTGGGGATCGCAAAAAATCCAACCGGTCTGTTACCCCTGGGCTGGGGCAACGCTGAAAATGCCATCACCGTAGGAAAGAATTTCCTGTGCGATATCAGGCGGTTGCATACACGTATCCAAGGTAAGACCAGGTCGCATCTCCTCCTGGTGTTAAGCAGCTGAAATTTCCATGGCTACCTGAAGCGGTTTCTCATCTGGCAGGTCTTCTCCCCACTGCGCGTTGTCCGAATGTTGATCTTTGACGATTTCCGCCGCAATATCCTCAGTCTGGATGTCTGGTGCGATGTCAGGTGATGGCATGTTGGTGTCTGGAAAAGAGGTGGTGCTTACTCCTTCAGCCACTTGCATCAGCTCCTCATCAAGAACACCATCTGCTCCCCACTGTTCAGCATCTATGTGGCCGTGCTGAGAGTCTCCATCGTCAGACTCATGGTCGAAATTTTCCAACAAAGCCTCCTCATTGATGTTAACGTCCACATACTCTGAATGTTGCCGTTTGAGTGTTGTCAAGACTGCCAGCCCGTTCTTCATGTCGACTGTGTAGAAGTGCTGGTAGCCTTTGAAACGAATGTGACGCTTCAACTTCACCTGTAGTAGCTGCGCTTCATATCGCGGACGTGGAAGACTATTGACATTTTCCACCTCCGATGGAACGCAAACGACAGCTCCATGGACTGCTCGCTGTTGGCCTTTGGGCAACATGATAATTTTAGCAAATGGTAATATTTTTGCTATGAGCTGTCTTTCTAAGATATTTAGTTGAGCCAATTCTGGGGGAATAGGTGCCAATTCCAAATTATTTGCTACTGCGTGAGTTGGAATCCTCCCTTTGCAGAGGTGGCTGTCACAGTTGTAACAGATCCACTCCTTCAGCCGCTCTGGTGGAAAAGAGCAAGTATGGGAGCATTCTGCGTCACAAACGTGAACATAGTGTCCAGTCAAGCTTGTGCCACTTTAACGTGGGCGGAGTATTTTCCTCTCTTACATTGCTTTACTTGATTTGGAAACGATGTTCTGTGGCAGACAGTACAGACATATGTGGGTCCGTGACTTATGGCCACGCGAAATGCTGCTATGGCTACAGACATTGGCGAATCGATCACTGGCAGGGAAGGGATGACGAGGTTCCTGTATTTCCTCATTGTCCTCAGTGCTCACTGCCATTTCACATGCACTTGAAAGACCGTGTCTGTGGCTAACTTGCATCTCCTGAGTTGGCTACATTTGATGTGCTGTAGCCGAAACTCAGGGTCCATCCTGTATCTCTGAACAAGGTACCGCTTCTGTTGGGCCCTAAAAGAATGATCAGTTTGGTACCGCTGAACAAGGTACCGCTTCTTTTGAGTCCTAAAAGAAAGATCAGTTTGGTACCTCTGAACAAAATGCTGCTTCTTTTGGGCCCTAAAAGAAGGATTGGTTTGGTACCTCTGAACAAGGTACCGCTTGTGTTGGGCTCTAAAAGAAAGATCCGTTTGGTACCTCATGACAAGGTACCGCTTCCTCTGGCATCTCCTCGACGGTCAGGTGATTGCCTTGGAAGGTCTTATTAAGAATGAGACTCATCTTGGTTTTAGTATAGAGCAAGTCCCCAAGTGCCAGGACTCTATCAATTCAATTAAATTTTATTTATTAAGCCCTAAATCACAACAAAGTCGTCTCAGAGGGCTTTACAAAAACACAATCATGTATAAATACATGAAAAGTCCCAGGCATCCCCTGTCCTTAGACCCTCCTTCTCGGCAAGAAAAAACTTCAAAACCCAGTGGGAAAAAGAAGAAATCTTAGAATACCTCCTATATTTATTTATCAAACATTCTTTCAGTATCAGAATACCTCCTATATTTATTTAACACAAACATTGTTTCAGTATTAGAATACCTCCTATATTTATTTATCAAACATTCTTTTAGTATTAGAATGCCTCCTATATTTATTTATCAAACATTCTTTCAGTATTAGAATACCTCCTATATTTATTCATGACAAACATTGTTTCAGTATTAGAATACCTCCTACATTTATTTATCACAAACATTCTTTCAGTATTTAGAATACCTCCTATATTTATGACAAACATTGTTTCAATATTAGAATACCTCCTATATTTATTCATGACAAACATTGTTTCAGTAAAACTATATCACAAAATTATGTCAAATACAGAGTGTACGTTTGTTACAACCTACCCCACTAATGGGGTAGGTTGCAACACTTATTGGCGTAGATTGTAACGGGTAGTAAAACAAAAACAGAAAAACAATAGACATCCATCTGATATGCTGATTTATTGCATGAACATGGAAAATAGATTCACCAACTATGTTGTATGACATACAATCCATTCTTCACATTTAGAATTAGGATCATATTGTTTTAAACAAGATATAACAAGCATAACGTTTATAGGCTACTGTGTGTGTGCATTTGCTTTAAAGTCACACGCACAAAGACGTCTGCTAGCCCTGAACAACAAACTATTTTTAAAATCCATTCAATACCACCCAAAAAAATAACATAATCTGATTCAGAATGGTGACAAATAAAATTGGGCACACCAGGAGTAGATGCTTGGTGAGCCCAAAAGCTAAAGAAGACACACTTTACCCACATCTCTTTGGGTTTGTAACTACAAAAGTTTTCCATGCAAACTACACAAAACATGAAGATAAAATGAATGAACATGGAAATGTCTACTACAGTAGCCCCGTACAACAGAACAATCTTTTTAAGAACATGGGCTTTGGTAACACTAAAGAATTAAATGCATACTTAGTCTGACTCACAATGGTGACAAATAAATTTGGGCAGACCTGGAGTACATTCTTGGTGGGCCCAAAAGCTGCACAAGACACACTTTACCCACACATCTTGAGGTTTGGAATTACAAAAAGCTTCCATGCAAACCACACAAAAATCTTCTTCCTCTTCTGACGAGGAGCTCTCAACTTTCACCATTTTCTTGGCTGTTTTTTGTACCTTCCTATGCTTTCCTTTTGCACTCTCCAAGATTTTCTTTCTGACGTTTTTCCTTTTCTGATGGTCCTCCTCTTCCTATCGCAACTTAACTGGTGTATCAGTAAGGATTTCAGAGTGCCTCTTCCTCCTACCCTTGCCGTTTTCCTTTCTTGGGCCTGCCTTTGGAAATGGCCGAATAATTAATGGGGTGAACTGACCTGGGATAGCCTGAGAGGTGCTTGGCATTTCTGCAGGAGGAGCAGAGCTGGGCAGAGGGTGAGCAGTTGAGGAGGTGGGCAGAAGGTGAGCAGGAAAGCTGGGTGGAAGATGAGCAGAGCCAGGTGGAACCTGAGTGTCTGAAAACAGAATCAGAATGTTTTCTATTTATCCAAAATTGGCAATTAAATTTGACAGTCAAAAATACATTTAAATACAACAAGAAGCAATATAGAAGACAATACAATACATGGCAGCAATCGAAACATTCATTCAATAAATCCAACCTGTCAGTGGAGTGCTAAGAGCCAGGTGAGGAGGTGTGAGGAGCCAAGCGGCAGGTGAGGAGCCAGGCGGCAGGTAAGCCTCAGATGGGTCAGGACGATTGGTGACCTGGGAGGGCGCAAAGTTACTGTCTTGAAAAATGTTGGGATGGTAAGGCCATATGCCTGTGCACTGGAAGCCTGCCTGAATGTTTCCTTGTGTTGCGGCTCTGAGTAGGGCGGTCTTCACAATCCCTGGAATGTCGTAAATCATCATTGGTTTACCGGGATTCGTTCTCATCCAGTCATCACTGGCCGCATTGACCATCTTCTTAAATGGACCAAAGACACTACGATCAAGTGGCTGGAGCTTATGGCTGCAATGTGGTGGGAAGGTAAGAAGAACAATGCCCTGACCTTTGCAAAAGTCAACGGCTCTCACAGAAATGTGTGAGGAGTGGTTATCTAATAGGAGCAACACCTTTTTCTGGGGACTGGCTCTTGTATGTTTCACAAAATGCCCAAGAAATGCCAAGAAATCCTCCTCTTGCATCCATCCTGACTTATTTTCACTTCCAGCGCTTCCAAGTGGTCCGCTCTGTATGAAGTGACTCTTGAAATTTTTTCAGGGGAACACAAAGTATGGTGGAATGGCATTCCCAAGAGCTTGCACTGCATATGCCACTGAAACTAATGCGCCTCTCTCACCTGATGTCATAGCTCCTACCTGTTTGACCCCCCGGCACGCTACCACTCGGGATGGTGCCTGCACTGTGGTGACCCCTGTCTCGTCCATATTCCAGATGTCTGAACCATCGAAGTGATTATTCTGTATTACCACCCCCAGGCGACTGAAGAAGGCCTCCACATTGGTTCTGTTGAAGGAGGTGGCCCTTGAAAGGCTTCTGCCTGGGGACTCCTAATGGAGAGTCTGGGGTTCCGCTTCAGAAAGTTGCTGAACCACTCAGGCCCCGCCATCTGCTTCGCATCCCAGGTTGCAGGGTGCTTTATTTCGAAAATGAGCGCTAGTTGAAATGCAGACTTTTTAACCTATCCAAAAGCATAACAGGAAGTCTGGGTTAGAGCATACATTGATTTAAATTTTTTTTTTATTTTTATAAATCACTTGATTAACGCATTAATTTTGACAGCACTAGCATTTATTTAACTTTGCAATTCAATTGAGTTTGCATGAAAGGTTGAATACAAATCAAACTGTTCTTAACTCTTGCCTATTCCACCCTGTACTCAGTTAGCATGCGAACCTCGTGTGGAGTTAGCCCAAAGTATACATCAGCTGCCTGACTAATATAATCAGCCAACATTTCCTCCTGCTCCCTGTTGAAAACCATGTTTGGACTGGTGTATCCTACCCGAGGCAGGTCCTGAGAGCCCTGGTCTTTCAACTATTTATACTTTTGCCAATATCTCTTAAGGGTAACATGGCAGATGCCATGTTTTCGTGCTACTGCCTTCACAGCTGTACCTCTCCTAATCTCCTCTGCTGCTCTTTTTAGGAGTTTTGCATCCACACCTCCCGTAGTTTTTCTCACCCAAGTTCTAGGCATTCTGCAGAATCATTAAAATCATAAAAAAAAAAAAAAATTGTATGTAAGGGGATGGTTGTAACATTTTTAAAAAACTTGTTACAAGCTACCCCACCACTGTCATCCATTGCTTAGCTAGCTGTATTAGCATAATGCTTTGACATTAGCAGTTGAAAACTACACCATTCTTTACCTGAGACACTGTAGCTTGACCTGACATGACTCATACGTTACCTAAAATGTGACAAGCAATAGGAAAAAAAAAAATTTAATAAGAAAAAGTTACTTTCTTACCTCAGAATTAGATTTTTTTCATGTTCTCCATGAGAATTTGTGCAAATGACTCCAAAATGTCCATGCATGATCAAAGAGGAAGTATGAAGAGATTGAAACTGCCACATGACTTGTATCTTATCCCTGATTGGTGGAATTTGTGGTGTTACAACTCCCACCGTGTTAAAACCATACCTGGTCTCCCCTATAATGTTTATCTATATATATATATATATATATATATATATATATATATATATATATACCATTATATATTCAAATGTTGGGTTAATATTGTATAAACATTGTATCATCCATCAAGTGTAAAACTATTAATTACACTAATCACATTATGTTAAATGACAGAAGTTATTGTACCATGAAACATGAAATGAAAACAGCAATAGAATGTAATTTTAATATTAAAACTACTTTAGTCTGGGTACATAACTCTAAACTTCACTACCACAATATGATGAAATTAAAAGCTATATTCAACAGTAAAAAAGAAACATTTTCCCAATGACAAACTCATGAATTTGAAGCTTTAGGAAGTTGTCTTTCACACACTCTTACACTTCTACTTTGTACTTTTGGAGTACTTGTATTGCAGACTGACCTTGCAACCTACAAAAGTATTTATCATCATATAGACTAACACTAAATTCAGTGATGAATTAAAATAAATGATACTGTCAGGTTCAAACAACCTAAAACAACTTTCAAACAACACAAGGAAGAGAAGACAGAGTCATAATCATTTTCTTACTCGCGAGGAGAAATGGACAGAGACGTGCTTCAGTTACAATCTCTAACCACTCCTGAATCCGTTTCTGTTTTCTCCTTGCCTTTTATTCAGTTTTTGGGTGCCCTAGGTTACAATAGGAGACAATCCCTAAAGGAGAGGGGGTGAACAAGATTGGATTGTCTCCTTTCAATTGCTTCATTGTCTCCTTTCAATTGCTTATGTTTTCCATATATTATCACCTGTGGTACACAATAGGAGTCATTTTAAAGGAGGGGGGTGAAACAGGGTATGGATGATCTCCTTTCAAATTACTTATCTTTTCCACATAAATTGTCACCTGTGGTATGTTGCTAAACAGGATTTACTGAAACAACCTATTCAGAGATAAGTCAATCAATATTCAGGTCTAGACACATAGCTTCTTATGCAATAGCACATTCTTTTAGCCAAAGTAAGTAATGTGTGATAATTAAAGAAACACAATAATTGTATGCTATATACAATTATTCCAACAGATACCAATAGGTACTATAACACAATTTCTATGAAGTACTTTTCCTGTGTACTTCTGGACTACTTGTAGACTAAATTCCTTACCAGTTCCTCTTCTGTTGTATGCTAAAGATCAAATTTAATGACATATAAATCTAACCTTTCCAATAAGTACATCATATACTTTACATCAAACAATAACGTACCATAAACCAGCAATAAATAAGTACAATTTTAAGCTATAAAACACAAAAAACACCAATAAATAAAGCAATTTTAAGCCCATTTGTAAACAAGACACACATACATACATAATACATTCATATAAATATATGTACTTTATACTCTTCACATTCATATAAATATATTCACTTTGTACTCTTTACATTTATAAAAATATATGTACTTTATACCCTTTACATTTATATGAATATATGTACTTTATACCCTTTACATTTATATAAATATTTGTGCTTTATACTCTTTACATTTATATAAATATATGTACTTTATACTTCTTGCATGTATAATATCTGTACTTTATGCTCTTTACATTTCTATAAATATTTATACTCTTTACATTTCTATAAATATCTACTTTATCCTCTTCACATTTAGATTCATATCTATACCAGGTTTACACTAAAAAACATAGCTTACAGTATTAAAAAGTGTGTATCCATTTGCTCAAACCAATCACCATTACATTAACACCACATGCTACCGGACAATGAAGCTATGCATTAGCCACACTTAGCATTCACTTTGATCATACTTTAGATCCACAAATGGGATTTACACTCATTAATTAAGTTTCTACAACATAGCCTTTAATTTTTGGGGGTTGTTAAAAAGCCAGTATTGTGTGAATGTGAGACAATAAGACACGGGTGAGCTGCAGCTACTGTTTGGACTACCCCTAAAAGCCATTACATCTAGCTAAACTGCGAACACTTCTATGAGCTTTTAATGATAGAAAACAGTCTCATAATACATGCAGGATATCACCTCAATTATACTAAAAACATACCTTACAATATTTAAAAGACTATCAGTTTTGTGAAACAAAACACCATTAAATAACACCATATTCAAGCGGACAATGAAGCTAAGCGTTAGCCACAGGTAGCATTCACTTCGGTCATGTTTTTAAACCTACAAAACCATCATTGATTCAATAAAACACTACTCACCGAGGTCCAAACAGAGATAGTCCAAAGATCCAAAGCAATCCAAAAGCACGAGCAGTAATTAGATTATCTGCAGAGCAACAGCGAAAACGATCCGTTCCAGTCGAAGGGCTGAGACGAAGAACTCACGGCTCAGAATTCAAATGGTAACAGAGCTTGTTCGGCCAATCACGATGCGTGTTGTGTTCACGTAACATACAGGAGAACATTCCAGAACATTCGTCAGGAATGCATTGCTTATGCCACACAATAATACTGAAAGAATGTTTGATAAATAAATCTAGGAGGTATCAGAATACCTCCTATATTTATTTAACACAAACATTGTTTCAGTATTAGAATACCTCCTATATTTATTTATCAAACATTCTTTTAGTATTAGAATACCTCCTATATTTATTTATCAAACATTCTTTCAGTATTAGAATACCTCCTATATTTATTCATGACAAACATTCTTTCAGTATTAGAATACCTCCTATATTTATTTATCACAAACATTCTTTCAGTATTAGAATACCTCCTACGACTCTGGTCTATGTATTTGTGTGTGTTGGTATTTGTACATGTACATATACACTCTGCCACCTGTTAGTAGTTACAGTTACTTACAGTACAGTTATTTAGATCTGTTTGCCTGTCAATCATGTTAAAGCTCCTCCCACAGTCTGTTGAAGCTCTTGTCTGCACCTGTTAATCAAAGCAGCTCCGTTGCCATGTTAATAGCCCCCACCTTTGCTCCCCTAGATTAGATTTATTGTAGTAATTCTTAGTAGCTATACATAGATATATATATACACTGTGCATATGTAGCAAACAGAGACTGGAGCCGTAAGTAGTAGTAGTAGTAGTTGCAGTAGTAAATGTAGTATATAGATATTTACTCAGTTACTCTGTTTGCTACATATGTGTGGAGTAGTACTTTTGTAGGAGCAGTAGCAGTATTATTTGCAGTACTGGTAGTATTACAGTATTTTTAAATTTATTGTAGTATTTGTTTGTAGCTATACATATACACTGTGACGGCTCCAGTCTCTGTTTGCTAGATACAATGGGGGAAATAAGTATTGGACACGTCAACTTTTTCTCATTATATTTATTTCCAAAGATGCCATTCCTGTGACATTTCTTCCAGACACTGGTATTAACTCAAATAATCCACACATAAAAAGAAATCACAACATTCAAGTCCATAAATGATGATTATGTGGAATTAAGTGCAATAACACAGGAAAAAAGTATTGAACACACTATCTGAAACTTGTTTAATACTTTGTGGAGAAGCCTTTGTTTGCAATGACAGCTTCCAGACACTTCTTGTATGTAAGAACTAATCGCCCACACTCAGGCATGAAAATCTCTCACCTTTCGGCGAAATTCGCCGTTTTGAAGTAAAAAAGGGTGACCCACGTGAATCGTGTAGATTCGAGGAGTTTTGTTTTTTTTTGGGGGGGGGGGTCTGGTCGGTCGAATTATTTATTTATGTATTTATATATTTAATCATATGATATGATTGACTTTAATATGCAAAATGAAAACACTTTAAAATTTAACTTGGACAGCGATCCACAAATCCCCCTGACTGTTTTGCTGCCAAAAACCTATCTGCGGAACAAAGGCAGGGGAGCTAGTTTGACTGACAGGCTGCCTCTCCAATCCTAGCGCTTAAGGTAAGCTAACTTACGTTTCTGCTAGAAGAACTATCAGGAAAAGCGGTCAGCGACAAGCGAACAGCATCTACATTTTGCTGCCGGATTGAATTAGGTCAGGTGAATAGTAGCTTCGGTCTTTTTCACATTTTCATTTTTCGTATTTATATCTGTGGTAGGCTGCTACACCAGAGTCCTGCACAGGTTCGGGTAACCGCAGGTGACCCGTGGGTGAACCGCAGATTTTCACGAAACGGGTGAAAAATGTTGTGCTGTGTCGGATACGGGTTCGGTTCGGGTTGGACGTGGGTGATCGCGGGTCTAATTTGCAGTTCATAGGCTAAAAACTGTTCTTTAGTTTGGACTTGTATAGCTGCCTCCTGTCTGCTTCCTTCTTGATGCGTTTTTCAAGTGTGTGTGTGTGTGCGCGCGCGTGAGCTCACGTATAAAAATAGTTTTTGAATTTATTATTTGTCTGCTCCTGTTTAACAACATTTTTATTTGGCTCTGCCTTGGCTATGTCACTGTTCACTATATTCGTGGCAATACATTTTGTATTTAAGATGACATTTTCTTCCGGGTTCGGGTCGGTTCGGGTGCGGATTTGTACTTTTTTTTGGTCAGAAAACGGGTCGGATACGGGTTTGAACATGACGGGTACGGGCGGTTGCGGTTTGTCAAAATCAGAACCGTGCAGGACTCTGTGCTACACTGCTACAGCAATTTAGTGGAACACTACCAGAGCTGAGGTGAAAAATTAGCTCCCATTAACTAGGTATCTGTAGTATTATCCCAAGGTAGCACCAAACTTGTGAAGTTAACAGTGACATAAAAAGAACCAAATGTTTCTTTATAATACCTCTGTAATTGGTTTTTGGGACGTGTGTATAGTAGTCGTGTGAGGGGCTCCTGAGCAGGTTGTAAACGTACTAGAACTTGTTAAATTGGTATACGTGATTGAAGCCTTTTGTGACTAAATAAAAACACGTAAAAATTGGTATTTTATTACACTCTGTAGGTTCTTATTTCCCTTATTGAAACGCTAGCTTGACGCTCATCTAACTCCCTCGTATCTTGCGCTCAAAATAAATAAATCCACGAATCCACTTCTTTTGCTTAACTGTTTACTTGAAAACTTCGTGCAAAACTCAATGATATACACAATTACAAGACTTTTAATTCAAAAAGAAAAAAACAAAAGGAGAGAAAGAAAAGGCGAGGTCAAAAATCTATTGCCCTCCAAACTTCATTCAGCTTCCTACTGACGTGTCACCCCGGCAACCAGCTGTCATGGGGTTTTAAAACTTCACAATAAAAGTCCTCATACATTTTAGATGAAATGCACATATGTAAATAACATTTTAAACCTCTTTCAATCATTAAATTATAAGCAATATTTATCTTAACTATGAACTTATATTCCTTTAAATAAAAATTATGCAAAACAAAATAAATTGCATTTAGGCTCCTACATTTCCGGCCCCTAATTGTTATCAATAGCTTGAAACAATTACTCAAAACTTAAATTACAAGGAGCATAATATAATTACACACTTATTTCTGATATCTTATATTTAGCTCACATAAGACAAAATTAATATTTTAACCAAGTGAATAATTGTATCACTATCACCAATGAAAAGGATATGTGAAAGTCGTTTAATCCATCTCAGACTCTTGCAGCAGGCACAGCTTGGTTACTGGTCGCAAAAGTTCATTGGTCCGAGTCTTGACCTTCACCTGCCGAACGAAACCTCTCCGATCTGGAAAAGTCTCTGTGATCCTTCCAAGCGGCCAGGAGTTTCTGGGAGATGTGTCATCAACAATGAGCACCACATCACCGATGCAGAAGTTCCTCTGTGGCGTTGACCAACGTTGCCGTTCTTGGAGCTGTGTGAGGTACTCTCTGCACCAGCGCTTCCAGAATATGTCTGTAAGGTATTGGACCTGTCTCCATCTTCTGTTTGTGTACTGGTCATCCTTGCTGAACACTCCTGGAGGCAGCTCAGGCTTAACTTTTAGTAACAGAAGGTGATTAGGGGTTAAGGCCTCTAAATCATTGATGTCAGAGGATGCCTTGGTTATGGGCCGACTGTTTATGATGGCCTCCGCTTCACACAACAATGTGTGGAAGCTTTCTTCATCCATCATCTGCTCTTTCACTGTGGCATTCAGAATCTCTCTCACAGAGCGAATGAGCCGCTCCCAGGTTCCTCCATGGTGAGAACCTGTTGGAGGGTTGAAGTGCCACTGTATGTTTGTATTCCACTCACTTATCATTTTCCTCATTTCACTTTCCGCTGCTCTGAAGTTTGTCCCATTGTCTGAATACATCTCTCTGACTTGTCCTCTTCTTGCTAGGAATCTTCTTATTGCGCTCAGGCATAAATTAGTATCAAGTGAGGATGCAACTTCCAAGTGCACTGCTCGAACTGCGAGACAAGTAAAAATAACACCATACCTTTTTACATGTCCTCTTCCTCTTTTCACCAGGAATGGGCCGAAGTAGTCAACACCAACTCATGTGAATGGAGGATCATCAGGCAGAACCCTGCATGTTGGTAAATCTGCCATGAGTTGTTTTCCAGCTGTGCTATGCAACTTCCTACAGATGATGCACTTAGACAACATTCTCCTGATGGCTCCATTTGCTCCAGGAATCCAGAATCTTTGCCGCAATTGAGCCAACATGTGATTCCGTCCTGCATGTGCTGTTACATCATGAATGTGCCTAAGAACAAGGCTTGTGACGTGCGAGTCTTTTGGCAAGATGACTTGCTGTTTGCAGTCGTCTGGCATTGCGGCACGGCTCAGCCTACCTCCAACTCTTATAAGTGCATCTTGTAGCACTGGGTTCAGCTTGTGAAGCGAACTACTTTTCTTCACCCTTTGCTGTTGTTTTAACATTTCCAGATCTTCTTGGAATCCTTTCCTTTGTGCATATCTCACAATTTCTGTCTCTGCTTTCGTTAAGTCTTCACAGGTAAGTCTTGTTCCTTGATATTTTTTCTTGAATCTGTCCAGTTTTTTCTTACTTGACAAGCTTTGTTCCAGATTTTTGGTTGCCTTTAACTCTTGTAGCAGATCTTTCACTTTCAGGTACCAGGCTACGGCACGTTTTAACTTTGTCCAAGATGAGTAGTACAACATCAGCTGGTCCAGCGGGTCCTTAAAGTCTTGCACTTGTAGAGCATAGGAATGCACCTTTTTTACCTCTGGGTCATCCAGATTTATCATTCCAGGATCTGGATTCTTTGGCCACTGGTCTTCCTCGTGGTGTAGAAAATCTGGTCCAAAGAGCCAGTTTTTACATTCCAAGAACACTTCAACAGACCTACCTCTGGACACATGATCTGCTGGATTCAAGCTGGTATTGACATACCTCCACTGTGAAGCTTGAGAGTGCTGCAGGATAGCAGACACCCTATTGGCTACAAAAGTCTTGAATCTGGAGCTTTCACTGTTTAAGTACTTGAGCACAACTGTGCTATCTGTCCAAAATACTGAATCGTGGAGTTCCAATTCAAGCTCCTTTTTCAGTAATTTGTCCATCTTGACTGCAACTGAAGCTGCAGTTAACTCCATCCTGGGTATGGTCGGGGATTTCAAGGGCGCTACCCGTGCCTTTGCCATCATCAGGCAGGATTGGGTCTCACCAACTGAGGAGCGTAGTATAAGGTAGCTTGTGATTCCATAAGCGTCTTCACTTGCATCAGCGAAGTGGTGAAGTTGTGCGAAGGCTGGTGCACCAAATGATTCTGACTTGATACATCTGTCAACACCAAACTGCTGTAGCTGTTGCAATTCGAACATCCATTTTGCCCATTCCTTGATTACTTTAGCTGGTAAGTCGTCATTCCAGCTGTACTTTTGTCGACATAAATTTTGCAGAAGTCTCTTAGCGGGCAGTACCACTGGAGCTATGAACCCCAGAAGGTCAAAGATGGAGCTCCCAAAGGAAAGCAGGCCTCTTCTGGTGTGCGGACAATCTTTGAGGTTGATCTTGATCTTAAATTGATCCATTTCAACACACCACTGGATTCCCAGTGCTCGCTCCATTGGCAAACTGTCCTTGTTCAAGTCGAGATCTTGAAACCCTTGCGCTCGCTCATCTTCAGGAATTGAGTTGAGCAATTTCCTGCTATTGCTTGCCCATTTGGTTAGTCGAAAACCACCTCTTGCCAGCATGCCTCGCAAGCTGGAGCACAAAGCAACTGCAGTGTCCTCATCAGCTATTGACTTGAGGCAGTCATCCACATAGAAATTTTTCTTCACTGTAGTGGCAGCTTCTTGCCCGAATTCATCCTGAAAATCATCTGCACACTTCTGCATGGCAAAGGTTGCAACACTTGGTGATGAGGTGGCGCCAAAGATATGCACCTTCATCTTAAATTCAGCAAGTTCTTTCTGATGATTTCCTTCTGACCACCATAGAAATCTGAGTAAATTTGTATCTTCTTCCTTCACTGCCACTTGGTAAAACATGGCTTCCACGTCTGCCATAATGGCAATGTTTTCTTGCCTGAACCGTGTGAGAACCCCAACTAGCGAACTTGTTAGGTCTGGTCCCTGTAGAAGCTGTTGATTCAGTGATGTTCCTCCAAAGCTTGCTGCGCAATCAAAGACAACGCGCAGCTTGCGCTTGACTGGGTGTCTGACTCCATGATGGGGTAGATACCACGTTTTTCCTTCAGTAGGTTTGCATTCAGTTCTGTTGATTTGAACTGCGTACCCTTTTTTGACAATGTCTTCCATAAATGCAAGATACTCTGCATGGTAGTTTGCATCTTTTGTGAATCTTTTTCTCAAGTTCAATGCACGTTGTTCTGCTACTGATCTGTTGTTTGGCATACACAGCGATTTGTTTCTCAGTGGAAGGCAAATACTGTAATGACCATCTCTCAATTGTGCAGACTGAGACACCATGTTCATAAATTGGTGATCTTCTTTGGACATTTCTATGTTTTCGATCAGTCCCGCATCGGGAAAGTCCATCTTGAATTGTTGATGCCATAGCTCTTCGAGTCTGGCTACTGAGATGCGGTTAGCTGTAACTGGTGATGAGCTAGCTCTCAGTCCATCATTTCCTGCTTTCCTAGGGCTGTTAACTGTCCAGCCTAATGACGTTCTCACAGCATATGGCCCATCATTCTTGCTACTCACCACTTGAAGTGGTTCCATAGCCTTGGGAACATTAGCTCCAATCAACAGTCCAACTTCTGCTTCAATGGATGGAAGCTTCACCTCCTTTAGATGAGGCTACCTACTGACATCCTCTTGGCATGGGATATTATCCTTCGTCACAGGAATGGCCTTCTGAGAAAACACCTCTGAAAGTTCAATAAACTGGTCACCTTCCAGGTTACTGATTTCCAGTCCCATCACTATACATGTGTTCACCACAGACTCATTCCCCATGGTTCGTAAAGAGATGCTTGTGCGATGTCCATTCACTTTCAGCTCATTTACTAGTGTCTCTGTAGCAAAGGTAGCAGAACTGCCTGGGTCCAAAAATGCATAGGTGGTCACTATTTTGGTTCCTTTCTGTGCCTTGACTTGTACTGGAACTATGGACAGGAAGCAATCTTCTTTACCGGCCCCGGTGACACCACATAATTCAGATGCTTGAACAAGAGCATTGGTGACAGCTTGCTCATCATTATTTTCTTTATCTTTCATTGTGTCTTCCTTTGACTCTTTAAATGTGATGTGCAGCAGAGTATGATGTAAATGAGCACATTCTTGACATTTAGCTTTCTCTGTACAGCTGTTACTCATATGGCCATGTTTCAAGCATGCGAAGCACAGCCCTTTACTTCTCAAAAATTCCAGCTTTTCCTTGTGTGGCTTCTTCTTGAATCCCTTACAGACTGTGAAACTGTGATGTTCTCCACTGCAGTAAAGACATGGTTTCGCATTGGCATCCACTGATTTTGTTTTGTTAGATGTTGAGCTTTCATTTTCACTCTGGCCTTTGTTTTCTGCTGATGAAGCAACTGATGTTGTAAAAACCTTCTTGGATTTAGCCATGCATTTAACCACATCTTGTACTTTTGATTTCTGTCGAACTGAATCCTTTGTGTTGGTGGAGCTGTCTTTTATGTCCCCATAGAGGGGGTGAAGTAAGTATTTGACTTGCTTGCACACAAATTCAACAAAGTCCTTGAATTTAACTCTTGACTTTGTTTTTTCTTGCAGGTCACAAGCATACCTTCTCCAAGATTCCTTCAGTTTGTAGGGCAGCTTGTTAACCAATGTCTTAATGCAAGCTGCATTGTCCAAGTCTTCCATGTAGCTAATATCTGCCATTGTGTTAGAGCAGCCAGTCAGGAACAATGCAAATGACTGTAGCGCAGCGCCATCTTCTGGTTTGATTGTTTGCCAGTCCATGGCTTCCTTCATGTATGCCTCTGCAATCTTGTAGTCATCACCGAAATATTCTTGCAACATTTGCTTTGCTTTGGCGTATCCTGTTGAAGGTGGCATGTGAATGCAGCTCTTCACCAACTCATGTGGCTGTCCACTTGTGTACTGCAGCAAAAACTGCAGACGATCACAGTTATCTTCAGTCCGGCTTTCAATGCCATGTTCAATGGATCTAATAAAGGATTTATTTTCCAATGGGTCTCCTTTGAATATTTTAATAGTAATTTCAGGAAGTAGAGATGCTTTGTGATTCTTCAGTACTCGGTTACATTAGCCTGTTGTGTTATGGCCTGGCACAAACTATCCAGCACCACTGCATTATTTTCATTCTTTTTTGGATCAGTTAAATTTTCTTTTGGTCTCACGGGTAAGCTGTGCTTAAATGAATGAACTGGGGAAGTGGTCAATACTGTTGCGGGACCCTGAGGTAATATGAGCGGCGCCATTTTCATTGCTCCTATGTTATCTAACTGATCAGATTCACCACTGCTAATACCATCCTGTTCATCTTCATATTTTTGTAAAATTTCCAATTGTGCATCTGACTCCGCTAATTTTGTTTGAATTTCATGCATTTCTTTCCTAGCCTTGATGGCAGCTTCCCTTCTTCTTCGCTCTGCCTGGAGCTCCGCTTCCTCCTGTTCAATGGCCATTTTTTCCATTACAGCTGCTGCCTTAGCGTTTAGTGATGCACGTTGCAGCTCTG
Source organism: Siphamia tubifer (assembly GCA_020466265.1). Classification (NCBI taxonomy): domain Eukaryota; kingdom Metazoa; phylum Chordata; class Actinopteri; order Kurtiformes; family Apogonidae; genus Siphamia; species Siphamia tubifer. Next base: position 7,773,527 of record CM035793.1, read on the forward strand.
TTTTCATTTTTATAGAAGACGCTGACTTTATGGATGAACGTCGTGAACTGGACCTTTTAGTGCGCACTGATCTGTTATCACTCTCCTGTGCATTTGCCTGTTCACTATTTTTCATAACTTCTTTCATCCAATTCTCACATTTCCAAAAGAAATCAGTCATTGAGGCTTGTTTGGGCTCAAAATACTTCACTTGATTTTCCAAAAATTCTTCCTCAGTCATATATTTCTGCAAACTGTAATTTATGTCTGTAAATTCAGTCTGTAAACCATCAAAGTTGACACGCAGCTTGTTCTTAATGAGGTCTACATTCATGTCATTCACCATTAGTTCCTCAAGTTGCTTAGTTACGCTCGTCAGCTGGGCGAGCTTGCCTTTACGTGCATTCATTAGCTTGGTTTTGTGTTCCTCCATGCCCTTTTCTGTCATTTTTACAGTTCGTTTCTGTTCTTGCTGTTCCATATTAGTTTTAAATCTTTCACATTAGTTAGCAAACTGTTGCACACTAAGTTTTCCAGTTCGTCATTCAACAGATAGACATCCTTTTCTTTTATCTTAACTGACAATACAGCCAATCTGCATCAGTATTCAACTTACAGTTGTCGTTTTTCTTTTGAATGACAAGTCTTCAAATCCGTGCAGGGGTGTCCTATTCTCGTTGTCCTTAAAGTCCAATCCAGTTTCGGTATCCAGAATTCCTTGAAGTGCGAGATTTTTGACTAAAAATGTAGGTTCTTATTTCCCTTATTGAAACGCTAGCTTGACGCTCATCTAACTCCCTCGTATCTTGCGCTCAAAATAAATAAATCCATGAATCCACTTCTTTTGCTTAACTGTTTGCTTGAAAACTTCGTGCAAAACTCAATGATATACACAATTACAAGACTTTTAATTCAAAAAGAAAAAAACAAAAGGAGAGAAAGAAAAGGCGAGGTCAAAAAACTATTGTGCTCCAAACTTCATTCAGCTTCCTACTGACGTGTCACCCCGGCAACCAGCTGTCATGGGGTTTTAAAACTTCACAATAAAAGTCCTCATACATTTTAGATGAAATGCACATATGTAAATAACATTTTAAACCTCTTTCAATCATTAAATTATAAGCAATATTTATCTTAACTATGAACTTATATTCCTTTAAATAAAAATTATGCAAAACAAAATAAATTGCATTTAGGCTCCTACACACTCCTTTTCGCCTCTGATGTTGTGTATTGCAGAATGAGTGTGTTAGGTGAGGAGGATGCTGCATCGGTGAAGCAGGTAGATGCAGGAATGAAATGCTCCTGGAAATGGTCCTGACTGAAGATGGAGGGAAAAGTAACAGTGAAGGGACAGGAGCTTTCCTTTCATATAGGGGATATTTTCAAAAAAATTTAGGAAAGATGTCAAATTTGGGGAGGTGGACAGGAAGCTATGCAGCAGCAACCTACAGGCAGAAACTGAAAGCAAAAACAGTGGACAGAGAGGTGCAGCAGAGAAGATTTGGTTTAAAAAAAAACTGGGGAGTGCTCAGCAGGCTAAGAAAGAGGCTGCAGAAACTGAAAAGCAGGCGAGGCTGAGGCATGCAGCAACTCAGCGCAAAAGGGCCTTGGAGACACTGGTGGCCCAGGCAAAAAGGAAAAAGAAATGATTAATTGGACTTGGACATTGGGGTTTTTATCTTTAAATTATATTGTTGTTGTCAACAGCATGTTTTACTAACACAGTGTTGACCTTGTGGTATGTTGTGTTGATTATGGTTCAGGCATAATGATGAGTGATGAGAGGATGATGACTTAGCCTTGTGTCATTCCACTACCTAATTGGTCAGACATTATTCATTTTAATTCATTCATTTTTTAATAAAATGGCCATTACAACATGCATATGAGGTAATTGTGTTTGTGTCTGAGAGAGCTGCGTGTTTTGTAGTGCCTCCTACAGAAGACTGAAACAGAGTGTTGGTGGACAAAGCGCTGAATATATTTCTTCATAGTGTACACGCACTACCCCCCCCTCGCCGCCGCCGTGCCGAGCTGCGCTCACGCACTTCTGTCACTTTTTTGACCCCTGAGCCATTTTCATGCCTGCACACTGCTCAGGTGTGATTTTTGCCCATTCCTCCGCACAGATTGTCTTCAAATCTTGAATATTCCTTGGTGCCCTCTGGTGAACCCTTATCTTCAGTTCTTTCCACAAATGTTCAATCAGATTTAAGTCAGGTGATTAACTGGGCCATTCTAACACATTGATTTTCTTTTTTGAAACCATTCGAGAGTCAACTTCGCTGTGTGCTTCGGATCGTTGTCCTGCTGAAAGGTCCAGCCACGTCTCATCTTCATCGTCCTGGTGGATGGCAGCAGGTTCATCTCAAGAATTTTCGATAGGTGTTTCCAGTCATTGCTCCTTCAATGATATGAAGTCTGCCAGTACCACGAGATGAGAAACAACCCCAAGCCATGATGTTTCCACCACCAAACTTCACTGTTGGTATAGTGTTGTTTGGGTAGTGTGCAGTGCCATTTCTCCTCCAAACATGGTGTGTAGTATGAGAGCCAAAAAGTTAAATTTTGGTCTCATCTGACCAGACAACATTCTCCCAGTATTCCACAGGCTTATGCAGATGCTGTTTAGCAAACTTTAAACGAGCTTCAACATGCCTTTTTTTGAGGAATGGAGTCTTGCGGGCTGAGCGTCCATAGAGGCCATGGCGGTGGAGTGCATTGCCTATCGTTTTCTCTGTAACACTTGTACCTGCTGCCTCCATGTCTTTCTGGAGCTCTTTCCGGGTGGTCCTTGACTCTTTGAGAACTCCTCTGATGATGCGGTGATGCTTCTTCCACTTGCGGATAATGGCCCCAACGGTGCTTACTGGAATACTCAGATTCTTTGAAATAATTCTGTAACAAGTTCCATTCTGATGCTGAGCAACAATCAGGCTTCAAAGGTCTTGAGAGAGCTCCTTGCTTTTACCCATCATGAGATGTGTCTTGCTTGACTACTTGGTGAAAGAACAACCTGTTTATAGGGCCATCAATTAGCACTAACCCAGCTGATGTTGATTTGCACTTAATGACTCATTACTTTCAGGTTTGAGATGGTATGGTGCCTTTCCTTGCCAAACTATACAGCTTTCCCATGATGCGTTCAATACTTTTTTCCTGTGTTATTGCACTTAATTCCACATAATCATTATTTATGGACTTGAATGTTGTGATTTCTTTTTATATGTGGATTATTTGAGTTAATACCAGTGTCTGGAAGAAATGTCACAGGAATGGCATCTTTGGAAATAAATATAATGAGAAAAAGTTGACGTCTCCAATACTTATTTCCCCTATTGTATGTGTGGAGTAGTACTTTTGTAGTAGCAATAGCAGTATTATTTGCAGTACTGGTAGTATTACAGTATCTTTTAATTTATTGTAGTATTTGTTTGTAGCTATACATATACACTGTTACGGCTGCAGTCTCTGTTTGCTACATATGTGTGGAGTACTACTTTTGTAGTAGCAGTACCAGTATTATTTGCAGTACTGGTAATATTACAGTATTTTTTAATTTATTGTAGTATTTAGACTTAGACTTAGACGTCCTTTATTGTCATTGCACAAGAATACACACAACAGTGGGATTTTGGCAACGAGACGTCATTGCTTGGCTTCCGGAGGACACATAGACAGCAAATTTTGGTCTTTGGAATAAACTCCACGTGAGTTAAAATCAACTCAATCTGAGTGTACATGCGTGACCATCCATTGGAGAGTTATTATAACTCTGCTTTTGGAGTTGATCTTTTACCCCCTATTCAGTTAAAACTGAACTCTTCTTGGTGTTAAAATACTACTCTTTAGAGAGTAAAATGTGACTCTAGAATGGAGTTGATTTTAATATTAACTCTTAACCGGTGTTAAAAGCCAACACTTAATATATACTTAATATAACACTATTTAGAGTTGACATTAATTTTATATGCGAAAATTATTACACTGAACATTTTACTGTGTATGACAGATTTATTTTATTTATTTAACAATTCATACAGTGGAGGTTTAAAAAAATACCATCCTGTATGAAAACATTTCAATACAGTGCCATCTAAACACAGAAAGATGACACAAAACATCTGTATTCAAAACACACTGGTAGCCAAAAGCAGGGCCAAAGTTGTGTACAATAATGCCTTTAACACATTACTTCACAGTGCAAAATCAAGTCTGCAGGACTATGAAAAAACTCTGTAGTGCAGGACTGTATTACATAAAACTTCCACAAAACTTCCCATACAGAAAACAAATTAGAAAATGCAACTTTCTGATACAAGATATAACTGTGAATCAGACCCATATGACATTTGGGCATCAAAACATTTGAAATGTCTTAATCTCTCATTTTCTATTACCAGTATCTTCCTGGGCATGTGCTCATTCACTTGAAAAGCATGGAAATGATCATGGAAATAAGTTTCATGTTCAATCAAAACAAAAAAAAACTTTACCATTGTGCAAAATGACTGAGGTTATTTTGCTGAAAATGGGCACATTTTCATCAGTGCCTGTGCAAACAAAAAGTCCCACGCGATATTCAATTCCGGAACATTTTACCCACTTTGTCAGATTTACAGTGGTTTGTGTATCAACATGAAGATATGTAGTTATATCTTCTCCAAACTCAAATGTTTCAAGTAAACACATTTTAACTGGGCCAGACTCAACTGCTTTTGAAGCCATGGACTCCCAATGATAAGCTACTGCCAGCTGGTGCTTATTTGCAAGTGATACAGTCAAATTTTTGAAGTTCTTCACAGAATCTTTGAAAAATTTGTGTTTAGCTTCAAATCTCATTGTCCAGATGTGAATGAGCGGTCCAATCTTTCTAATGCACCTTGGGTAGTGGACCATGAAATGATGTTTTGGAAGCAAGTTTTTTGATGGGTGCAGTTCTTTAAATAGTTGATGGTGTTCAATAATAAGGTGCTTTAAATACACTCATCCCTTCAGTGATGGAGTATGAGAACACAATATTTATAATGTTCAGCAACAAGAGCAACAAACGCCAGTGCAAATCATCCTCTGGTACCAGGTCCCCAAATATCAAGGGTATGTTTGTGACTAAACACAGTGTTTGTGATGCATTTAACCCTATTCCATATCTCCCACAGTCTAGGTTAATATTTGTTGGCTTGTTTTTACTTTCCAAATAGCCATAATTGAAAGCATATATCCTGTTTAGCAAGCTTTCTTTCGATATGAAATGTTCAATCAAATATTCAAATAGCAGTTTGATTTCAAGTTGTCCAACCCCTTCCAAAATATCATGCATGATGTCAACAGCATAATTGTCTGCAGTATTGAAATATAGCAAAGTATTAAGTGTGCTTTTCCTTTTCATGCCAAATGAAGAGGTTCATGCAGGATCATCTACCAAACTGGCATAATGCTGATCATTTAGAATTGATGATCTTAAAGTCAAACTTGGGTCATCCTCTGAGAAAACTGACTGGACTGAAGACTTGTCAAGTAGGCAAAATCGACAGAAATAATTTGCACTGAATGATTCCAAAAAACCAAGTATGCTATGCATACCTAAGTTATCACCAGTAATTTGAGCAAGTGTGCCACATACAGGTTGTTCAGCAAGTGGAACAGCAACCCCATCAGTTTCTAATATTTTCAAATCCCTTATTAAGGGTTTCAGTACCTCATCAATTCCATATTTCTTCGCATCTTGTGCATGAAACAAGGATACCAAATGGATGTTCATTAGGGCAGAATTCACCTTTGGAGGAAGATTTCTAAGAATGAAGTAAAGGCAACCAAGCTTATGTATACCTTTTTTAGACCCAAGGGGATTTGCACATTCAAAATCGTCATAGTATAATTGAATTTGGAGAGCAAACTTGCTGGTTGAAAATAATGGGTGACTTTTAAAGTAGCTTCCATCACAGAAGTCTTCATATATGTCAGACTGAGAACATGCTTGCATCATCTTACAAATGTTTTCATTTTTGAAAATGAACTGGAGTGTTTTCAAAATGGGAATATATATGAATTTAACATTAACGGGAACTTGTTCATAAATTCCAGTTTTGTTATTTCGTCTGGTATCATACCTAATTCCAAGGTGCAACTCAACTGGTTGTACTATACCCCATTTGTCCCTGAAATATTTCTTACATTTGGTATCAGAATTCAGCTGACTAAAAGGGTTATCCAAACCTTTAAATAACTGTTCTATGGCTGGCCTGGATGGATTGTTAGCTGGGACTAAGTTCAACACTTGGTCCTGAATATTAGACTGCAGATCTTCTACAAATTCCTCTAAATTCTCGACGGTCGAAAGAACCACAATATTTGGTACACCACTCCCCAGAAGCTTAGCTATAATGGAAGCACACATATCTTTGTTTTGAGAGGATACTGAAGGGCCTGCTTCAACATTTTGACACTGAGATGAAGTAGAGGGCATTTGTGTTCTGTATCATAAGTGTCATCAGTCGAAGCTTGTATCTTAATAAGATGTCTCCTAAATCCTGAGTAACTAGAGAACTGCAAGCAACAATCAGTTTGACCACATTTAAGTCTTAGACTTTTCCCAGGATACATTCCATGAATTACTTTTAGGTGCCTGAACAAAAGCAACGGGGTACCAAAGGATGAGGTGCACAGGAAACACCTAAACATTTTTGGCTAAATAAGCCAATTACTGCTTGTTCAACATCCTTGCTCTCACGCTGAAAACGAAATGGGACTTAAACAGCTCATCGAACACACCCAGGGATGTACATGACTGACACGGTAGAAGCTTTTTGTCCAAGACGATGTAAAAGCTGGAAACCTGTGCCTTTGAAGTCCCCGAGGCAAGAAGATATGGCTGAGGGTTTCCTTCTGCAGTCATGAGATGATCCTCAAGGCTTTGAAATGACTAAAACACACAAAAAACAACAACAATTTGTTAGAATGCGGCTTGAACTGCAATTTTTGGAAAAGCATTGTGATCTTGACAAACCTTGTGAAATTTGACCAGATGATCTGTTGCCTCTTCGACACTGATCTTCTTGGGTCGCTTTCTTCCAGCTGGTTGTGGAGTCAGAAGATGCAGAAGAACAAGAATAGAAGCAATGCCACTGTCCCACCCTGGAGACAAAAAAACAACACAAGTGAATATTTGAATCAATATTTCAATAATAATCTACTTAGGGCATTTCTAAAGTATTTCTGTTTTAACACTTCTCTCTCTGAAAGGTTTTTTAAAAAAAGTAAAGACAACAAGCTTCTTGAAGAATGGAGTAATTGTGCCGCTTTTGTAATGAACAGAAAAGACATAAAACATTTTGCAATGACTTAATAATTAATCAATAAAATACACTGTGTAACTGCATTAATATTTTGATAATGAGTGTACCTGGATCATCAGCAGTGTCAGGTCCTTCACCCATGGCAGACTTCAGATGCTGTTTCAGGAGAGTAGTCTCTTTAAGGCTCCTGGCCTCCTGGATGACTTTGTCTTTAAAAGCAGTGTTCCATTTTTCCAGGAACCTTGAAGCAACCTCTGCTCCAAACATCAGTGTGAAGTCTTGCAAAATCTAAATAAAAAGGAGAAATATCAGTAAACTAATGTAAATCTGGACAAGGAATGTTTTTAAAATGTATGTTTAATACCTACCAGTCCCTTAACGTCCAAGAAACGAGGAAACATCTGTAGTACATCAGCTGTGTGCTGTGGTCATGGATCATCTGCTGCCTGTAGTGGAAGGTTTCTCTCATCTTCTGAAGCACCAAGTCACGGTCAGCTGTGTGGTTGAGAAGAGACATCACTTCCATACATTCATCGCCTGTCCGCTGGTAACTTATGGGACCAACTGTTCTTGATGATGTGGGACCACCTGTTAATTCCACACTCTTCTGGGATGGAGAGGAGGTTCTGAATTGACGCTGCACAGTCTTTACACGCCACTCAAGAAAGCCTTTGTTGCTTTGAATATCATAGAAGTGTTCCTGGGATGAAAAAAAAACAGTACTTTGTGTTGGACACAGGCTCCTCAATAGCACACATGATGCTTATACACAACAAATTCATAATGGAGCAATTATGAATATTTTACACAAGGACTGGAAGGCAAACTTACATATCCCTTTTTGGAGTACGGGTCCTTTAAAGAAGGGAACAATGATACTATGCCAAGAGTATAAAACTCCTTTGATGCTTTGCTAATGGCTCTCCTGCAAAAGTAATGACATTGTTTGCATTCTTGTCTGAAAAAACAGTAAAGAAAACATGTGTCCTTCCACCTTCTTACCCTTCTTTTTCACGCATGTGAGCAACAATAATGTTCACCATTAATCGCCTGGTGGAATCTTTCAAGCTCCCAGTCTCCTCATATTCTTTTATCACAGTCATCCCTGCCGGCTTGGAGTTGAGGATTTGCTCCACATTCTGAAAAGAACAAAACAAAATGAAATTAAGCATAGTTTTCAGGTTAGCCTGGATAAAGAACAAAAACTTAATATGAAGAAGCTATAAAATTACATTTCTTGCACGAGTACTGTCCATTAATGGTTGAATGACTTCACATCCAGTATCACTTGCACTACTTAGACTGCTTGAGACAGACAATGTATCTGTCAAACTTGGAGAGGAGGTTTCTTTATCCCCTTGCTGCAGGTCACTCAAATCTGAAGATGACAAGAAAATAAGAAATATATATTCAGACTAGTTACCACAAATCTCTAATAAATGCCTGTATAAATAATCCCTGGCTCAAGACAAAACATAAACATTACATACAGTATAAATCTGCTTACCACATGTAGTGAGAGTCACATACTGTGTCAGGTTGGAGCCATCACCAAACTCTGAAGTACACATTGTACAATCAAATTAGTGTAGGAAAATACTTGTTGGGGTGGATTATTACCATACAGTAGCACACTCAAACTCTTTTCTAGCACATAATCAGGCAAGATACAATTTCTTCAAAATATAAGGGACCTACCCTCATCAGTATAGATGACAAAACACATGTCTTCAGGAAAGACATCCTCATCCACTTCTATGCCCTGGTCGTCTTTGAATGACCAAGTGCAAATGAAACATTTTTTAGCAGCTGGGGGGGGGGGGGGTTGTTTCACAACCAGGAGGTAGATTTCTGTCCATTTTATGGATAAGTGCACTAAGAGTATATTGTCCATGAGGTAGATGAATGTGTGTGTGTGTGGGGGGGGGTTTAGCAGTCTGATGGCCAGGGGGAAGTAACTATTCCCGAATCTGGCCGTTCTGCAGATGCATTCAAGAAGCTCTTTTTCAATTGACATCACAGCCAAATGATGGAGTCTGTTTTGCCCCATGGTTCCTCTGAGCCAGGTATGTAGGCAGCGCAAGGCACTGAAAGACCTCTCGCAGCTACAACTGCTAACAGGAATCGTTAAAGCAGCCTGAACAGTACCTTTAACAGAAGGGAACATATCAGCATCCAGTAGGTTGTACACAGTCAGCAAGTCCTCAACATCACCAGCCTCTCTTTTCCGTTTAAAATAGTTCTTAGCTACTATCACCTCCTCTGGCTTAAGGTCAATGTGATAGTGAAGTGCTAGTGCTGACAAAAGAGGCTCAGACTGGAATTGGCCTGATTTTGGACAGCATGCCTGAATTCCATTGAGCAGTTCCTCACTAACATCAGAAAAATCCTTTTCTAGCTCTGCTACCATTCTATCCAAGCAAGGAAACAGTAACTTCTGTTTAAGGTCCTCTGACTTTAAAGAACCACTCGCCTCACTGCCTGCCCCACAAGCAGACTCAACAATATAATCTTCCACTCATTTTGTCTTACGCCTCTGTCTGGACCATGGATCTGGCCATGGCTCTGGCATGAAGTTCAGCAGCAGTATTCTCACAGCGTTTGTCCTTAGGAGAGTCAACGACTGCATTTTTGAACTCCAGCGCTTGGGCTAGATCAATGGTCTCCTTCTGTAGATAAATGTGCAAACCTGCAGTGACAGACAGGAGAGCTTGGAACACAAACAACAGATTGATTGAAGGGAATTTGCAGAGTTTTATTCTAAGTCCCACTGCTAAAGGTGTGTTGATGGCAAGGAGACATTCAATGGTGGCGGAGAAGTTGTCAAGTACTGCATTCACTGAACGGAGTTGGCATGCCCAACGTGTGTTTGACAACTGGACAAGTTCACGAGGCTGTAACCCAAGCTTTTTTTGTGTTTCTGAAAACTTCTGATGGTTCACAAGTGAGACACTGAAGAAAGAATGGATGCTTTCCAGCATGTCAAAAAGCTTGTCGCCTCAGATATGGCACGGCATATGTGACACAGGACCGGGTTCAGTTCATGGGCATAACAATGCACATACAACGCCTCAGGGTGCTTCTTTTGAAACTGGGCTTGGACCCCCCCACAGCCCCACTCATAACTGGAGCCCCATCATAGGTTTGACCCACACATTTCAAGTCATCAATGCCTTTTGCCACCAGCTGATCTTCAATTGTTTTGGTTATCGATGCAGCATCGAAATTCAACATTTCTCTATGGGATAGGAACCTTTCTCTCACCATATCCCCTGACACATACCTAACACAGAGAGACAGCTGCTCCACCTTTCCATCTCTGGCTTCATCAGCCATAATTGAATACATCTTCGACTCTTTCATCTCCCTTACAACAGCTACAGTCACCTCCTCTGAACAGCACTGCATCATCTCATTTTGACTACCACTTGAAAAATATGTAGTGTTTGCTGAAGGAGTGTAATTTTGCATGAAAGGGTCAAATACTCTTAAGAGTTCAATGCATGCCATAAACATCCCCTTGTTATGGCTTTCAGAAGATTCATCATGACCCCTGTTTTATTTCAGAGGAACTGGCATTCTCAATTTGCTCTACAACACTGCCCTTCAACAGACTTGCCTTATAGCTGTACCATTGCACCACACTGTCTTTATGAGATTGTGAGGTTTCATGCTTTTGAAGCAAGTTCAGTGCCTTCCTCCAGTTTTTTACCCCATCAGTCACAAACACATCCTGATTAACATTTCTGCCAAACACCCTACATCCATAGCAGAACGAAGCATTCCTTCTAGTGGAGTACTCAAGCCATTTGAAGCTTTGAAACCATTTATACTGGAGGGCTCTCTTTTGTGTCCCAAATTGACCTTGTGGGTAGTGAGGCAGCTTTACTTGTTTAGGACCAGTCTCCCTGTCACCTAAATCCAAAGTTGAGTCTGACGACAGTGATGCTTCTGATACTGCAGCCTGTTCTTGTTCTGATTCTCCATGAACTTCTCCTCTCACCTCCTTTTCACTTTCACCCTTACTCTGTTCGTCTCTCTCTGTTTTTATTGCAAGATAATTCAGAGAAAATATTTAAAGTGAGAATAAATCTGCTCATTTTCACTACTGATGTGGGATTAACAATACTGTATTCAACAATGACCTATTTTATTTTCTTACCTGATACTTGTATGTTTTCCTCCCTCTCACTGTGTGACCACTCTATATGTTCCAACTGGGCATTTTTCCCTCTTTACACACATACAAACATTTAGTGGTGAATTCACTAGTAATCTTCTAATAAATAATATGTGATGGAAATAAAGCAAATAGAGGTTTTTTGAGCACACTGAGTCAATTAGGCTACATATTTGCTGTTTACGGTCATACCAAGTTCATAGTGCAAACTTGCAGTTGTAGGCTTAACAATAATTGACTGAATGATTATAGGCAGAAGACCATTTTAAAAAGCTTAAACATTTTTCTCACCTGGTTCATCATGTTCTCCTTCCTTACCACCCTCTCCTCCTTGCACAGTCAAAAACGTAGTCTCTTGTTAGAAATCATTAAAAGAGGCTACAGCAACCAATATTAACTGTACCAGTCTTTTGACAATGGTAAACTGTTATTTATATTTTCTCTCACCTGAACTTGACTGTAGTCCTATTCTCTTAAAGAAAGAACGTATATCCATCTATGGAAAAGCAGATGAGTCAGTGTTTCAGTTCACGAAGGGCCTATGCTATTGAAGCATAGCTTATGTTGAGACAAATTGACTGAGAGATTATACTGTAACGTTATATTGACCTCATCTGTGAGAAGATCTAATGCGGCATCACACCTAGTTAAACGTACAAAATAATTTAATAGCCAACGTGAAACCACAAACCACACTGGCACGTTAGTGACCTATATCTACCAAACGTTAACGTTGGGGAGACTGCATACAGTTGAATACACTTTTTTTTTTTTCATCTTCCACTCACAAATTAGACTATTAAGACGCCAAGATATATTTTTGTTTTAGATATAACATACCTTCAAGGTGTTTGCTATAATAGATAGGTATTATAGCAAAACAGATATAACCAAGAAATTATTTTTCTGAGGTGTATAATTTTTTCTTTGCAGGTGTAATGATTTTACTTAATTTAAATAATTAAAGTAATTTTGTTTCATGTGTTTCTCTAATGCATTTAGTGTAAAATGCCATAGACTCCAACCCACAATCTATTAATATGTATATATATGTGTATATATATATATATATATATATATATATATATATATATATATTCAATATTTAATAGATTTATGACAGTATAAAGTCAGTCTGTGCAGATGTAATGTTTTTATTTTATTTTATGTTTTTATATATATATATATATATATATATATATATACACACACACTGTAAAAAAAGAAAATCCGTACAATTTACGGTGAAATACTGGCAGCAGAGGTTGCCAGAAATTCACCGTAAAAATTACGGTTACAATGTAGAGGTTATTACGGTGTTCGTTTTTGGGAACCATAAATTTTGCAGAGCAAAACTGTTATTTGTTTAGGGTATTTTGCTGTAAAAATAACAGTTATATCGTTAATCTGTTTACCGTAATTACCTGTCAAAATAACAGTCAATCTCAGTAATAAAAACAACACAAACTGTATGATAGATTACGTTTTTTTATTGTAGCTGATTGAAATTTACGGTAAATTACTGGCAGCTGTGGTTGCCAGAATTTCACCGTAAAAAATACAGTACAATGCATTAGGAGTTACAGTTGGTTTTTCAAATTTACGGTAAATTACTGGCAGCTGTGGTTGCCAGAATTTCACCGTACAAAATAAAGTACAACGTATTAGGAATTATAGTTGGGAGGCACAGACTTTACACTCAGTAACAGCCCTAAAACCATATAGTGGCTGTAAACAGTATAACAAATAAAGCCCAATGTGCTATCATTGATAAACCTGAAGAAACTGTTCTTGCATTTACACATTCTCTGAGAAAAGATAGAACTGATCCAACAAGTCAAGTACACTCAAAAAGCATGTGTCCATATGAGGGATAGTCCATGAATAAACGTGGAAAAAATGAACCACTTGACCTGGTTGATCAAGGGCAAAGAGTCACTGAGCATTCACCAGTCACCAGCTCTGATTGTGGAGTCACATGTTGTCCATCACATCTTCACTGTGGCATGATCATGTCTGCAACCAAGAACAAAAACAAAGCAAAAGTTAGACTGATGTAGTGTATGAGCATGATGACTACACAGAGACAAACTGCCATTTTGGCTAAGGTTATATTATATCCGTTATTATAAATAAAATGCTCACTAATTAACTATTAAATATGGGGAAAAGCTCCTAACCTGGATGAGAGGCTGCATTGGAGGCCTCCTCAGCCTCCAGTCCACCCCCCCCCCCACCCCCGATCACTTATAGCATTCCTAGGATAGTGAGCATTGGGTGGGCATGGTGATACGAAATGAATCCTTTGCTTTAGAAAGGGAAATCTGTGCTTATATTCCCCTTTACATTAACATAGCAATACAGTGGAGGCAGCAGCCACTGCATCTAAATTCAGATTTGAATCATAGTGCAGTGATACCTTGTGGCATAAAAGTGTAAAGCACAGGTGGTAAAACCAATTTTGGGTAGGGTTAAATATTATTAAAAAAGTGGATAACGCCCAACTCTTTGAGCTGTTCCATCACTTACCTCTAATTAGACTAAGACTGCCGTCCGAGTCACTGGGTCCAGACTTGACTGAAGACAGGTAGGACAGTCGCAGACACGGTACGATGTTTGGGCAACTGGAACTTTTCAAGTGTTATCATTTCTGCCTGAAGAGTTGGCACCATTTTTGACTGGTGACAGGCAAGCATGTCTCTGTAGCCAAAAAAAAACTGAAAAAAAACCTCACTAGCACTATGACCACGGCTACTACTGATAACAGCAGTAATAACAAGCAACACGTAAATTAGAGAGGCAATGGAGGCGATCCAACTCAGAAGATTCTCTCAATGCCTGGAAAAATAGCTTAATAAAGTATAAGCAAGCTTTGCGTACAGCCAAAACTAGATATTACTCATCCATAATAGAAGAAAACAAGAATAACCCTAGATTCCTGTTCAATACTTTAGCCAAACTGACAAACAGCCACACCTCCGTGGAACCAGTTATTCCATCCACGCTCCATCCTGATGATTTCCTGCAGTTCTTTAACAATAAAATATCAACTATTAGAGAGAAAATAGACACATTTCTCCCAAATATTAGATCAGAAAAAGTAGCGCTTTCAAACCTAGGCCTTTTTATAAATCCCTCTGTAACACTAAATAATTTCACCACTGTAGACCAAACTGATGTCATATCTATTATCATGTCTTCCAAATCAGCCACCTGCCTCTTAGATCCAATCCCAACAAAACTCTTTAAAGAGATTCTGCCCCTAATTATTAGCACTGTCCTAAATATAATTAACACTTCATTAATTACTGGATATGTGCCACAGTCATTTAAATATGCTGTTATTAAACCAATTCTGAAAAAGCCTACCCTAGATCCTGACATTTTAGCCAATTATAGGCCTATATCCAATTTGCCCTTCCTGTCAAAGGTTTTAGAACGAGTAATAGTTAAACAGCTGTGCCAATTCCTGCAAGATAATAGTTTATTTGAACAGTCTCAGTCTGGCTTTCGTCCCCATCATAGCACTGAAACGGCGTTACTTAAAGTTACTAATGACTTATTATTAGCCGCTGACATCGGATTAATATCGGTCCTGGTGTTATTAGACCTTAGTGCAGCCTTTGACACCATTGACCACAGTATCTTAGTGCACAGATTAGAATATGATATAGGTATTAGAGGAGCAGCCCTCTGCTGGTTTAAATCATATTTATCTAATCGCTACCAATGTGTTCACATCAACAAACAATCATCGCAGTCCTCCAGAGTTAATTATGGCGTTCCTCAAGGGTCAGTCCTTGGGCCTATTTTGTTTACACTATATATGCTCCCTTTAGGTAACATCATTAGAAATCATGGCATTAATTTTCATTGTTACGCGGATGACACACAGCTATATTTATCGATTAAACCTGATCAGACCAGGCAAATAGATAAACTAAGTACTTGTGTACAAGACATACAAATTTGGATGAGTGCCAAATATCTTTTACTGAACCCTGAAAAAACTGAAGTCGTTATAATTGGTCCTAAAGATGCGAGAGACTCCCTAACTGACCAGATAGTTACTCTGGACAACTTAAGTGTAACACCCAGTGCCACAGTTAAAAATTTAGGAGTTTTATTTGATCCAGATCTTTCATTCAAAATGCATATCAAACAAACTTGCAGAACAGCCTTCTTTCACCTGCGCAATATAGCCAAAATTAGGAATATTCTGTTTAAAACAACTGCAGAAAAATTAATTCATGCATTTGTTACATCACGATTAGATTATTGTAACTCCTTACTTGTAGCATGTCCTAAATATTCCCTAAAAAGCTTGCAACTGGTTCAAAATGCAGCAGCAAGATTATTAACAGGATCAAATAGAAGAGAACACATCACGCCTGTGCTCCAAACCCTTCACTGGCTTCCAGTTGAGTCTAGAATTAAATTTAAAATCCTCCTCCTTACATATAAAACCATTAATGGTATGGGCCCCTCTTATCTTAAAGATGATCTGGTTCCGTACCAACCCAATAGAACCCTTCGTTCTCAGAATGCAGGTTTACTGAAAGTTCCTAGGGTTTCTAAAAGTACAGTAGGAGCTAGAGCTTTTAGTTATCAGGCCCCTGTCTTATGGAATCAGCTTCCCTTTAATATTAAAAACGCCGAAACAGTCTCTACATTTAAAATTAGGCTTAAAACATTCCTGTTTGAGAAAGCCTATGGTCAGGTTAGTTAAAAATTATGTGACTCATATATCATGTATACATGATGTATGAGTCACAGTTCAGTCTAGGCTGCCCTAGGAGTTAGAATGCTGGGGGAAGTACAGACACTGAGTTCTTTCTTCTCTTTCTCTTCCTCACATCTGTTTCTGTAATTTTTATAACATATCTTTCTTACCAAGTCTGTTCATGACTAGTCACCTGGTGTCCCCTTTCCCCCCTCCCCCCCTGGGGGGAGTGGTGGCTCTCCTGACAGTGCCTGCACGGGAGCCATGGACGACAGGATCTGGAGTATCTCGCCTGTGCTGACCTGTGACCCCGGACCACCGCCCCTGCCTGTCTGGACCAGCCCCCCTTCCTGCATTTATACATGGACGTTCATCTATAGCCTGTCCGTCCATGGGAGTGGATCTCTCCTTCAATGTGGTTCTCCTCAAGATGTCTTCTTTTTCCCACTGGGTTTGGAAGTTTTTTCTTGCCGAGAAGGAGGGTCTAAGGACAGGGGATGCCTGGGACTTTTCATGTATTTCTGTAGTTGATTATGTTTTTGTAAAGCCCTCTGAGACGACTTTGTTGTGATTTAGGGCTTTATAAATAAAATTGAATTGAATTGAATTAATAATGACAGCAACATTAATAACAGCAATATCATGTAGTAGACAGTTGCAAAATACTTCTTCCAGCTCCTACTGATCTGTTTAAGTGCGGTGTACCATCACAGTTCAAAGGTATTGTCATCTGTGCAGTACTTGGGCCATCCTTGATAAATTGATAGTTTAGCTGTAGACCAGAGCGAAAACCCTTAAAGACATAATCATAATCCAAAATTGCCCTTCAGGATAAATTAAGTCTTTTGAATTGAACTGAATTACATCTATAGTAATTTCCTCATGTACTTATTTCAACAATGAGCATTATGTGAATTTTGTACCTCTTGTATATACATCCTGCACCTCTTTTTGACATAATAATTTTATTCAGACCATGTACATGCCCTGTATGTTAAATAAAAGATTGCCTGGTGGAGCACGTGGCAAATACCTGTGGCTGCATCATTGTGGTGGTGACCTGTGTTCAAGCCTGACCTCGGGTTCTTTGCTTGCGTGTCTTCTCCTCTCCCCCCTGCCTCTGCAAATAATATTGCAAGAAAACACAATTAGAAGTAAAAAAACGACCAAAATAAAAGCTTTCTTTTGGCATTGAAATGGATTTGAATCTCACCATCACAAAGGCCAGCAAGTTGTTCCCTCGAAGTTGGTGACCACTCAGGAATTTGGAATTCAAAGCTTAAAAGATGGTAGAAGAAAAATACCTGAAGTTAACAACTGTTTTTAAGATAATTTATGTAAGAGCAGTGTGTGCAGATAATTAAAACATTTCGTCTTACCATATTAAAAGATTTGTTGGATATCTGATCAGTTGATTTTCCTTGAAAGAGATCTTAGTGACCCCAAAAGCCCTTAACCTATTAAATGTGGTACAGTAGCACTGAAACAAAAAGTTAAATGTTCTTCACAGGCAGTTTTATTAACTTGAATGGAGAGATACACAAAACTCTTCACATTCCATACACATACAACAGAGTGATCCAAATGTATAAATGACCAAAAAGATGATCCTGGCAATAAGAAGCCAAAATTCACACTCAAATTGTCTGGCATAAAAGAATGAATTATCTTTAACAAAAGTGAAAATAATAATTATATCAATAATGGGAAATACTGTTGTTTTGACCTTTCTGCTAAAGTAATCATTAGCTATCCATAAGTGCAGGAAATGACTACATAACGCCAGCTCGGATTTCAAAGTACAACAAAAAATCTTACAAACTCACATTTTTAGCGATTTAAAAGTACAACAAAAAATCTTACTATCTCACATTTTTAGCCATTTTAAAGTACAACAAAAAAGCTTGTAAACTCACATTTTTTAGCCGTTTCAAAATAAAACAACAAGCTTGTAAACTCATTTTTAGCCATTTCAAAGTACAACAAAAAAGCTTGTAAACTCACATTTTTAGCCATTTAAAAGTACAACAAAAAAGCTTGTAAAGTCACATTTTTAGCCATTTCAAAGTACAACAAAAAGCTTGTAAACTCACATTTTTTGCCATTTCAAAGTACAACAAAAAAGCTTGTAAAGTCACATTTTTAGCCATTTCAAAGTACAACAAAAAAGCTTAGAATCTATCACAAGCGTATGACATAGGCTTTCTCAAACATTCCTGTTTGAGAAAGCCTATGGTCAGGTTAGTTAAAAATTATGTGATGTATGAGTCACAGTTCAGTTTAGACTGCCCTAGGAGTTAGAATGCTGGGGGAAGTACAGTACACCGAGTTCCTTCTTTCTTCTCTTTCTCTCCCTCACGCCTGTTTCTGTAATTTTTACAACCTGTCTTTCATACCAAGTCTGTTCATGACTAGTCACCTGACTCTTGAGTTCACGTGAAGTTGCTTCTTATTTTTCTGTTTTTCAACTTTTGTGCCCTTTTCTGGATTGATGTTGAAGAAACACCTTTATGAACACAAGAATTTCTAATGAACTGCTAAATCAAAGTACAGAAATTTGTTCTGGAGGAGAAAAAGACATAAGAATTGTGTTTGTGTGCAGGTAATTTTCCCCTTACCTCTGAAGGAACTCAAGTGTGGAGCCAAGTTCCACAGGATAATGGATATTAAGACAGTAGTAACTCCCAAGCATCAAACAAATGGCAGAGATGAAGGTGGGGATTTCGCCATTCACAGTCCTGTGGTCTACACTCAGCATGAATTGCTTTGCAGCATAGCAGGAATCTCCTAAAAAGAAGATACAAGTAGGAAGTACTTAACAGCATACCACCCATTACCATATAAAATGGTCCTAAAAACAAGAAAGTGCATTCCTTATCATATTTAGCTTTGTCAACTCAAAATCATCTTACCACATACAATGATGCAAGGCGTCACTGGCAGGCTTTCGACAGGTACTTCTTTTGGCACACATGTTTCTTCCACATGATGAAAGAGATTATCTTCTTCTTCATTAAAGTAAGAGAAAAGGAGGAGCAAGATATCTTTTAGATCTTCTGAGCAGCCCTCCTTTTGTCCTCTCAACACTTGCAGCCTAATGACACGCTGCAGAAATGTTTTGCTTTTGTCTGCACAAACTGTTCGCATGAAGTTCAGAAGCCGGGCTCCCTTTTTCTCAACATTATTGAGGAAAGTTTCCTTCAGTGATATTCCAGTTAGCTCCTTGAAGTGGACTCCCATGCCAATCTCCTGGAACAAAAAGGGCCACTCTTCCAAAAGGATTTGCAGATCTGTCCCCTTGTTTATATCTTTCCGTTGGGAGTAGTAAGTGCTCTTCATGAGACTTCTCACCTCATTCGGATTGGGGTTTAACTGTTCATTAAGCATCTTCATTTCATCTTTCTTCTTTTGCTGGGTTTCTTCTGTTTCGCTAATTGGAAGGAACTTCATATTTCACTTTACACAGCCGTAAGTATCTTGAACTGCTGCCCTTTTCTCAGGTGGAATCTCCTCCGTGTCATACTCATCTGACCCCTTTTGTCGTTTCAACATCATTGGTGTTGAGGACCGCTTTACATTCTCAATCCTGGTTTGTAACTGCTTAACCAGGGAGTGATAGCCTGCTCCCACCGCATCACCTTCAATGACATCTTGCAGTGACTTTGGATACTTGGCCAACATTTTTTTGGCAACTTCTACAGAGGCGTTCTTGCCAGGAGATGGACAGACCTTCATCATTTCAGAAACTACGATCCGAATCATTTCTCTACGTAACCGTGGTTTTAGCCTTCTCTCAAAACACTGAATTAGTTATTCAGGAAAATTTTTCCATGGAATTTCAAAGAAGTCAGTCCAGTCTCCACCAGCAGTCAGATGACTGGGCGAAGGAGAGGCTGAGAATGAGGAGCACGTTGAGGGGGGTGTAGAGGACAATGGTGACTGGCTGTGGATTTCGGTGTTCTGTGCTGTAAAACAAATAATGAAAAAACTCAAATGTAATGAATTATATTTTAACCTTGATTATCATAAAACATACATTCAGTGAAAATATACTCACTGGTTTGTTTCCAGGCAGCCACCAATTTCCTTGCTTGAACTGGCCTAAGTACTGACAGCAGATCACTTTCCTGGATGAAAGTAAAATCCTCAGTTGTCTCCACCCCCAGTGACTGTAGGGTCTCCTCCAAAATATCTTGAATTGAGGTAGGGAGTTCTGGCAGCACTCTGGTAATGGCACTGCGGATGCTGCTATGATGGGCATCATCCATTTCTGAGAATAAAAAAATGGTATAAACCTCAGTTACTCTAGAATGGCAGCCAAACACAACCTTTACTGTGACACCACACTATGTTTTAATGGAACCATTTGGTATCCTTGCTTAATGTAGGATGGCAAAGGACAGAAATCAATTAGGTCACTGATTTTCACACATTTAATCTTTTCACTGTCTTTCTTAACTGAGTACACATGATACTCTGGATGAAGTTCTGCTTTGTACACTGACAGCAGAAAATGAACAGTGTAATTTTTTATCAAAATAAGCAGTAGTTCACCAAACTCCATGCAGTCAATGCTACCTGTGATAAGGAACTGTCCTGTTTTGTATGATGTTCCCTTATACACCACTTCTACAGTGACCTTTGTGTTGGCATTAGTGAAGTCAAATTGTCTGACTGCATCTTGAATGGCTTTGCTGTACAGTATTGAGTAAAAAGGAGAACTATGTTTCACTTGCAAAACAGCTCCACCCATTGATCCTGCTGAAAGATAAGCCTGCAACATCTGATGTCTTTGAGAGAGCGTATGGCAGAGGTTTTTAAAATTTTTCAAATTCCTTGCATATCTCTTAAAGTAACTGTGCTTGCTTTCAAAATGCATTGTCCATAGCCTAATTAGAGGGCCAAATTTCAGAATTAGAGCTGGGTAATGACGTACATAATGGTGCTTTGGCTTCAGGTTATTTCCTGGGAATAAAGTTTTTCTTGACTCTAAATATTCCTGAATAAGAACATCGAGATATGCAACCTGAGGCACAGAGATGTGCTGGGCACATATCATCTCCACAATGTCTTTTAGCTGCATGGTCAACTGCCACACATCATCTGTTGTATCTTTTACTCTGTTACCAATTATGAGAGGGAGCAGCCTTAGAAAATTCCAATTCTGTACTGCTACTACAGTTTAGCTGCTTGAGGACTAACCTCACATGGCTTTGTAGAAGCATCAGAGTTACAGTATTTAAACTGTTTAATGCGCCAATTCAAAGTGGAGTAAGTGAACCATGTCTTTTTCTTTATAAAATATTTGAGAAATAGTGCAACATCATAAGACAAAATGCCCTCAAAGATGTCATGTCCTCGACAAGGTGGTAACCCTGGCTGACAGACATTGAAGTGTTTCAAAGAATTGAATACAGACTTGAACTTTATTCCTTCCACAGCTGGAATATTTTCAGTCTGGAGGCGTTCAACAGCAGACTCGTAGTTCTCAGGTGTAGTTCTGGTCAGTTCTGGTCCACAGAGATTTTGATCACCACCCTGAAATTCAGATTGGGTTATTAGGCAATACCTACAGAAATACACTGAGCGGCTAAAATTTTCAGAGAAGCCTCCAATACAATGCGAGCCCAAATTATCTCCCACAATGCAATACAAGGTTCCTCTAACTGTTTCATCTGATACTACTATACTATTATCCTTTTAATTCCTTCAAGTCTGCTAGTAATTCAGAGAAAACCTTTGCATGCCCAAAGTCTTTGAAATCTTTCTCTCTGTACAATAGCACAAGAAACATGTGGTCTGTGTTTGACCGTACATGAAGTGGTAGGTTAGCAACAGATGCATAGACAGCTAACACCTTGTGTCTTGTCTTTGCAGAACCTAAAGGGTTAACAACTTCGAATGCATCCTGGTACAATAGTAGTTTAAGACATGATGGATTTTGACCAAAAAAATCATTTGATTTGAATATCTGTCCATCATTAATGTCACTTAAAACATCTGGGGGAGACTACCAAATACTCCCCTGATTTCTGCCACAAATCAGACTCTAATAAACATTTCACAGTCTCTCTCACAAGCACATAATATGCAAACCTATCTGTCCTTTTCTCATCCTTTCCTAAAAACATTTTCTTAGGCTCCAAATAGTTAAACATTTTTTTTAAAGTTTGATCTCTTGAGTATGTGGTCCTCATTGGCCCTGTATGACATGCAGAAAGCAGATCAGATTGCCTGACAGACTCACACACTTTGTTGATGTCCTCGTCTGATCATGCTGTCATTTTTTAGCACTGCTGTAAGTTTATTCAAACTAAATGTCTGACCCAACTCATGTATGTTCTGCATTTCTTCCACAATGACCTGAATGGTCGAAGCAGGTAGTAGAAACTGCCCCTGCAATTTCAAGTAAAATAAAGAGACATTTCTCAGAAAAAGGTCATGGAAATCTTGTGACATAACACTGTCCCCTTTATCCGTCCTTGTCTCTGTACCCACTTCAGACACCTGAGGGACAGAGTCAACTGAATCATTTGGAGCAGATGATGACTGAGGAGCACTATTTCTGTAAATGTCACTAATACTGCCATCCGCAAAATCTCTGTGTTTTCGTGACATATGGGCAGTAAATGTAGATTTAACCTTAAAAACCTTTGTGCATCCTGTAACTGGACAACTCACAACCTGCCGTTCCATAATATGATTCTTGAGGTGAGCTACAAGAGATCTTCCATCTGAACATTGTCTTGTACACAAAGACATCACGCATTTAAATGCAGAAGCGCTACAGCTAACAGCCGTTCCGATTGGAGCAGGTACATTGTGCCTGCGGTAAAAGTGAGCCTTAAACGCTCCATATCGGTTAAATGTATGATTGCAACCAGCTTCGATGCATTTAAATAAACAACGTGGCTCGTTTCGATATAGTTTGCAATGAAGCACGTAGCCTCTCAATGTTTTAACCGACATGCCACAGAAAGTACAGCTATACATCTCTTTAGCTAACTTTTCAAATTAGCTCACGTAGCTTACTTGTTCAACTCCAATTTTTTTTTCGAGGGAAAAACAAAACAACCTCCTAAACTACAGTAACTTCACCCCTGCAAAGGCCCTAACGAACGTTCAAGACAGCGCTAACGTTAACTCAGAAATTATGTTGTTGTGCTTACCTAAACGGGTTTCTGTCCGCAGGAGTTTGGACGGTGTATCTGTGTACACTCCGCAGGTGCTCAGTGCTGGGCGTGTGCACGGAAATCGCGCCTAAACGTCGGTTAGAATTCAAAAGTGAACGGTGTCTCTCTCACTCTGCCACTGTCAAAGTACTGCTCACAAAAAATGAGGCAACCAAAATCACGGAAGTCTACTCAAATAGAACGAATAGCATAACTTTCAAGGTTGTACACTCAATAAAATAAAACCCCACTGAAATTTTACATTGAAAAAAAATATGAAAACAGAACTAAAACATACTCAATAAGCATAAAAACTTACTCTACAATGTGCAGTAGTTTCACTGAACTTTCATGCAGAAGAGAGATTCTCTCATAGGATTTCTACAACCAAAACCAAAAATACCCAGAATGCATTGTGCATCAAACTAGTGTCATTGTAAAATGCATTTTTTTCTTGAAATATGGGCCATATTTTTAACATCTTGTTTCCGTAGAAATTACAGTATATTTATGCTGAATGATTAATGGTGATCTACTGTAAATTTAACATTACACATCAGTGAGCTCTGTAATTTATATAAAATACTACTGTAAATTTTACGGTAATTAACTACTATAGACTTTACGGTATTTTCTAATTCATTTTAAAATTATTTCAAAAATTCGCAGTAATATTGTGTGTTTTTTACAAATTGTAACTGTAAAAATAAAAGTAATGTGCTGTTTCTTGATTTACTGAAATTCTGTGTATTTACCACAGTGATATACAATTTTGAATTTAACTGTGTTTTACCGTTGCTATTTGACAGTTCTTTCCTGTATTTTTTACTGACTTTTTTTTACAGTGTATGTATATATGTATATGTAAGTCATTAGATACATCTCGGCGATGCGCTGGTACACATCATCAGTGATGTTCACTGGGTGTTTCGGGTCTTTCAAGCATCATACACACTCGCCCAGGCGACCCAACCGGGGCTGATCAGACCCCAGTCTTTGTCCCAGCAGCGTTTGCCCATGGTTCTGCCCTCTTAATCCATAGCCACATTGTGGATTTTTCTGCGGCTTCAGTTGTGGCTCTGATTGATGTTTTCTGATTGATGTGAGGCCCAGCATTGTGAGTATTTTGTAGAGTGACCGCCCAGCAAACCCTCGACAGCCCACCTCCAGGGGTTCACAGACTGTTCTCCAGCCTTGCCTTCTACAGTAATCTATCAGCTCCTGGTACTTGGCACGCTTTCACTCATTTGCCTCGTCCATGCGTTCCTCCCATGGAACTGTGAGTTCCAGGATGATCAGTTGTTTAGTGGAGTCTGACATGATGATTATATGTGGTCGGAGCCGTGATGGTGTTATGGCGGATGGGAACTTGAGTTGTTTTCCGAGGTCCACTTCCAGCCTCCAGTCAGTGGCGGAGGTGAGGAGGCCTGACATTGCCCGTGAGTGTGGAATGGGCTTCTCTCCAGCTCTGTGGAATGCGATGCTCTTGGTGTGCCCCTTATTGGCTTTGATGGCTGTGGCTATGCTATCTGCAACTGCCCTGAGCACCTGATCATGGCGCCAACGATAGCGCCCGTCCGCCAAACCCTTACGGAAGGAAAATATATTTTTGAATATATGAAATGAAAATATATTATAATACACTACAATATATTGTTTGCCAATATATCATTTTATATTGTACAGCAGTATATTGCGAAATATAAAGTGATATATTTTGCGGTATACAAAAATATAGACATTATTGCCGTTTTCGTATATTGACTTATGTATTGTATTATACTGTGAAATATATTTTTGCATATATGGAATTATATCCCATATAGTATATGACTTATTGATAAATCATATATTGATTTATGTATTGCATTATACTGTACAATATATTGTTGTATATATGGAATTATACCCCATAATATGTGGCTTATTGATGAATCATATATTGTTTAATGTATTGCATTATACTGTACAGTATATTACTGCATATATTGAATTATACCCCTTAATGTATGGCTTATTGATGAATCATATATTGATTAATGTATTGCATTATACTGTACAATATATTGTTGTATATATGGAATTGTACCCCATAATATATGGCTTATTGATGAATCATATATTGTTTAATGTATTGCATTATTCTGTACAGTATATTACTGCATATATTGAATTATACCCCTTAATATATGGCTTATTGATGAATCATATATTGATTATTGTATTGCATTATACTGTACAGTATATTACTGCATATATTGAATTATATCCCATAGTATATGGCTTATTAATTAAATCATATATTGACTTATGTATTGCATTACACTACACAATATACTGTAACGTACTTTATACAAGGCATTTATGAAGTAGTGCAATTACAACAATGACGAAACATCAATTCAATTCATTCAACTGTTGACATTGGTTTATTAAAAACATGAAACCAATGACCCTTTCACACCGCCGCTTACACATGCAGAGACAGAGGGGCAGACAGGCAGGGAAACGCACACAAACCACCACTTGACAACGACACCGGCCAACAGGCCAAATGCTGGTGAAACTTTGCTGTGGCTAGTAACAATTTCAGTCTCCCACTTTGGCCAGTAACTTGTACTTAAAATGTAAATGCAGAAATATTCTAAAACAACAAAAAACTGTGGCTGTGGCCGGTAAGCAAAACAGTTCACATAAAGCACTGGCACACATGCACGCGTGCACACACACAAAGACACACACACACACACACCTTCTGATATATTTTTTTTTAAAAAGTGAAGGTGAAGGTGAATTCAGGGGCAGACCGCCCACAGCCTCAGTCACTCAAGGTCACCAAGAGGGCTCATTAGGCCTGTCCATGGACTTCTTTTTCTCTTGGTGACGGAGTTCACAGATTCTTTTATTAAGCGACATCCGGATCTCCCCCATCCTTGCATCCGGATGAACCTGAGCAACAGCATCTGCAAAAGTTAAGTAATAAGAATGTTAAACTCTATAACCCATTGTGCAGGCGAGACGTTCCATTTCTTTTTCCGTTGGGAAGCGACAAGGAAGCAGAGGTTGGTGACGTAGACAAGCGAGGCGAGCGGGCGGGCGGGAAAATTGGGCTCGGCTGAAAGATATGCTAATGAAACGTAGTGATGGGAAAAAGTTCAGTTTCAGTTACAATCTAGGGCCACACATTCCAAATGGCCTTGTTTTACCGGTCTAATTTAACCATGTGATCATTCCACCATTGAATCACCAGGCTGAATTGGACAGGTAAAAACAGGTCACCTGGAATATGTGGAACTGGATTGTAACTAAAACTGAACTTTGTCCCATCATTGATGAAATACATTGTTAGTGAAGCGGTAGCAAGTGGGAGAGGTTTGAAATGAAAGTTATTTCATGGAGTTAAGTTACAACATTGTACTGGTAGGCAGCAGAGCCATATATGTCCATAAAACAGTATATGAGAACATACAATTATCGGGGGGAAATGCACGAGGATTCATTCTGCCCTTTACGCCAATTATTTAATGGGACAAACAAAAACTTGGTTTCGATGGCAACATTGCTCGACATGCCCAACCCCCACCTGCTTACATGCTTACCATAACCATCAATCTCAGACAGAGTATTCACTATGGCTGGGAATATTACACCATTCAATCATGAAAGATTAATCTTCTCTATGGCCGTGCAGTACATTAGGTAGTAGTAGTTTCAATGAGCAGCATAGTCACAATAACTAATCTGGGAACAATCCTAAACAGTGCATCTTTAAAAGGGCGGGCAACCATTTAGGGGTAACAATTAAAATTGTTGACGTGGGTGTGTAAAATATCTTATTATTCATTTTTGGTTTTGTTTTACATATCCTCAGAGGAAGAATGTTGCTAAGCTAGCAAGAATATATGGACCAAAGTCCTATAAATGATTTGGGAAACATTTATTTTGTCTCTTGACTGACTACCAATGCTCATACAGAGTCCACATAGCAAGTGAAAAGCCAGAGGGCAAGAGGGAGTATAAAACACCACACCACCTACAATGAAAAGTAAGTCCATTCCCCTCCTTCACAGACCCAGGTTTTCAGCAGTGATTAGCCCCCAAATAGTAGTTCAAGCTCTATGACCTCTTTCAAGTCACTCTGGATTAAAGTGTCAGCTAAATGTAATGTAACAAGTGTACTTCTTGTTAGAAAAAATGGAACAGGTGTTAGCACAGAACACTGAAATTGTGTTTGACCAATGAGCAGTTGAAACTTGAAGGGTATGCCACTAGTTTGGGGCCAAATACACTGTTGGTTCATGAAGGGTTTTATTTTTCATGTTAAGCATTGTGTTACATTCTCAAACTCCTTCCTTTCAATAGTCTGAAACAAGTGCCCAATATTGCCCAGCTTTGTAAACCCAGGTTAATGATTTTAACCATATTTAGCCCAATGAACCCTTGGATGTAACATGTTACATCAGCAAGTTTCACACATTCAATGTGCAGTTAATAATGTAGCTCAAGTGAACTCTAAATCTTACCGAGTAGGGCTTTCAATTTCTTTGGATCCACAGGCTGCCGGCGGTCTGCTGCTGGATTCACCTGTAAAAATCAGTCAAAAAGCTAAATCAAATTCAAGCATTTTTCAAGCACCAACTTTTCAGGTTTTCCAGGACATTTCAAACCTAGCCGACTAGTTGTGTTTGGGTGGCAATACATTATATAGCAACAGATGACTAATTACTGTTTTTTCACAGCAGAACACCATGTATGAGAACACAATTCAACATGTAAAGCCATCGATCAAAGGAAATCCGTTTTGTTATATTTGATAAATAATTTCTAAAAAAAAAAAGAAAAACCCTGCATTTTCACAACTTTACAAATACAAGTTACAATCAAGCATTTTTAAGGAATTCAAGCACACGTGGGAACCCCGACTTCAGGCAGACACAAATTGTCCCGGGTTCACATACGCAATCTCCCACTGTACTACTAGTTCATGAGGTGTTCATAAGCAATTGTACCTTGTTCACACCACCCCTAAGGTTGGACTGAAGGAGGACCTCCAAGCTGAAGAGGCCCTGAAGTAGTGTGCGGGCCATCCCCTTCGCTGTTGTTTGGGCACATGCTGTTTCCCAGCAGTGTTTTGAAACTTTGACATCACCATCCCCAAGTTGAACCTGATTCATTTTAAGAAGGAAAGAAAAATAGGAAGAGGAATATAAGGACAAGTACTGTATTACAATACTTTCACCAGATGCTTTCATTACTGGTGGCATGAGAGAAAAATCACGAGACTTGAGATGATGCAGTGCACAATAAAGCAGAGAAATGCTAGAAGTATGACATTACATTAGGCAGACTCTTTATCCAAAGCAATGCCACTCTTCTACTGAATTTCAACTTTTTACACACCGAGGAAAACACAGCACCCTTTTTGCCGGAACAAAATGAAGTGCTTTCCAAAAACCCGCCAACACCTATTTTTCGTTTTGCTCGATTTTCAAGCATTTCCAAGCACTTCAAGAAATTTTAATTTGTAATTTCACCATTTTCACATTAAGCCCTGTAGTCTAAGACGACATTAGGTGGTTTTGATGGCCATTTGATGCTGACCTGAGCACTTTGGGTTTTTGTGGTAACCGCCCCACCCCCCACCCACACACTTAACATTGACTTCAATGGGCACTCGATCTATAACTTATCTTATCTTTCATTCACAAAGACATGAAAACACACCTTTGCTCAGTGGTGGACAACCATGCAATGTCCAACAAATCATCGCAAAATAGGATTTCTGACAGTATTTGCCAGACATATTCTTGTACTAACAGAAACCTAAATCAGAAGAAAAATGCCTGGAAAATACTGTTAGAAATGATATTTTCCAGTGATTTTGGGTCAATCACGGTAGAGTACCACAGAAACTTGAAATGCTTGGCTTAACAGCGAATGTCCAAATTTTGATCAGAACCACCTTTGCATCCCAGACAAAACAGGGCTTTATGTTAAAAATAAACAAACTTCCCATTTAAGCATCTTCACAATCCTGACAACACACAAGTGAAATTCAAGCATTTTCAAAGAATTCAAGCACCCATGGGAGGAAACCTGTTACTTGAAAGAATTTGACACTTTCTGTTTGTCATTGCAAAAATGTACTTACTAATGCAGGCTTCGGTGAGGTACGGGGATTTAATGCCGACTCTTCTTTGCCACTACCACTAGCAGTAGAAGTAGCAGCAGAAGCAGAAGAGCGATCCTCTTTCTCTCCTATCATTTGTTTCACAGAGACCAAAAGCGATGGAATTTCTGGAAAACAATTGTCATAATTCACAAAAATACAGAGACCATCAAAATATCCATTCAATATTAATCAATTCAAACGTTCACTTATCACAGACAAATGTAGGCATTTCATACCTGGCACGTGGTGACATGCTTTTAATCAGCTGATGTTGTCATAGAACAACATCAATGACCAGGTATGGGGGGGCGGGCGGGCGCACACATGCTCTCTCGCACCTGGAGCAACATGAGGTCAACTCTAAACAGCAAGATGTGTGGCCTCCCTTTCAGGAAAGATTTTTTGACTCTGAGGCCCCAACTCTAAAACAACATCAGCTGACTAAAAGCATGCCACCACAACACCAGGTGACCCTCTGATGATGGCGGAATTTACACTAAAACATATCAGGTATGAATTGCCCACATTTGTCTGATGAGCGAAAGTTTAAATTAATTGACAAAAGGAAGATGTAATGAACACCCTACGACTCCCGGCCTCATTACACAGCGGCCGGCACCTGGGACACTATTCCTCCTGAAAAGCACTATTGAGCTGTTGCATTATTATTCTGTAGCTTTGCAATAGGTGGACTTTGCGGCACTGCTGCATTGCGCCACATCAGCATCAATTAGTAATAGTCAAGCCTCACTTACCTTTCAGTGCAAGTTTACGTAGCCTATTGTTTTCAAGGTTCAACGCCTTGTTTAGGCTTTCCAGTCGCCTATTTTCCTCTTTCACCGCCTGAAGCTCCCCTGCCTGGTCATTACTGGTCTCCAGTACACACACACAACATCCCTTACCTACAGGACACACATGTGGTGTGTCCTGTAGGTAAGGGAGAGGGATTTAAGCCAGATAATTGCTTCACGGTAGCGCAGCTCAAGCATTGAACATGCACTTGGTCTTCAAGACAGACACGAAGTGGGCTCATATCGAAAGTTACTAGCAGTAATGAATTACAGCTAGGGTTTTGGCTGTATTTCTATGTCAGAAAATTATTACAACTGCCCACTCCAATTATGCACCATTATTATTATTGTTATTATTATTAGAATTATTATTATTATTATATTATCATTAATGTAATTTCCACAATAGAAATGGCGCCGTAACGATGCAGCCTTGGCGCCATGTAATTTCGGAGAAAATGGCGCGCGTAGCCTATCCTTGCCCAATGGACTAAAGTTGCACAATACCTTACCGGAGTACGTTGTGATTGGAAATGGTTTTACGTATTGAGTGCACGTGATTACACTGAAATTGCTTTTGAAAAGCCGTTGAACTCTTAACAGCCAATTGAAACTATACTGTGGCCACAATTCAAGTCTCATTAGCTATAACACTAGCTAACCTCAAGGTCAGGTACCTTTGGTACACCAATCGCTAACAGTCCAAAAATTGCCTAAAGCGAATGGTACAGTTTGACTATAGTGTTACACAAGAACATCAACATATAACGTTTTATGACAAAGTACGACTACTTACCAGCTAACTGTAGAATATTTGCCGGCTCAACAGGCCAACACTCCACGAGATACTCTCTCCCCTCATCAAATGTTGTACTTTCAGATGGAAAGTCCATGATCCATTGCGTGGGTATGATGCTTAACGCACCCTTGGCCTTGCCCTTTGTCCAACTGACTAAAGCTGACTTCATTCTGACTAAAATGAATGAAAGTAGAGTGAGCAAATAAAAATTGCTAATTCTCTAAAAGTGCAAAGAGGTTGTCCGTATGACGTCGTGTCACGAAAGACCATTCGAACGTTGCACAGAGATCCATGACCCGGAAGTCGGTCACGTATTCGTCGCAGATACTTAACCATGTGAAATCTCTTTGGCAGATAACGCGTTTTCGTGGAAATTAAGTTGTGTTTTTTTAATGTCTATTTCACAAAAATAATATTTTATTGAAATATATTGTCAAAACAATAACATTGCTGTTGCGTTCTACGACCCTTTCCAAAGAAGATTATCTACATCCGGTTAAACCGCCATCTTCTTCACAATCTTTTGAGATGCAGCAGCTCAACCAGCATTTTCTTTGCAATGCGCAGATATCTAGCTAAATGCAGTGACGAACAACATGGATAGAAGAAGAAGGAAATACATTTCAACATATGATATTCCACCAAGAACGAAGAGATTCTGGAAAAAGAGGTTTGTGCTTTATTCTCACGCTAAATCTCAGCTATTTAATTGACCAGTCATGTCCATTGATTGTGAGCTCTTAGGTCGAAACAAATTGCATTTAAACTACATTGGAGATTGCTGGTATTCAATTTCAATTTTCAATTTTATTTATGGTATGAGTGGTGTAATCTCTTCGCGCAGTTTTAATAACATATACGCACATTGTGATAGTAGTTGCCCATTTTTTGGATGAAGAACATTTTGTGCAAGGGGCATCAATATGGACACAGTGCCTCGTGGTAGATGCATGGGTACCTCCATGCTAGCAATTAAGCTTGAAACTAGCCGGTGATGCATAATTCGATGGAAATTGCTAGCTTGGAGGTACAATTTTCACTGCTATCAGAACATTGCTCTACGGTAACTGTTTTAAGTGCCTCTAAGTGAAAGATTTCAGCGGCGTAGGGGAAAAATCCGGGCAAAACCTAAGTCAGGGCTGTACGTTTAGCTTTTTGACAAGGGGCACAGTTGCTCTTAAATGAAAAGTTTGGAGCACAGATCAAAATTTAGAGGCATATGCCCCCCAAAACAGGGGCACTGTAGAGCGCTGCATCAGATAACGGGTGGGAGTAGAGGGAAGACAAAACTTAACTGGGGGAGAGGTGTAGTGGGACATTATCACTTAAGACTGTCTATGTAGATACAATGATGTTTAAGACTTGTCTGTCTCCATGCTTGTCATAGAAAACTTATTGAGACCATCAACTTCGAACCATCAAACCAGATAAAGGTCAGTGAACATAAAAATGTGTATATTTCATTGGCATTATGCGGCACAAAATGCAGTTGAATTAAATTGAAAATCGATTGAATAGCTTTTTTTAAAAATGAGGGGAAAAACACTTGCACCCTGATATAACTTTTTTCATGGGTCCCAATATGGAACAGGAAACTCACAGTCACTGTGAGGATGCACATGGTGGCGGTATAACTTATTGCTAATCTGAGTTGTGTGACCATTTTTGTACTGAAAGCGCTTTTTTACACATCAGGATCAGGCCACCTGTGACGATCACAATGACGGTGACCTTGATGGTTCTGAAGACGAACACCTGCACCAAGATTTGTCAGACTTGGATGATGCACCTAGTGGTAATGACGTCTCGGTAAGTAGGCGATAATTTACTTGGGGACATGCAGGTGTTTTGTGAAGAGTATTGAAGACCCTGTTGCAATTCTTTAAGTGTTGAATTACTACAATTCATGTCTGAACATAAAACAGTAAGGAATTACTCGTCCAGCCATACCATACATATGCGTAATCTTTTAAATAAATAAATAAAAAGGTGCTCAACAGAACATGGAACAGGATCCCTTTGACCATGACTAGCAGTGGCTATGAGGATATGCATGGTGATGATGTAATCACTGTAGGTGATCTACTAAGCTCTCTTGACTTGTCTGCTTTTACACATCAGGACCAGAACACCTGTGATGATCACAATGACGGTGACCTTGATGGTTCTGAAGACAAACACCTGCACCAAGATTTGTCAGACTTGGATGATGCACCTAGTGGTGATGAAGTCTCGGTAAGTAGGCTATAATTTACTTGGCGACATGTAGGTTGACAGATATTTTCTTAAACTATTGCTGTCACACTACTCACATCTGGCATCAAACATTTACCTTCCCTATTGTGAAGAGTATTGAAGACCCTGTTGCAATTCTTTAAGTGTTGAATTACTACAATTCATGTCTGAACATAAAACAGTCAGGAATTAGCAGCGCCCAAGGTTCATACTGCTGTTAGCAATATTAATAACCATATTGCTTTTTAACAATTAATGATTACATAATAGACTGGAATCAAATAATCATAGACAAAACTTTTTTTATTATTCTACATTGGGCAATTGCCCACGGCACACCTGACTTTCTCACGGCAGCACAGTGGTTGAAAAACACTGCATTAAGTCACTGTCACAAGTTAATAGAACCATTGAAACTCTGTCTTCAGGTTTTTTATTTATTTATTTATTTTTGTTTGTTTGTTTTTTTTTAACCCATTCTTGACTTAATTTGTTGTGGCATGCATCTCTCATCATGTCTGAGCGCTGAATACCCGGTTCTTCTGAACACTCAATGTAGGATTCAGTTCTGGTATATAACAGCATGGTAGGGCAATAGTTTTCTGTTAGTTTCACCTTAATTTTTCCTCAGTCTTTGGTAGTTATTTTCTCACACATTTCTTGTGACACAGATGGCTTTGGAACGGTGTTTGTGTGTGTGACCAATATCTTGGCAATTTCAAGACACCACATCCCTCTCGAGGAATTTTTAGACTTTTTTAGAGTTTTCGGATCTGTGTCCCATTTTCCAAAAGGAAAAGAAAGTTGCCTAATTATTATCCACACCTTAACTGGGATATTGGGCTCCTTCACACCTTCACCTTACTATACAAATGTGTAGAATGCTTGAATCCAATGTGTTGTAGTCGTTTGGGTAGGGTGCGCACATCCAAAAACTCTTTGCAGGTGCCAGACAAAAGTGTCAGACAGTTGAGAGAGGTAGGTCTGCACACTGCTGGTTACGCTCCGGAAAATAAACTTTATTAAATCAAAAACATGCAACATTTCACCCTGGATCTTCATCAGGCCTGAACGAAACGTTGCATGTTTTTGCTAAAGTTTATTTTCTGGAGCGTAACCAGCAGTGTGCAGACCCACTTTTCTGAACTGAATCCAGTGTGTTGTCATTGTCATACAGGTTAGTCTTGGAAAATATATATAAAATGGACATTATGATCAAAAAAGCTTCTTGCCTAATAATTCTTCACTCTGTGTATTAACGTTTGTCTTTTTATCATGGTTACATCAATGCCACATCTTAAAATGTTCTGCTTATTTCCTTCCAGCTTTTTTTTCAATTGTTTAGACTTACAATACAATGTGTCCTTTACAGGGCCTACACGAAGACCCTGAAGCTGAAGCTTTTTCTGACTCTG
The DNA here is from genome assembly GCA_020466265.1 of Siphamia tubifer. Classification (NCBI taxonomy): domain Eukaryota; kingdom Metazoa; phylum Chordata; class Actinopteri; order Kurtiformes; family Apogonidae; genus Siphamia; species Siphamia tubifer. The sequence goes on from CM035793.1 coordinate 7,808,291, forward strand.
AATACATCTGCACTGGAGAAGATGATGCTACCATGTCAGGAAATGAAGAGTCCCATTTCAGAGGAGGTGCTGAAATGGTTCCCCCAGTGAATGACGAGCCACTTTTCAGAGGCTCACAACTTACAAAAGCTCAAAGTTTTTTACTCATACTGTCATATGCTTTGCGCCACTCACTTACTGGTGTGGCACTTTCTGATCTTTTAGAATTTATTCATATCCACTGTCCAGAAAGTGAACAAACCTCAAAGTATCTCTTCTTAAAAGCGCTACAAGGTCACCTAGACTGTCACATATACTGTCCCAATTGTGAATACTACATTGGCAGTCAAGTCACTGAAGGACAGTGTTCTGTTTGCAGCTCTACATGGGATAAAGACAGCCGTGTTAAAAATGGTAATTTCTTCTTATACTTACCTATCCAAACACAACTGCAGCATCTTCTTCAAAGAGAAGATATTGCAGGTTGTGTGAAGTAAAAAAATGGCACGTGCAACACAGAAGGTTATGATGATATATGTTGTGGCAAATTGTATCAGAATTTGAACAAAGATGGGGGTCCACTAGATGGCCCTGATACATTGTCCTTAACCTTGAATTGTGATGGTGTTCCGGTATTCAAATCATCCCAATATAGTGTTTGGCCTTTACAAGGTATGGTGAATGAGCTTCCCTTTCATGTCCGTAAACAAAATGTTTTATTTTTTGGACTATGGTTTGGACTTAAAAAACCAAATGTTAATGTATTTTTGAAACCATTTGTGCAAGAATGTCAGTCCTTGTCGACTGTTGGATTCAACTTAAACAGAAACAACACAGTGAGTCTTTGCAAAGTGATGGCCAGTGTTATAATGTGCGACTCTGTTGCCAGGCCCATCCTCCAAAACATGACTCAGTTTATTGGTCATTATGGGTGCAGCCTGTGCTTACATCCTTCGAACAAGTTCCAAAGGGAAATGGCACTGTACGGGTTTATCCATACAAAGAGGTTGAAAAAAGAGGGCACACGTCAACCCTTACTGATGAAAACCACACAATCAGTGAGGGGCGTTAAAGGGCCCACGTGTCTTGTGAACCTCCCACACTTCGATATCATTGAAGGAATGCCTCCTGATCATATGCACAATGTAGATCTTGGAGTTGTTAGGCAAATGACAAACATGTGGTTAGACAGTGAACATCATGAGGAGCCATATTACATTGGCAATCGGGTTACTGAGCTCGACCAACGACTGCTTGCAATTAAACCAACTTGCGATGTCACGAGAGTGCCTCGCTCCTTTCAGCAGAGGAGGTTTTGGAAAGCCAGTGAATGGCAAAATTGGCTACTTTTTTACAGTGTATTTGTGCTAAAGGGAATACTCCCACGTCCATTTTATCAGCACTGGTTGATCTTTGTCACAATAATGTTCATACTCTGTAAGGATATTGTCACATCAGAGGGGTTACGAAGATGTGAAAAACTAGTCATTGACTTTGTCAAACAGTTTGAAACACTATATGGAAAGGCAAATGTGTCTTTTAATGTACATTTATGTCTTCATTTGCCAGACTCTGTGAGAAATTGGAGACCTTTGTGGGCACATTCAGGGTATATTTTTGAATCTTTTAATGGAGAGATACTGAAGATGTTTCATGGCATCCAATGTGTTCCTTTACAAATAATGAAACAGTTTACATATAGACAAGTCTTGCCTCTCTTGAAAAACGACGCCCTGAGAAGTGCTTCTCCTAGATGTGTACAGCTGTATAATGATTTGACTGGTAGCAAACAGCTGAAACAGTTTGAAAAAGTAGGAGATGAAATTGTTAGCCTTGGATTACATTATTCAAGAAAACTAACAAATGAAGAAGTGTTGTCAATGAGGGAGAAAATTTCAGTCACCATTGAATCAGTTGTGAAAATATGCAGTAGAATATTAGTGAGAGGTAAACGGTATTACTCAAAGGAGTTTACCAAAGTAATAAAACATAATAGTTTCACTGTTCTTTTAAGTAATGGACACATTATCACTGTTGACTATTACATAATTGTAGACGGACCACATGATAGAAGATGTTTTGCTGTTGGTAGGCAGTATGATCGATCAAACAGTTCTATAATTAATGTTGAAAATATAATTTGTTTGAAGAGAGCATTACTGGGCAGAAAGCAGGTTTTTGATGTGCTGACATTTAAAAGAAAATGTGTACTAATTGACTTGCCAAATTATGCTAATGTTTATGTATGTATCCCACCACGCTCCAGTGTGGAAGACTGAATGGAGAATGAAATGTGGTGTGTGGGTTCTTGTGCTCAATTTGTAACAACCTGACTATTTTGTGGCTTTGTAAATTTGTATATATTGTATATTTTCTAAATTTTGTATATTTTGTATATTATTGTAAATTTTGTAAATATGTATATATTGTGCTAAAAGTTGCCTTTGATAAATGGCATATAATAACTGAAATGAAGAAAAAAATGTGTTTTTTGATTTAATTGATTGTTAATTGATGCCTACTATATCAGCTATACTTTGACATAGGAAGCATTACCACATGTGATTCATTTGTACAGGCCTAGATAAATAAAAACTAAATAAATAATACTTAGGCATTAATTTAGACAATTATGTTATTATATTTAATTTGCTTATTTTGCATACAGTCAGATGCGTATCTGGGGCACCCCTGAGGAGGGCGTGCGGCACCCCAGGGTGCCTTGGCACCCCTGTTGAGAAACGCTGATCTAGATGTCTGCCCTGGGGTGTTGGATTTAAATTCCATTAACATTTGTCTTAAGTAGGGTGTAAATTGTGCATTTGAACATTACTTGTACAAACCCTGTTTTGTTCAATGTATTTTAAAATATAAGAGTCGGTATATTACCGTATGCTCTCTATCTATATATTGCTATATATTTTAGAATATATCTGCCGATTAATGATATATTTTCCAATGTATCGCAGTATAAATTCTAATATATTGCGGTATATTTTTCTTTCGTAAGGGTGACTCAATTCAGAGTCAAACATACGTGCTTGCTAATGGTCCACATGTCGTTCGCTAACTTGACCGAAGAGAAATTAAAACAGCCATTGTAAATTCCTCAATTCTGAGTAAAACACACGTGCTTTGCTAATGGTCCACATGTCGGTTAAGTTAGCTAACCAAAGAGCAATTAAAACAGCCGATGTTGAAAATTACTAAATTCAGAGTCAAACACACGTGCTTGCTAACAGTCCACACACAAAAACCCACCGATGAGTCTGGTAAAATGTCATGACTCGGAGTAAAACACACATGCTAACAGTCCACACATACCAGACTGGTCCATATAAACACACACACCTGCTAACCGAGGGCACAACTCAATTCAGAGTAAACCTTCGATAAAATGGTCAGTAAAAAATGAAGACCAATAAAACACACACGTGGTAAATTAAGCTAACAAGAGTGAGGCTCGGTTTAAAGTCACAATTAACATTATAGTTTGTGTTAACGTTAGCATCGATTTTGCAGTGTGTGAGACCCACAAACTCGACGGCTGCAATATTACTCACAAGCGTTACCTTTCAAGTAAGCCAACAAAAATTCTGACATTTTATCTTCAATAAAATCGATTTCAGTACTTTGCTCACTTACCTGGCTTACCGCCGTCCACTGCTGCCATTCACCTCGACTTTCCACCACTGGGATAGAAAATGGCGGCAGAAACTAAACCTAATTGCAGAAATGAGTGGCCGTGTTCTTGATATTACTCCAATAGGATTTACTGGGATTTACTCTTTTTTTTCCCTCCCACTCTAGTGGCCCTGGGAAATAATTACACTCAAAAATTAGTAAAAAAAAATTCTCTTTTAGAGTAAAAAATAATGGGAACTCTGAAAAAATTACTCTCTCATTTTTCCTGTGCATGCGACAAGAAATGTAAGGGTCGATGAAACGACACACTGTCTCGTGAATGACTTTGCCGTATATGGGCGCATTTTTAACCCAGGCCAACATGTGAATGTGTGGGCTTCCTCTGGCCTGAAACTCCACGTGAAAAAAGAAGTCGTCCACTTGACAGAGCGGTCGTGTCTTGGAGAGGATTAATTCACTCATGAGAGCATCGACGCGCTTCTCAAACATGCGCATGACCGTGACTGGGTTACTGTCACATTTGGCCTTTCAGTCCAGCTCAGAAAACTCACCAAGTGTCTGCCCTTGCTGAGATTTGATGACCTGAATGACTTCAGGTTATCTCATCTCTGCTGTCGAGAAGGTCAAGAAGAAGGTGGGTTTTCCCAACTGCCGGAGCATGGCATGTAAATCTCTGAGGCTTTTGTGCCAATAGGCCGGAGCGCCACTGATAGGTTGCGTGAACCGCGTCGCCTCTCTTGAATTAATTAACCTCTCCACTTCCTCTTTGTCCTGGAGCATGGAGTTGTTAATAACGTCTTTCGTAAGCTTCTTTCCTTTGCGCATCTGAATGGACATGCTGCTCCATGCAATGTGCATCTCCGTCACAAATTGGGCAAAGAAAAGGTAGCTTTAGTCTTCTGCGAAACGACTGTCTGCCCCAAAGAGTCTTGCATTAAAATACCGGCTCGGTGAAAGTTTGACAGGTCAGTCCTCATCCAGCGTGTTCTCTCCTGTGGGGAACTGAACAGGAAATGCCATGTCTTCCAGTTTGGGGATCGCAAAAAATCCAACCTTGGTCTGGGGCAAAGCTGGATATGCCGTCGCCGTAGGAAAGGATTTCCTGTGCGATATTAGGCGGTTGCATACACATATCCAAGGTAAGACCGGGGTGCACCTCCTCCTGCTGTTCAGCAGCTGAAATGCCCATGGCTACCTGAAGCAGTTCCTCATCCGGCAGGTCTTCTCCTCACTGCGCATTGTCCAAATCTTGATCATTGACGATTTTCGCCGCAATATCTTCAGACAGGATGTCTGGTGCGATGACAGGTGATGGCATGTTGGTGTCTGATAAAGAGGTGGTGCTTACTCCTTCATCCACTTGCATCAGCTCCTCACTAAGAACACCATCTGCTCCCCACTGTTCAGCATCTGCGCTGCCATGCTGAGTCTCCATTGTTTAGACTCGTGGTTGAAATCTTCCAACGAAGCCTCCTCATTGATGTTCACGTCCACATACTCTGAATGTTGCCGTTTGAGTGTTGTCAAGGCTGCCAGCACGTTCTTCATGTCGACTGTGGAGAAGTGCTGGTAGCCTTTGAAACTAATGTGACGCTTCCACTTCACCTGCAGTAGCTGCGCTTCATTTCGGGGACGTGGAAGACTAATTACATTTTCCACCTCCGATGGAACACAAACGACAGCTCCATGGACAGCTCGCTGTTGGCTTTTCGGCAACGCGGTAATTTTAGCAAATGGTAGTATTTTTGCTATGAGCTGTCTTTCTAAGATGTTACGTTGAGCCAATTCTGTGGGCATAGCTGCCATCCACAAACTGTATAGTGACTCTTGTTCTGCCAGTGGTCATCGAGCTGTGGGTGAACATACATTGTATCGTCTGGCAGCAGTATGTGCCAAATGTGTTGCCAATGAAACCAATGTCAGATCTATGCTGGACATGTCAGAAGAACAGTGCTTTACTGCTTAAGGCTTCAACAAAAGACTTGGAGGAGAAAACAGAAGCGGTTGCTAAAGCTGAGTAGCATCTGCTGCAGGCCACAACAGAACGCTCATACTACAACTACAAGGTCCAGGAGTGCCGCCGAGTTTTAGCTGAGAATGGCATCACCAAGCTGATGGCGCCCGGGAACACTGCACAAAATTCATCACGTGATTTTGAGGTAAGTCATTCTGTATTAATTTCCCTAACAGTTATCAACCTAGATGTTTTGTCAGGTTTTGTCACAGATTAAAAGGGTGGACATGGTTGTGTAGAAGAACAATGATTAAAGTAGAGATGGTAATAGGTTATGTTAAGCCTTCACTACTGTTTAAAACAGGAAGCATGATGCATTGAGTAAACAACTGTGCTTTATTTTTCAGGTTCACTACAGCTTTGACTTCGCGCAGCAGCTACATTATCCACATGACCCCAAGCAGCCAGGACCCATCTTCTTCAAGACACCTCGCAATTGTGCTGTCTTCGGTGTTGTAACAGAAGGACTTCCACAGATGGTGATCTTTCTTTTAGATGAGTCAATTGTAATTAGCAAAGGGGCCAATTGCGTGATCAGCCTTCTTGACTACTTTTTTGGGGTAAAGGAGACACACTTGCACCTACATGCAGACAATTGCTCCGGTCAAAACAAAAACAATGTGATGGTTCAGTACCTTCTCTGGAGGGTTATAACAGGCAGGCATCAAAGCATAACCCTCTCTTTCATGTTAGCCGGGCACACAAAATTTGCTCCAGACTCTATGTTTGGCCTGTTCAAACGCAAGTATAGGCATTCAACAGTTGATTGCTTGGCTGATATTGAGAATGTTGTATACCAGGCTTCTCCTAGTGGTGTGCTGATTCCCCAGCTCTGTGGTGATGAGACGGGCAATGTCATTGTCCCCATGTATTGCTGGGACACGTTCCTGTCACCGTTCTTCAGGAGGCTCCCGTCAATCAAGCCACTCCATCACATTAAATGTCGAGTGGATGGGAGTGTAATGTGCAAAATCCTATCCGAGTCAGAGCCAGTCACACACAAGTTACTGAAGTGTGTCCCTGATGATGTTCCTTGTGGGAAACCTGTTGTTCTGCTGCCTGAAGGACTTAGTAATGAAAGGAAAATGTATTTATTCAATGAGATTCGTGAGTTCGTAGCAGAGCAGTGCAGAGATTTGGTGTGCCCTGACCCAACAACACACAACAGTGTTCAGACTGATGAAAATAACAATGTTGTCTTAACAGAGTGGGTAACTTCCGTCCAACCCCCAACACGTGGGGTTGGAAGACCAAAAAAAAATCCACGTGGGCTTGCCAAAAGAATTAAACTGGCTTAGACAATCTCTTGCCCACCTCATACTGTCTTGACCACTTCCTGCCTTCTACCTCTGCCCCTCCCCCACCCACCATTCCCTGCTGTATGCTCTCAATTTTGTAATATTTTATGTGTCACAAGTGTGTGTGTGTGTGGTTGTGCAAATGCATGCAGGAAATTCAAATGCAATGTGTATTGTGTGTGTGTGTGTGTGAGAGAGAGAGAGAGACTATGTGACGTTATGATCTATGACTTGAGTAGTAGACAGCTCTATTGTAGCATCTTGGCGGCCGCCAACTGTACATAGTCCAATGACCATCACACAACCATTTAATATGGGATTTTTAAAAATGATTTACTTGTACAGTATGATATACTTTTCATATAACTTAAATGTCTGAAAAGAACCCATAAAATTGTCAAATAAGAGTTTAACTGTATGGCGAGTTTGGACTGTTTTATATTGTTTGGTGTACAGTCCAAATGTTACATAAATGCTCAGGAGACTGATGATCTGTAGCCTATCTACTGAATTTATTAATAAAATTACAGAACTTATTTTAAGTGACATGATTTGTGTTTGATAATTGCATGCATGATAAGGTTTATGTGGGAGCACTCCCCCATTCATTTCAATGGAATTAACTTTTTCACCATGCACATCATAAAGTTCAGTATCAGATTATAAAAGTATCAGAATTTTTCCATAAATGTGTCATATATCACCTGAAAGGGGAGAACGTAAGCTTTAATTTGATATATGACACACAGTCAGGATAATTATGGTTCAAAGATGCATCAGTGTTGAATATATGCATGGATATAATATATGCATACATTGGAATTTTTCAAAAATGTGTTTTTCTGAGCCTGTAATGTGCTAAATTTTTCTAATGGCCTTACTCTGTCAATTTAAAAGATATCAAAGTGAAATTTTCAGAAAATGTTCTTTAAACTATGTAGATTTACTTTACATAAAAAACAGCCAGTCACCAAAAATGACTTTAGCTGGGTTATCATAGGCAGGGTCACATGTGTACAATGTTACCAATGTTTGTATTTTTGTTTTATTTTGTCTTTGATTGTCAGCATGGTTACACAAAAACAATTGGAACCAATTTCCAATAAATTTTCAGGAAAAGGTGCAAGGTGCTCAGAATAAATCCCATTAAATTTTGTTGAATGTAGGTCAAAGGTCACAGCCACCAGAAATGTGTTTTCCCAATGATCAGAGATCTGGCATGTCCATTTCATTCCTGTATACTCAGTTTTACATATAGCTTCTTTTTGCTCTCACTGTTGATGTGCATTGACATCAGAACCTTGAAGGACAAATTTGAAGACTGCAGGTCAAAGGTCAAAGTCACAGTATAGGGCAGGATCATGTTTTGGCTACAACTTTTGAACTATTCATCTTACAGACTTCCAATGAACACCAAAATGCTCATCATTCAATTCTGCATCTTGTATTTTGATATACCTACCTACAGTATGGATGCAGTTTGGCTATGTAGCGGAAGAGGAGGCTCTACTGTGTTGACTGAAATCAAGAAAAAAAAATCATCCAATGTAAACAAAAATGCTGCTAAACAAGGCTGCATGCTACTACAGACTACAGGGGGTGCTAAAGGGGCACAATGAAGAATAAAACAAAAACGACAAAATACACTGCTTCCATTAACTCATTCACTGCCAGCTATTTTCTGAACAGCCAGCCTCACAGTGCCAGCAGTTTTGGAGAATCTTGAGTGATTTTTTTAGAACCAAAGAATATTGAGTTTTATGACTTTATGAACACAGAAAGTGTAGACTTCTATGAAACAACAAAAACAACACATAAAACAATGTGTTTGATAGAAAAACAGTCATTTATTCATAAACATGCCCTAGTCAGTGTACTATTTCTCTGTGTGTGATATGCTGTAAAACAATGTCCTGCATGTAACGCCACACGGCAGGAAACACACCACATCCTGGTCTCACTGCGGCGGCCGCTGCGCGCACAGACACGACACCTCCGTGTTGGCCTGGTCTTGTTGGGGGTGGGCATCAGCTTTTCCAGCCTGTGCCTCGCCATGTTGCCATCCAGCCTACTTTCAGGGTCCATGTTGTACGGTGCTCTGGGATTGTGTGCTTCGTCTGCCTGGGCCGTCTCCGCCTCCAGCACCCCATGCTGCTTCCCTGACCACATCCTCACGACCCTGCGTGTGAACTCCAAAAGTGACTTACATTGTTGTGGATTTCTGGCCCTATAAAGAACATATGCGTTAAACATGGCAATTTGGAACATGTAAGCCACAAACTTCTTTGACCAGTTTAGGGACCTCCTTATGAAGGGGTAGTAGGCCACATTCTGGTCCAGTTTATCCACGCCATTCATGTTGGAGTTGTAGGCGATCACACACACTGGTTTAAACTGGGTCACTTTATGTCTCTGCCCCCTCTGCCACACATCAACCCCTTCCATTCTGTCTTGGTGGCAGGTTGTCACCATCTTCACGATTCGTTTGTCCTGCCAAGCTACCACCATCATGCGCCCATTGTGCCGCACAATTCGTTCCCCTGCCCCCAGGTCAGACTTTTTGATATCCCGGATGATCAATGGCTCTCCCCTGTTTTTCCTGAGGGTTCCACAGACGTTTGTCTGTGCTCTCAGTAAGCGTTCGCACAGGGACACAGAATTATAGAAATTGTCCATGTAGACAGTATAACCATGACCCTGGAGACGATCAAGCAGAGAGAACACTATCTCTGGCAGAGTACTACCTTCACCCACATAAGGCCGCAAGTTGAAGCAGTACCCTGTCGCAGAGTCACACAGAATGTACGATTTTATACCATACTTCACCGGCTTTTGTGGGTTGTACACTCGGAACGATAGGCGCCCCCGCCACTGCATCATGCCCTCATCAATGCAAATGTTTTCTCCTGGCTGGTACAGTTCTTTGCATTTCCCAACAAGATAATCTAACACTGGGCGGACTTTGTACATTTTATCAGCAGTATTTTGTGTGGCATTGTTATTGAAATGGAGGAACCGCCATATAATTTGAAATCTGTTCCTGGACATTGTCTGGCTGAAATATGGTGTTGCATCTATTTCCTCTACACTCCAGTATAAGTCAAGGCTTGGCTTTTTGATGTAGCCAGTGAGGAAACTCAGTGCAAAGAATGTTTTCAGTTCTGGGACTGACACTGGCTTCCAGGCATTACCTCTGCTGTGTGGTAGCGCCTCAGGGTTGGCTTCAAAGTACTGACGAGCATACAAGTTGGTCTGAGCGCGAATATGCTGCAGCAGCTCATCTGTCACAAACAGGTCTAGGTAATCGGCCGGCTCATTGGAGTCTAAGTCCGCCGCAGCGTTCTGAGGGCCCGGTGTTGCAGTAAACGCCAACCCCAGGGGTTCCCAGCCGGCTTGACACCAGCCCTGGTCCTGGTCCTGGTCGTGGTCCCAGCCCCTAGCTGATACACCTTTCTTTCTTTGTCCTCCACCACGAGGAGGGATGGGGGCCCTGCTGGACCCACCACCTGTAACACATAATTACCATAATGATTAGCAACAGGTGCCCATAATACAACTGGAGGAAAATGGTGTTCATGTAACAAGGACTGAATGGGGGTTAATTCTTACCTCTGTCACGTCCATTATCGGAGCGATCTGGCTCCCGCTCCGGCGATGAGGCTGTGTCGGTGTCAGACGAACCAGACGGCAGCCATTCGTCTGACGTATCCGGGTCTGGTTCACTGGGACCCTCTGAACCGGATTCACCTGGGCCATGCTGGTGCCCTCGGTCCTTCGAAGGCACATGGTGCGCACCACACCCGCTCCCTCTGCCCTTCTTCTTTGCTGGGTATCTCCGACCTACTCTCCCTTCTCTTTCCCCCTCACCTGCCGCAGTATCTCCTGACATACTCCTAAACCTGCTTTCTTCCACCGCCAGCTGCCTCAGTTCGCTACATCTCCGCTTTTTCGCCATCTTCACTCAACCTCGTCCTTCTTCCTCTGCCAACACCAGTTGTACCCCACCCACAAACCGATTCCCATGGTCCCCGCCTACAGGATTCAAAATTCAATGAGTACACGCCTCATTTTCAGTGACAGGCGACAGGACCTCCAGGAACCAGGGGTCTAATGGCCAGGATGTAACCCGCCCAGAAGGCCCGGTTCTGGGGGTAAAAAGGCAGGGCATCTGGACCCCTGGAACCACATAGAACCAGGGGTCAAAAGGCCGGGCGTTAGACCCACCAATAAGGCTCTGGTGGGACTTAGAAAAATTTCAGATTCACTCTGGTAGTACCATGCCTCTGGTGGGACTTAGAATAATTTCAGCTTCACCCCTGGTAGTACCATGCCTCTGGTGGGACTTAGAAAAATGTAAGCTTCACTCCTGGTAGTACCATGCCTCTGGTGGGACTTAGAAAAATGTAAGCTTCACTCCTGGTAGTACCATGCCTCTGGTGGGACTTAGAAAAATTTCAGATTCACTCTGGTAGTACCATGCCTGTGGCGGGACTTAGAAAAATTTCAGATTCACTCCTGGTAGTACCATGCCTCTGGTGGGACTTAGAAAAATTTCAGATTCAGTCCTGGTAGTACCATGCCTCTGGTGGGACTTAGAATAATTTCAGATTCACTCTGGTAGTACCATGCCTCCAGTTCAGAAAAATGACAAAGTCCAACTTTCAGACGTAGCGAGTTTTGCCTCTTGGTAGTTGCTGGGGACCTGTCTATTTTGCCACACGTGATTGAGTTTTGCCTCTTGGTAGTTGCTGGGGCCTCCCCATTCAAAGTCAATGGAGACACCTTCTGCATAGTGCATTTAGCACTTTCTTGGGAGGTATTTTTTCACGTGCTTCCCCCATTTCAGAAACCACGATTTTAAGTGGTGTTCCTCCAGGCGCAGGCAGGCAGGATTCGCAGGGTACCTTCCCCGGACCAAAATGAAGGGACATCTGTTCCCTTTTGTTGCTTTTTCCCCTGCCATCCTCCGGAAGCTAACAGCAAGCCTCCAATGGGACTTGCTTCACCCCGGTAGTACCATGCCTCCAGTTTAGAAAAATGACAAAGTCCCACTTTCACACGTAGCGAGTTTTGCCTCTTGGTGGTTGCTGGGGACCTGGAGCCCCGTAGAACCAGGGGTAAAAAGGCCGGGCCTTGACCCAGCCTGAAGACCCCATTCTGGGGCAGAGGAGCAGGGCACGTGGACCCCTGGAGCCCCATAGAACCAGGGGTAAAAAGGCCAGGCTTTAGACCCAGCCTTAAGGCCCCATTCTGGGGCACAGTAGCCGGGCACGTGGACCCCTGGAGCCCCGTAGAACCAGGGGTAATAGGGCTGGGCCTTGACCCAGCCTGAAGGCCCCATTCTGGGGCAGAGGAGAAGGGCACGTGGACCCCTGGAGCCCCATAGAACCAGGGGTAAAAAGGCCAGGCTTTAGACCCAGCCTTAAGGCCCCATTCTGGGGCACAGTAGCCGGGCACGTGGACCCCTGGAGCCCCGTAGAACCAGGGGTAATAAGGCTGGGCCTTGACCCAGCCTGAAGGCCCCATTCTGGGGCACAGTAGCCGGGCACGTGGACCCCTGGAGCCCCAAAGAACCAGGGGTAATAAGGCCGGGCCTTGACCCAGCCTGAAGGCCCCATTCTGGGGCACAGTAGCCGGGCACGTGGACCCCTGGAGCCCCGTAGAACCAGGGGTAATAGGGCTGGGCCTTGACCCAGCCTGAAGGCCCCATTCTGGGGCAGAGGAGAAGGGCACGTGGACCCCTGGAGCCCCATAGAACCAGGGGTAAAAAGGCCAGGCTTTAGACCCAGCCTTAAGGCCCCATTCTGGGGCACAGTAGCCGGGCACGTGGACCCCTGGAGACCCGTAGAACCAGGGGTAATAGGGCTGGGCCTTGACCCAGCCTGAAGGCCCCATTCTGGGGCAGAGGAGAAGGGCACGTGGACCCCTGGAGCCCCATAGAACCAGGGGTAAAAAGGCCAGGCTTTAGACCCAGCCTTAAGGCCCCATTCTGGGGCACAGTAGCCGGGCACGTGGACCCCTGGAGCCCCGTAGAACCAGGGGTAAAATGGCCAGCCTTTATACCCAGCCTGAAGGCCTCATTCTGGGGCACACTAGCCGGGCACGTGGACGCCTGGAGCCCCATAGAACCAGGGGTAAAAAGGCCAGGCTTTATACCCAGCCTCAAGGCCCCATTCTGGGGCACAGTAGCCGGGCACGTGGACCCCTGGAGCCCCATAGAACCAGGGGTAAAAAGGCCCGGCTTTAGACCCAGCCTCGAGGCCCCATTCTGGGGCAGAGTAGAGCAACATATGGACCCCTGTGAAAAATGACAAAGTCCAACAAAATTTCAGCCTCACTCTGGTAGTACCATGCCTCCAGTTCAGAAAAATGACAAAGTCCAACTTTCAGACGTAGCGAGTTTTGCCTCTTGGTAGTCGCTGGGGACCTGTCTATTTTGCCAGACGTGATTGAGTTTTGCTTCTTGGTAGTTGCTGGGGCCTCCCCATTCAAGGTCAATGGAGACACCTTCTGCATAGTGCATTTAACACTTTTTTGGGAGGTATTTTTTCACGTGCTTCCCCCATTTCAGAAACCACGATTTTAAGTGGTGTTCCTCCAGGCGCAGGCAGGCAGGATTCGCAGGGTACCTTCCCCGGACCAAAATGAAGGGACATCTGTTCCCTTTTGTTGCTTTTTCCCCTGCCATCCTCCGGAAGCTAACAGCAAGCCTCCATTGGGACTTGCTTCACCCCGGTAGTACCATGCCTCCAGTTTAGAAAAATGACAAAGTCCCACTTTCACACGTAGCGAGTTTTGCCTCTTGGTAGTTGCTGGGGACCTGGAGCCCCATAGAACCAGGGGTAAAAAGGCCGGGCCTTGACCCGGCCTGAAGGCCCCATTCTGGGGCACAGTAGCTGGGCAACTGGACCCCTGGAGCCCCATAGAACCAGGGGTAAAAAGTCCCAGCTTTAGACCCAGCCTCAAGGCCCCATTCTGGGGCACACTAGCCGGTCACATGGACCCCTGGAGCCCCATAGAATCAGGGCTCAGGAGGCCAGGCTTTATACCCAGCCTCAAGGCCCCATTCTGGGGCACACTAGCCGGTCACGTGGACCCCTGGAGCCCCATAGAACCAGGGCTCAGGAGGCCAGGCTTTATACCCAGCCTCAAGGCCCCATTCTGGGGGACAGTAGCCGGGCACGTGGACCCCTGGAGCCCCAAAGAACCAGGGGTAAAAAGGCTGGGCCTTGACCCAGCCTGAAGGCCCCATTCTGGGGCAGAGGAGCCGGGTACGTGGACCCCTGGAGCCCCATAGAACCAGGGCTCAGGAGGCCAGGCTTTATACCCAGCCTCAAGGCCCAATTCTGGGGCAGAGTAGCCGGTCACGTGGACCCCTGGAGCCCCATAGAACCAGGGCTCAGGAGGCCAGGCTTTATACCCAGCCTCAAGGCCCCATTCTGGGGCAGAGTAGCCGGGCACGTGGACCCCTGGAGCCCCATAGAACCAGGGCTCAGGAGGCCAGGCTTTATACCCAGCCTCAAGGCCCCATTCTGGGGCAGAGTAGCCGGTCACGTGGACCCCTGGAGCCCCATAGAACCAGGGCTCAGGAGGCCAGGCTTTATACCCAGCCTCAAGGCCCCATTCTGGGGCAGAGTAGCCGGTCACGTGGACCCCTGGAGCCCCATAGAACCAGGGCTCAGGAGGCCAGGCTTTATACCCAGCCTGAAGGCCCCATTCTGGGGCAGAGTAGCCGGGCACGTGGACCCCTGGAGCCCCATAGAACCAGGGGTCTAACCCTGGGACCTATACCCGAAAAAAGGCTCCCTATCCCCGGCCACAATCTAGACACACCCGGCCCCTACTGGACCTCCAGGGACCGACCGCCCCAGTCGGTCCCTGGTACCCCAAACTTAAGCCCCCTCCTCGGGCTAAACCCCTTCAACCGGCGCCGTAAGTCAACCAGAGCCTTGGTACTACAAAACGAAAAAATATCAGAAATTTTTCTAAGTCCAACGTGGACTTAGAAAATTTTCTATCTTTCCATTTGTAGTACCAAGGGTTTTTTTTATTTTTTGGAATTTTTCTAAGTCCAAAGTGGACTTAGAAAATTTTCTATCTTTCCATTTGTAGTACCAAGGGTTTTTTTTATTTTTTGGAATTTTTCTAAGTCCAAAGTGGACTTAGAAAATTTTCTATCTTTCCATTTGTAGTACCAAGGGTTTTTTTTATTTTTTGGAATTTTTCTAAGTCCAAAGTGGACTTAGAAAATTTTCTATCTTTCCATTTGTAGTACCAAGGGTTTTTTTTATTTTTTGGAATTTTTCTAAGTACAACGTGGACTTAGAAAATTTTCTATCTTTCCATTTGTAGTACCAAGGGTTTTTTTTATTTTTTAAAATTTTTCTAAGTCCACATTGGACTTAGAAAATTTTCTATCTTTCCATTTGTAGTACCAAGGGTTTTTTTTATTTTTTGGAATTTTTCTAAGTCCAACGTGGACTTAGAACATTTTCTATCTTTCCATTTGTAGTACCAAAGGGTTTTTTTTATTTTTTGGAATTTTTCTAAGTCCAACGTGGACTTAGAAAATTTTCTATCTTTCCATTTGTAGTACCAAGGGTTTTTTTTATTTTTTTAAATTTTTCTAAGTCCAACGTGGACTTAGAAAATTTTCTATCTTTCCATTTGTAGTACCAAGGGTTTTTTTTATTTTTTGGAATTTTTCTAAGTCCAACGTGGACTTAGAAATATTCCAAAAAGGTTAAAAAAAACCCTTGGTACTACAAATATAAAGATAAAATTTTCTAAGTCCACACTGGACTTAGAAATATTCCAAAAAGGTTAAAAAAAACCCTCTTGGGATTAGGAGGAGGCCGTTTACCCAGCTCACGTTCCCTCTTACTTTATGTGAGTGTCTTTTCTCCCTGAGCCTCTCACGATGGTCTGAGACCCCAAGCTCACGTTCCCTTCTGCTCTACGGGAGTGCCTGTTCTCCCTGAGCCTCTCACGATGGTCTGAGACCCCAGCTCACGTTCCCTTCTGCTCTACGGGAGTGTCTCTTCTCCCTGAGCTGCTCACGTTCCCTTCTGCTCCACGGGAGTGTCTGTTCTCCCTGAGCCTCTCACGATGGTCTGAGACCCCAGCTCACGTTCCCTTCTGCTCTACGGGAGTGCCTGTTCTCCCTGAGCCGCTCACGTTCCCTTCTGCTCCACGGGAGTGTCTGTTCTCCCTGAGTCTCTCACGATGGTCTGAGACCCCAGCTCACGTTCCCTTCTGCTCTACGGGAGTGTCTGTTCTCCCTGAGCCTCTCACGATGGTCTGAGACCCCAGCTCACGTTCCCTTCTGCTCTACGGGAGTGTCTGTTCTCCCTGAGCCTCTCACGATGGTCTGAGACCCCAGCTCATGTTCCCTTCGTACCGCCCCAGTAAAACTCCCCACCTGCCAATGTGGGGTCAGAACCGGCAGAGCCGGACGCATGAAGAGAGAGCCCCGCCTGCTCGGGACTCACCTCACCGACCAAAGGAACCATAACTGATTTCATGAGCCATTCGTAGTTTCACTGTACCGACCTTCCAGCGGTTTAATATGTGGGACAAGCATATGCTGCTATACTGGAGGATCAACTAGGATAGCCCCGAAGGTGGAGCCCACCCGCGGCAGTGCGGTGATCCGAGGGGGCGGAGGAGGCGATCCAAGGCCCCCAGGAGAGTCGCCGGTCCCGAGGAGGGCATCCCCAACCCCCCCCTGTGAGCCCTTTAGTAGGGCGGGACGGGAAAGGGGCCTCCTCGGTTAGGGCGACAGACCTGGGCGGGGGCCAGGGAAAAGGAACACACCGCCCCCTCAGAGCGCACCGCGCGAGCAGCGCGCACCCCGGGGTTATACACAGCCGCTGGGGCCAGCGCTCCGCCGCCGGAGCTGTAACCGCGCCCACTGCCGTGTGTGAACAAGGATAAGAGAAACATAGTTATTTATAACGGACCCGTGTCAGCTCTGGCCGCCGTGACCGGGACCGCAACCCGCCGCCGGGTTAGACGGACCCCAGGCACCGCCTGGCACTCGCGGATACCGTTGGAGAGCCACTGAGGGAGACAGCGCATCTCTGTCCCGCATCCTCTCCTGGAGGCCGGAGCCCTGTCCTCCCCTCCCGAATACCTAACGTGTACCAGCCCGCAATGTTGAAGGAACCTACCGCTGAACCGACAAACGGAGAGCATAGGCCCTTCAGAGGCGGGGCTTCATAAATGCCTTTCGATCTGGAGGTTCGGAGGGCATAAATCCAATAAAGGGATCCGATGTCCCTCTATCTTTGCACGGGTAACGCACCCTCCGAAGCTGGCCTCTTATTACACTGGAGCACCACCAGTTAAAACTCTCGTTCCTTATAACGTGGATGTACTTGAAAAAATACCTCCCAGAAAAGTGCTAAATGCACTATGCAGAAGGTGTCTCCATTGACTTTGAATAGGGATGCCCTAGCAACTACCAAAGAGCAAAATCCGTTTACGTGTGGCAAAGTGTGGACTTAGAAATATTTCAGCTTCACCCGGGTAGTACCATGCCTCTATAAAAATATTTCTAAGTCCACAGCTTCACCCGGGTAGTACCATGCCTCTATAAAAATATTTCTAAGTCCACACTTTGCCACACGTAAACGGATTTTGCTCTTTGGTAGTTGCTAGGGCATCCCCATTCAAAGTCAACGGGGACACCGCCTGCATAGTGCATTTAGCGCTTTTCTGGGAGGTATTTTTTCAAGTACATCCACGTTACAAGGAACGAGAGTTTTAACTGGTGGCGCTCCAGTGTGGACTTAGAAATATTTTTATGGAGGCATGGTACTACAAAACCACACTGGACTTATACCTTTATATTATATAAATATGATTATACCTTCATATGCAGCCCCAGACCAGAGCGTTATGGGCGGATTAAACGCGCGGCTTCAGACCGCTGATCCCCGGTCCGTTTAGAAGGGGCGCATGCTCTGTTATTCTGCCCATAAACAGAGCATTATGAGCGGATTAAACGCGCGGCTTCAGACCGCTGATCCCCGGTCCGTTTAGAAGGGGCGCATGCTCTGTTATTCTGCCCATAAACAGAGCATTATGAGCGGATTAAACGCGCGGCTTCAGACCGCTGATCCCCGGTCCGTTTAGAGGGGGCGCATGCTCTGTTATTCTGCCCATAAACAGAGCATTATGAGCGGATTAAACGCGCGGCTTCAGACCGCTGATCCCCGGTCCGTTTAGAAGGGGCGCATGCTCTGTTATTCTGCCCATAAACAGAGCATTATGAGCGGATTAAACGCGCGGCTTCAGACCGCTGATCCCCGGTCCGTTTAGAGGGGGCGCATGCTCTGTTATTCTGCCCCATAAAAAGAGCATTATGAGCGGTTTAATTTACCTGGGCTTTACACCATGGTTCCGGGACATTTTAGGGGTCCAATCTGCTCAGGAGGATCTAAAATAGCGGAGCACTTGGAAACCAGTCTGATTTTCAGTGACAGGCTGCGCGAGACCGCTCCCCGCCCCTCGCCCGTGATTGACGTATATATGCGTCGATGGCAGTGAGCGTAAGTATTTCAATTGACGTATATATACGTCAATGGCAGTGAGTGAGTTAAAGGGGTCAAGGGCTCATAAAAAACAACAGTGGGTATACCCCATCCATTTTTCAAAACAATTATGTCAGGCTGTATGATTAAGTGAAATAGCACAACTGTTATTTCTGATAAGTGCACCGGAGAGTTGTCCACTATTCATGGAATGCAGTGTTCATAGTGTATGGGACAGAGGTCACTTCATGGAGTGGAACATGCTAAGAGACTTTGTTACTATTATTGACAGGAAACTTTGCATGGCTTCATACTAGTATCATGACCTTTGACCTTAAAGGTCAAAATCAAGGTCATATGATTTTTTCCAATTTTTTTTGGTCTGCATTTGTTCTCATTGTTTAACACCACAGAGAGGGTGTCAACATTGTTTGAGATCAATGCATTTTTTAGTCTTGCAGCCAAATATTTTAATATTTACTGCATGTGTGTGACCATCACCAGTCCTCCCTGAAAGCTGAGCAAACATACTTTATTAGAACTCTCTATTATAAGCCAGGGAGGGCAGTGCTACACCTCAGTGATGTGCAGGGGAAGCAAAGACTGGACAGGACGAACAGGGAAAGAAATTAATAGGCGGTGCTATTGCAGTTAAAGATTGTAAGGTGGTGTGTTATTCCCAACTACTAACTGTCCATCAACAAAAATAAATAAATAAATTGAGAAAAGAGAAGAAAACCAAAACAGCACAAAAGAAAAAGAGATTCGATAAATAAATAAACAAAAACGGTAGTGAGCACCATAGTTGTGGATGACTTGATAGTGTAAAATAGAATAGAATAGGCCAGAAGGGGACACTAGTGCAAGAAGAGAATGAGTTTAGGGTAGAGATTCTGGAGAGATTCTCAGCACATTCTGGCGGGTCCCATCATTCACTGAAATGGGACTCGGCAGTAGCTGACCCGATCAAACATGCAAGTGTGAAGGACCCCGAAGCCCAGGGTTAGGGGTTGGGGTGGCGGGAGGGTCGTCGTGCCCCGGGTCGCCTGGGTTGGTCTTGGTGCGCTGGGGGGGGTCTGTAGCTGCTCCCTCTTGTTCTCCGGGTGGCTCTCTGTGGATCCTATGGCCCAGGGTGGGGGTTTCCCTGTTGGCTTGGCCCTGCCTTGTCATGATTGCTGTTATGGGCGTCGGGGTCACACTTGCATGTTTGATTGGGTCTCGCCAGCTACTACCGAGTCCCATTTCAGCGAATGATGGGACTCGCCAGAATATGCTGAGAATCTCTCCACAATCTCTACCCTAAACTCATTTTCTTCTGCACTGGTGTCCTTGTCTGGCCTATTCTATTACATTGCATTCTATTTTGTACTATCAGGACATCCACGGTTGTGGTGCTCGGTGCCGATTGTTTAATTGTTTGTTTGTTGAATCTTTTTCTTTTTTTCTTTCCTCCTTTTGTGCAGGTTTGGTTTTCTCCTCTTTTTGCAATCTACTTATTTATTTGTTTTTATTGATGGACAGTTGGTGGTTGGGAATAACACATCACCTTGCAGTCTTTAATTACAATAGCACCGCCTGTTGGTTTCTGTCCCCGTTCGTCCTGTCCGTCCTGTCCAGTCTTTGTTTCCTCCACACATCACTGAGGTGCAGCACTTGTAAGGGAGAGTTCTAATGGGGGATGTCTGCTCAGCTTTCGGGGAGGACCGATGATGGTCACACACATGCACGAAATAGTATAGTATATGGCTGCCAGACTGGAATATGCACTGATCTCAAGCAATGTTGACTCCCCCTCTGTGGGGTTAAAAGATATATAAAAATAAATAAGTAAATGAATGAATAAAATAAGTGGATGAATAGAAAAATAAAATTTTAAAAAATAAGAAAATGCAGACAAATTAGAAAAAGGAAAGAAAAAAAGGGAAAAGAAGAAGGAAGGGAAGAAGAAAAGAAAACAAACAAAAAAACCTCTATTTGTTAATTCAATTCAATTCAATTTTATTTATAAAGCCCTAAATCACAACAAAGTCGTTTCAGAGGGCTTTACAAAAACACAATCAGCTACAGAAATACATGAAAAGTCCCAGGCATCCCCTGTCCTTAGACCCTCCTTCTCGGCAAGAAAAAACTTCAAAACCCAGTGGGAAAAAGAAGAAATCTTGAGGAGAACCACATTGAAGGAGAGATCCACTCCCATGGACGGACAGGCTATAGATTAACATCCATGTATAAATGCAGGAAGGGGGGCTGGTCCAGACAGGCAGGGGCGGTGGTCCGGGGTCACAGGTCGGCACAGGCGAGATACTGCAGATCCTGTCGTCCATGGCTCCTGTGCAGACACTGTCAGGAGAGCCACCACTCCCCCCAGGGGCGGGGGGAGCGGGGAAAGGGGACACCAGGTGACTAGTCATGAACAGACTTGGTATGAAAGATAGGTTGTAAAAGTTACAGAAACAGGTGAGAGGGAGAGAAAGAGAGGAAATAACTCAGTGTCTGTACTTCCCTTAGCATTCTAACTTCTAGGACAGCCTAGACTGAACTGTGACTCATACATCATGTATACATGATGTATGAGTCACATACTTTTTAACTAACCTGATCATAGGCTTTCTCAAACAGGAATGTCTTAAGCCTAATTTTAAATGTAGAGACTGTGTCGGCGTCTTTAATATTAAAGGGAAGCTGATTCCATAAGACAGGGGCCTGATAACTAAAGGCTCTAGCTCCTACTGTACTTTTAGAAACCCTAGGAACTTTCAATAAACCTGCATTCTGAGAACGAAGGGTTCTATTGGGTTGGTACGGAACCAGATCATCTTTAAGATAAGAGGGGCCCATACCATTAATGGCTTTATATGCAAGGAGGAGGATTTTAAATTTAATTCAACTGGTAGCCAATGAAGGGTTTGGAGCACAGGGGTGATGTGTTCTCTTCTATTTGATCCTGTTAATAATCTTGCTGCTGCATTTTGAACCAGTTGCAAGCTTTTTAGGGAATATTTAGGACACGCTACAAGTAAGGAGTTACAATAATCTAATCGTGATGTAACAAATGCATGAGTTAATTTTTCTGCAGTCGTTTTAGACAGAATATTCCTAATTTTGGCTATGTTGCACGGGTGAAAGAAGGCTGTTCTGCAAGTTTGGTTAATGTGCATTTTGAATGAAAGATCTGGATCAAATAAAACTCCTAAATTTTTAACTGTGGCACTGGGTGTTACACTTAAGTTGTCCAGAGTAACTATCTGGTCAGGTAGGGAGTCTCTCGCATTTTTAGGACCAATTATAACGATTTCAGTTTTTTCAGGGTTCAATAAAAGATAATTGGCACTCATCCAAGTTTTTATGTCTTGGACACAAGTACTTAGTTTATCTATTTGCCTGGTCTGATCAGGTTTAATCGATAAATATAGCTGTGTGTCATCCGCATAACAATGAAAATTAATGCCATGATTTCTAATGATGTTACCTAAAGGGAGCATATATAGTGTAAACAAAATAGGCCCAAGGACTGACCCTTGGGGCACGCCATAATTAACTCTGGAGGACTGCGATGATTGTTGATTGACGTGAACAAATTAGTAGCGATTAGATAAATATGATTCAAACCAGCAGAGGGCTGCTCCTCTAATACCTATATCATATTCTAATCTGTGCACTAAGATACTGTGGTCAATGGTGTAAAAGGCTGCACTAAGGTCTAATAACACCAGGACCGATATTAATCCGATGTCAGCGGCTAATAATAAGTCATTAGTAACTTATCTAACACCGTTTCAGTGCTATGATGGGCACGAAAGCCAGACTGTTACCGACTTTCCTCTCTGCTCATTTGTTTTTGTTTTTTTAGTTTTTTGTATATATGTATATGTTTAGTACTTCAGTTATTCATTATTGGTATTGTTATTATTGTTATTGTTATTATTTTTATTATTATCATAATTTTTGTACTATGCACTATATTGCTATAAAATGAATTAAGGTTATTGGTGAAGTGAAGAAGGGGTAGGATTAAATAAGATTATGCTTCATCCTACTCCTTTTTGGACATGTCATTGTTATTATTATTATTGTTGTATGGATTATTGTTGCACTTTGCACATGTTCAAAATAAATCATTCAAATCAAATCAAAATAAGTAAACGTCACTCAAATAGTTTGAGTCATCCAACAAAACTTATTTTTAAATTAAACCTTACTTAGAAAATGTTCTTAATAACAACTTCTGGGTTAACAGTGTAGAAGAGAATCTTACACATGAACAGAAAATGAAATTTAATATTAAAACATGACACTAAAATTATATTTTAGTCATTTTTAAGTGACCACAACATCCCCCTTTAAACACTCTACATTTACAAAGACTAAAAAAAGTGAAAGCAAGTGTAACCACTATAAAGAACTAGAAGAAAAACCAAAGAAAGCAGAAGCTTGCAGGACCACCGGAAGAGACTACACCTGAGCGAAGCTTCCAAACAATTTCCTGTGTAATGATTTTTCAGCATGTCCTCATCTCTAAGGTAGCTAACAAAGTGTTCCCAAGATGAGTCTGAAACTGTAACTCTGCCTTAACTGACACAAAATAGCTGACACAACTGAACACACATGCACGCACACACAGGAGTGTATTACTGCTCCAGCAGGGACTTAAACTGCTTACAGGACACACTGCTATGTGTGCGTGTGTATGTGTGTGCTGCAATTCCCATTGTAGACTTATGGGGACATTGATATGTTTACAGTCACACCATGGGGACCTCTGACACCATGGGGACCAAAATTCAGATCCCCACGAGGGTTAAATATAAATGTGGGTGAAAATGAAATGTATGCAAATGATGTGCACTATAAATAATTTTTTTCAGGAAGTCCCCATGTAACGTATTTTTTTTCTATTTTTTAATTAAAAATGATTTGTATTCATTTATTTATTTATTTAAAAAATGTTTTACAACTTGGTCCCCATTTAACTTGGAAAAATTTGTGTGTACATGTGTGTGTATGTGCTTGTTTTTGTGGGGACATCGTCATGCCATGGGGAACCCTGACACCATGGGGATCAAAATTCATGTCACCACAAGGGTTAATATAAATGTGTGTGAGAGAGAAACAAATAAAATCTGTGTACATAAACAGTTTGTTTCTGTAATTGTACGTCACACACTGTGTGGGTGTTGATGATGTGGGTCCCTCTGAGCTGTACGTATACTGTGCTTATTTATTTATGTATATATATGTGTATATATGTATACAGTGTATTACAACAGTCAAACACAGTTCCAGACTTGCAGCTGATGTGATGCATATAGAGTTTATATCTTCTGCTAATTCTCAGCTCCTGGTCTTTTCTCCACTAAATTAAAATACATTACAATACAATTTAGAATATGAAAGGAAAGAAGAGATGAAAAGCAGAGTTCTATATAAAATCACAGCTGAAAGGTCTACATCGAAGGTCTCAAACATGTGGCCCAGGGGCCATATGTGGCCCCTGGGATGAATTTGTAAAGTGCAAAAATTCCACATTCAAGGCTGTGGAACTGATTTTAGTTCAGGTTCCACATACAGAGTAATATCATATGAAGTAAAATAATTACAGAATAACCTACAAAATACAATGACTCCATATTTTCTTCTCAGTATAATGTGAATAAAAAATATGCCTATAAATAATGACAATTTCATATTTTTGTCTGTTTTGATGCAAAAAATATCAAACTAATAAGGTATTTACATTTACAAAGTATCTTGTAACCATATAATGTGAATACCCTGAACAAATATCAACAACCTGAAATGTCTAAAGAAAAGCAGAATTTTGAACATTTTCTGCTTCTATTACTAAGTGTTTAGTGTCTTTGTAAATCAGATCCATAATGCACATGGACAAAATTGAGACGGAATATTCTTAAAATTACACTTATTTTATTTTTTCAAGATATTTCACAATTGAATGGGTTTTTTGCACTAAAATAAAGACAAGAATTTGGAATTGTCACATTTTAAGCTCTAGCATTTTAAGCTTTTATTTTACTGGTCTGGTTAGGTGTCTAAACACTACATCCTTCTTTTCTTTGTTTTTTCATCTCCAAACAAAGAACAGTCCGGACCACCCAACCCTACCTCACAATAAAGAAAAACGAGGCAGTCAGAGGTGGCAGAAAATATAGCACATCTGGTTTCTGATGAATATTATGTCTTAGCACACCGTACATACACCCATGTCTACACTCACTGTACATATTCTGTACGTTAACATGGTGTTTTTAATTCCGAATTATTTAGTAAGAATAAAGTAATTTGGAATTAAAGCTATTTCCTTCATGTTTACATAGACATGTTAATTCAGAATAAGTGTTTACGTGGGAAATGGGTTTCTTCCACTCTAGTTATTTCGGCTTTAAGAGCCAGGGGGACAGAAGACCCACGTGAAATCTACCAGAAGAAAACAACCATATCCACTTTCTGTTTTGTTGCACACTCTTTCCATTATATGTAAAATAATTCTCCAATTAAATACTCAAGTTCACCGTGACTCCATTGCTTGCTTTGTACAGCCACCTCAGAAAATGTACACTAATGCAGTGTACACTAATGCAGTGTACATTAATTTGCTGCACATAAGGACTTTGCCTATGAACCATCGCCCATAGTCTGTGTCTTCTGTTAAAAACTGACAGAACAACCGCAGTCGCTGTAACCATGACAACACCTAGACCCAACAGGTTTTCAACGGCCATCTTCCAGCAGTGAAATCTCACAGGATGATATTTCATGAGAGTTAAGGCACTCCTTCCGAGAACAACCGTCAATGGAAACACGTTCAAAGCACAAATATACTGTGTTGAAATTTTAAGATTGTCGCTATTGTTTTGCGAAAAACTGTAATGGAAACATAGCTAATATTGAAGCGGAATTAAGTGTTTACATATGACAGGAATTATCTTATTCGGAATTAACATCGGAATAAACCAATTACTTTATTCAGAATTAAATTTAATTTAAATTTAATTGGAATTAGGTGTTTACATGCTCCTCTTAAAGCGGAATTAACTTTTATTAAAAATTAAACAGGAACTGGAAAAGCACTCTGAGAGTGCAGTCCTCCACCAAAGTAGACAACCCCCACTCCCACCCAGATCACCAACAAAACTAATCATTTATAGATCTTCCCATTAATAACTTACCCTGAGGTACATATTTGTCTGCAGTTGTGCATAAGATAAATAGTTGTGAATTCTCAAATGGCTCCAGTGGTGTATAAAATATATTGTGTGTATTTTATCCATGGAAAAATTATGACTTCAAATATTACAAGTACGACTTCAAACTTTACAGCCAGCCTTTCTTTGGTATGAATAGGACTTCCCATAAGTGGCTCAACTGTCAAAATACGTCATTAATCAATCACTGCGTGCCTGTGTTTGGGGTAAAAAAATCTAAATTATTTGATTAAAAACTCAAAATTATGAGAAAAAAGTTATAATTATTAGATAAGAAATGGAAAAATGATTATATCATGAGACACAATTTCTGATTTCTGATTTATTTCTCATACTGTCACATTTGTGTAGTTTGAAAAAGTAATGAGTCTATTCTGAAATTGTAAAGGGTACAGATATTTATATAAATATATAAAGTACAGATATTTATATAAAAATGTAGGGAGTAAAAGTAAAAAGTTGCCGGAAAAATAATTACTCAAGTAAAGTACAGATAGCTAAAAAAATCTATTTAAGTACAGTAATAAAGTACTTGTACTTAGTTCCTTCCAGCTCTGCATGTATGAATATATAATCATATACACATATATAGGTGAGGCTTGAGGAAGACGAATATTTCAGTGACAACTTGGACAAGAAGGAGGAATGATGCAACAACATGAAATCACATGTGAAGGAAGATGTTCTCCTGCTGCTCCTGTTCCACTGCTGCTTTATTCACACATCTTTCTGTGCATGAGTGTGAATCATCAACCTTTAAGGGAAAACAATTAGCTGTGTGTCTGATTCAGTGAGCCCATTTATATGACCATGAAAATCTGATAATTGTAGTAATCAGATGCAGAGGTGGAAGTAACTACATAGAAGTACTTCCTTTACTGTACTTAAGGACACTTTTTAGGTATATGTACTTTACTTGAATATTTATTTTTCTCGCAATTTTTTTTTACTTTTACTCCCTATTTGTTCATAAATATTATAAATTTATACTCTTTACATTTATATAAATATCTGTACTTTATACTCTTTACATTCTCAAAATAGACTTATTACTACACAAATGTGACAACATGAAAAATAAGTGGACTTTTTAACTCATAATTCTGACATTTTAGTGTCATCATTTAGTTTTTTTAGGGTTTTTTTTTTTTTTTTTTTTAATAATAAAAAAGGAAATACACACACAAATATATATTTTTTATTCAATAAATTAAATAAAATAATAATAAAATACATTTTAAAAAAACAAAACACATCTTGAAACCTTTGAAAAGTACGTTTTTCCTTGCACCTGTTTACTTCATGCTTTATGGGGACTTCCTGAAAAAAACAAGTTAATGTATTTATAGGGGACATCATTTGTATAAATTTGCACACTTCACACAGATTGCACCTACATTTATACTTAACCCTCCTAGGGACCTGGATTTTGGTCCCCATGCTGTCAGAGGTCCCCATTACATGACTTTATAAATGGATCAATGTCCCCATAAACATAGGATAACAAGTATATACATACATACACTCACACACTCTCTCGTTAGTTGATCAAACAGTGAAAGAGTTATAGAAGAAACAACAACTGAGGATCGCCTGTGGACAATGTACACACACACACGTTTGAAAAGTTTACTGATGAAACTGTGTGAAACCATTTGATGCTTTGTGAGACTAGTATTTACACTGTGACACTGAATCTATTCACTGGAATAACACCAGAGTGAAGCTCAGCTGTTAAACTGATGATATCACAGTTCACTTAATTTATTCATTATGGATTTCATTCTGTCTAGATTCATATTCAGGGATAAGTGCAAAAAAAAAAAAAGCCTGGAACCCTAAAATGGTAAATGGGCTACACATAAAGAGTTCTTCTCCACCTTCCCAAGTGCTTCATATTCACCCATTAGTAAGTGCTGCTGCTATGTAAGGTTGTACCAGAACTACTGGGAGCCCAAGTCATGGTTCAGTGTCTTGCCCAAGGACACTTTAACTTGTGGACAACCAGAGCAACCTTTCAGTCATTGGGGACAGTAGGTAGATGTAAACATTTTCATGACATAATTACCTCCACCAAGTAGGTATTTAATTCAGGTCCGTTTGTTTGCACAAATGGACCTGATTACACAAAAAGGTCCATTTACACAAAAAGTTCTGAACAGATTTTGATGAAACTTTCAGGAATGATAGATAATGGGTCAAGAAGAACCCATTAGATTTTGAGCAATGAAGGTCAAAGGTCAAGGTCAGTGATATTATCTCAGGTTTCAGACAAGGTAGAATCTTGCAGTTTTTTTCATTCACATCATCTCACCTTCGAACATCAGATGGATCAACACCTATGACACCATATCAAGCCTTGACGGAGGTCTGTTGTCTGACTGCCTTGTTTAACTGTTTTGTTTTTTTTTGCTCTAAAATGTAGAGGAAAGGATCAAATTTGTTTTAATGTTTTCCCTGAACTAAAATTAGTTTGACACCCGTGGTCTAGAATGTTCTGCTACCCATAGACAGCACGTCTATGGGCAGATGTAAACAGAACAAAAGCAAAAGCATAATAGCCAATGGGATGCTACATACGTGACATATTTACATAAATGACATAGTTACGTATAGGAGTGTACTGTATTTTTGTCTGGGAGGTTTCAGTTTCTTTTCGTAAATACAAATTTCTTTTTTATTCAGACACAAAAATATAAGGTAAAGGTTTTTTGTTACTTGGATTTTTTGTTTTTCGCAGAGGCTTTCATATGTAGAGGTACCACTCTACTATGAAAAGTTACAGAAAACAGAACAGATAATCCTTCAAAGGGAGGAAATTGAAAAAATCCCTTAATGTTTTGAAATTTAATGAGAACAAAAAATCACTCACAAGGAGGAAAACAGTTATAAACCTTAACTATATCAATAAGACCAGAATAAAACAAACACAAAATCACTCTTAAGGAGGAAGAAAAAAGGAATTTACAAGAAAAAACAGATAAGACATGACAAGTCTTGACATGGCAAGAATAGATGGTGAAATTTACATCTATAAATATATGAGTGAAACACTGTATTTGTATTTTAATTTAAATTAATATACCCAGAGGCAATGAAAACACTTTAAATTGTGTCTGTTTTTGCTCAGGCTCTGAGTTGTCCAGTTTGAGTCACAATAGTCACCTTATTCCACATGACTGATCATGTAAATCAACATGTTGAGTTGTTCCCTTAACAATACGTGTTGAGTCTAACATATGGAACTAGAAAAACAATCTGAGTGCAGACCTCCGCCAAGAATGCACTTATTGTCATTGTACAAGTACAATGAAATTGGAAGTGTAATTGACTTGAGGTGCCATAAAATTTATACTATATGTACACCCCATATATATATATATATATATATATATATATATATATATATATATATATATATATATATATATATATATATATATATATATATATATATATATATATATATATATATATATATATCAAAGTTAACACATTAACACACACACACTGATTTTTGTGTACCATTACACCCCGGTCCGGTTTGGTACAGCCCTATACTGAACGAATACAGTCATATATATATATAAAAATGAAAGTAGTAAAACATGTGTATTCTAGTTAACAGAAATATAAATGTCTATCTAACAATGGCACAATGTGCAGGGTGTAATACAATATAAAAAAAATACAATAAATTAAGAAAAAGGCAAGGCAAATTTATTTGTATAGCACATTTCATGTACAGGACAACTCAAGGTGCTTTACACAAAAACAGAAATAGAAGAAAATTAAAATGATAAAGATGCATTAAAAGACAATTAAAATCAAGACATAAAAACATTTTAAATATCAAGACATGAAAACATTTTAAAGCAAATAATAATTTAAGTAAAAGCTCCAGTGAACAATAATGTTTTCAGGCCTGATTTAAATGAGTTTGAGCAGACCTCAGGTATCCAGGTAGTTTGTTCCACAGTTGAGGAGCAGAGTAACTGAATGATGCCTCACTTTGTTTCGTTCTTATCTTTGGAACACACAGTAAACCTGTTCCTGATGACCTATGACCTCAGGGCTCTGGATGCTTCATAGGGAACCAGTAGGTCTAGGATGTATTTGGGTCCAAGGCCGTTTAGTGCTTTATAGACCAGGAGTAAGATTTTGAATTCTATCATTTGACCCACTTCCTGTGGCAGCAGCGTTTTGGATCAGCTGTAGCTGCCTGATAGATTTTTTGTTTAGACCAGTGAAGACACCATTGCAATAATCTAACTTACTGAAAATGAATGAATGAATTAGTTTTTCTGTGTCTGGTTTGGACAGAAGACCCTAGATTTTAGCAATGTTCTTTAGGTGGTAATAGGCATTTTTGGTAATGGCTTTTAAATGTTTGTTAAATTTCAGGTCTTAGTCAATAATTACACCTAGATTTCTGGCTTGGTTTGTGGGGTTTAGTGACATGGACTCAAGGTGAGCACTGACCTTTGACCTTTCTTTTTTGGGGCCAAAAACAATCACTTCTGTTTTGTCCGCATTAAGCTGGAGGAAGTTCTGGCACATCCACTCAGTGATTTGATGAATGCATTTACTCAGTGTCAGTAAGAGGCTGTAGTCGAGTGATGACACGGAAATATAAAGTTGTGTGTCATCTGCGTATGTGTGGTAAGAAATGTTGAAATGCTCTATGATCTGAGCCAGGGGCAGCATATAGATGTTGAACAGAAGCGGTCCCAAAATTGACCCTTGGGGAACCCCACACAACATCTTTGTATTCACTGACCTGTGATTGCCAACTGAAACGAAGTAGTTCCTATCTTGTAAATAAGATTTGAACCAGTTAACACAGTGCTCGTCAGCCCCACCCACTTTTCCAGTCTGTCAAGCAGTATGTCATGGTCAACTGTATGAAATGCGGCACTGAGGTCCAATAGTACTCGGACAGAGGTTCGGGATGAATCATTATTCAGATGAATGTCATTTGATCAGTGCAGCTCAGCTCAGCTCTCAGTGCACCACTCAGTGCTCGGAATCCAGACTGAAAGTCACTATAAAGACTGTTTTGCACCAAGAAGGCATGAATTTGCTGAAAAACAACTCTTTCAATGATTTTTCCCAAAAATGGTGTGTTTGATATGGGCCTGTAGTTACCTATTACTGAAGCATCCAGATTAGGCTTTTTTTAGAAGAGGTTTAATTACTGCAGTTTTCAAGGCCTGAGGAAACTGTCCTGACTGAAGAGAACTGTTTACTATCTGCACTATATCTGAAGCTATACAGTTAAAAACATTTTTAAAAAATTTGGTAGGCAGATGGTCAAGGCAGCAGGTTGTTGACTTTAACTGTTTAAGAATTTCCATCAGTGATGTGTAATCTACAAGGACAAAGTGTTCCAGATGACAAGAAAATACACGTAATAAAAACATCTTTCCTGAGCTGGAGCTACAGACTGTCTGTCTTATCTTTAATATTTTATCTGTAAAGAAAGCAGCAAAGTTGTTGCATGACTTTTTGGACACCAGGTCAAAAACACTCGTTTGAAGCTATTGGATTTGTTAGTCTGTCACAAAACAATGTGCGTGCATTATTACTGTGTCTGTTGATCATCTCAGAGAAAAAGGACTGCCTTGAATGTTTGACTTCCTGGTTATAGTCCTGCCGACTTTCTTTATAGGTGTCATAGTTAACCTGTAGTTTGTTTTTTCGCCACTTTCGTTCTGCCCGTCTGCACAGCCTTTTTTTTTAGCTTCACTGAAGCAGCACGCAACCAGGTTGGCCTTGGTTTTCGTGAAAGGACTTTAGTCTTTATTGGGGCGATGGAATCAATGACCGTTTGAACTTTGGAGCTAAAACTATTTACTAGGTCATCGACAGGAGCTGAAGGCAGTAGTGGTGATGGTATGAACGCTTCGGTGAATAATGTACAGGTGTTGTCATTAATATAACGTTTTCTGATCATCTCACTCTGCTTTTTGTCAGGATTAGCGGGGGCAGTAGCTTTAAAGAGGACACAATAGTGATCAGAGAGAGCCACATCAGTCACCATTACCTCAGAAATATTAATACCTTTGGTAACAATTAGATCTAATATGTGCTCTTTGTTATGTGTTGGATCCTTTACATGCTGAGAAAGCCCAAAATTATCCAGAATATTCAAAAGTTCTTTAACACTTCCATCATTACAGTTGTCAACATGAATGTTAAAATCACCTGCTAAAACAATACAGTCAAAGTCAATGCACCTTATTAATGCTATCTATCTATTAATCCCATCTGGCAGTGTTCAGTGCTATTATGGCCCTTGGGTAAAAGGTGTTTTTAGCTGGCATTCAATGTCCAGAACCTTCTACCTGGAGTTACTACCAAGAAAATGAAAAGACAGGGAGGGTTCGGTCCCTGCTGATTTTCTGCACATGCTCAGACAGTGGGAGCTGTAGAGGTGGTCTAGGGAAGGAAGAGAGCATTATTATGTTTAATGCATGTGTTTATATCATTATGTTTATTATTGTACAAGTAAGCCAAATAACACATTTAAGGCATCAAAATCTGCCCACCCAATATACTGAAATTGTTCAAATTAAAAAATAAATAAATAAATACAAACACTTTTAATCAAAAAAACATTGGATTCCAAACTGGTGTTGAGTTTTCATTGCCTCTGAGTGTATTTTAAATAGTGGTGTATGTATCATACTAGTGATATGTGCTGATAGTGCAGCTGAAAAATGCACATGATCAAAAAATGACTTCATCAGCTGTGACTCCAAACGTCATATGTTTACAGAAACAGTGATCTAGCATGGATGCACCATGACAGCAGGACGTCTGGGTCTGAGAGACGGCTGTGTCCAATTTCTGGCACTTCCACTTTCCTTCATTTGGAGTGGACTTAAAAAGGGAGCCATCCCTCGAAAATGAAGTCAGAGGTCTAATCTTTCCCTTCAGTTAAGAACCCACTTTAGGGGGAAAAAAATGTCTTGTGCTATAACGTTAAGCGCAACTTTCTTTGATGTACAGTTACAGTTGCAGATGTTATAGTGTGTGAAAATGCTGTCACCAGATGTAATGCTGCCTCTTATGTTGGGTTTAATAATTCATTTTGCCTGTTAAACAAAAGGAGTACAGGGAAGCTTTCTCTTCCTGAGCGCATCAATCCAACTTTGTCTCTTAGTTTATTTTTATTCCCTGAGGCTTAATTACAAGTTATTGTATGCCTTGGGTAAAGTGCAAAACAACGTCCTACTTATTTTGTAGGATGTGATATAATGATGTGATTCACAGTCATAAAGGCAATGATTATGTGACAAATATTTTTTAAAAAAAAACAGTCCAGCTTTGATTATCTTGTTTGCTTTTTATTGTTTTTGCAGGGTTCGAACAGAATTCTGGGTAATATGATCTTCCATTTTGTTCATACCCCACTCGGTATGAAGGAAAAGTTTGAAGTGATTTTTAGCACTTCGACTCGGCCTCGAACATAATGGGACAACCACACTTTCCTGTGAATGCGCAAAAGCGAGTGTTAGCGGTGAAAGGTAGCGTTAGTGCTGGTAATGGGACAAAGCCTTTGACTCATATTTACAAACCTTCAGTCAATTGTTGTTCCATATATGCAACTTCATGTCCTCGTCTCTCAATCAACTCGCCAAAAATCTTTTCAAAAACCACTTTATTTTTCACCTTCATTAGTATATCTCAGTTTTTATTGCCAGCCCCCATTTTTTCCCACCATCAATCTGTCATCTGATCAGTAGACATAACAGTTTTATTTCCATCATATCACCAGGGTGATGGATCTTGTCATTACTCAGGATTTCTTTCTTTTCCTTTTTTCTTTTTTTGGCAAATGCAGCATGTTAAAGAACGTACACCCAGGCAGCGGTGATTAGCAATTAATACAAACACACACATCTGAGTTTAAACACGCATATGCACACACCGAGGAATCCTACTGAGCTGGAGTTTAATCAAACCACTGTCACTGTTTGAGCAAACACACATCCTGGGCAATATCACCTACCCCCTCCACCACCAACCACCCCCTCCACCATACCTTGATGAGGCAGCGGAGCAGCCACAGCGGGCAGCCACAGCGGGTGGCTCGGTGCTCCACGACTGAACACTACAGTACAGGAGGTCCTACGTCTCCACAGCCATCAGGCTTTTTAACAGTGTAGTAGTGGATGGGGGTTGAATGTCTCTGTATACATCGACTAATGCAAACTATTTTCGCCGGTTAAGCGGCTTGACTTCAACTCGAGTGGCTGAAGCAGCGTGCCAGTCAAGAGATGGACAGATTTTTAATCTAATCATATGCAAGGATTTTAGATAAGGCCCCTCCTTTGAAAACAGCTTGGTTGTGGAAGATTCCCAGATGGTTCAAGGGACAAGAGCAAATGGTGGACACAGCAGGTGTATTCATTAACTTAGTTTAAAGTTAAATTGTAATTCTTCAGTTTTCCTTAACTTTTTCTCTTCTATCATCATTTAAATTTTATTTCACAGGAACACCAGCCCTCTGCAGATTAGAGAAGGTTCTGACCAACAAGAGGGTTGTGAAAGATGTGGAGAAACTGAGCCCTCACTACCAGACATAATGATGTCTGGAGGCTTTTCATAGTGTCATTCTACGTTTTGCACCCAAGAATGTGGGTTTTTTTTCCTTGGAATGTTACGCAGATACATAAGCCATAACTGTACTGTACAGACACTTGCATGTATGGTTCTATCATATTTCTAAGTGAAATTTTCCCTCCACAGACTATATCTGACACATCGCCTCACGCAGTGTTACACACAATGAAAATGCTGGAGGCCCCCAAGCAAAAATATCAGCTGGTTAAACATTGTTCTGGGTAAATTTCCTCAAATCCAAGAAGGGAGAAGCCACAGTAAAGCCAGTTAAAACTCAACTAATCTTCAGTAAGTTTTCTGACCTTTTACTGAAAATCATTATTTCCAATGATGTTACTTAAAGGGAGCATATATAACGTAAACAAAATAGGCCCAAGGACTGACCCTTTGAGGCATGCCATAATTAACTCTGGAGAACAGCAATAATTGTTGATTAACGTTAACAAATTTGTAGCGATTAGATAAATATGATTTAAACTAGCAGAGGGCTGCTCCTCTAATACCTATCTCAGATTCTAATCTGTGCACTAAGATACTGTGGTCAATGGTGTCAAAGGCTGCACTAAGGTCTAATAACACCAGGACCGATATTAATCCAATGTCAGTAAGTCATTAGTGACTTTAACTAATGCAATTTCAGTGCTATGATGGGCATGGAAGCCAGACTGAAACTGTTCAAATAAACTATTATCCTGCAGCAAACTATTATCCACAGCTGTTTAACTATTACTCTTTCTAGAACTTTTGATTAACACTAACCTAGTGGTTAGTGATATGGGTGCCCTACCGCAGCTTCATCAGCCTGGGGACCTTTTCTCCGGTATGTGTTGTTTTTTTTTTACCATCAGCACAGTAGCATGTTTTGTGTTTGTTGTTTTAGTCTGATATTTTAGTTTGGGCTGGAGATTGGCGGTTTACAGCATTGTGATAACATGGTTTATTTATGTTAGCTTAACTTCTACCATTGATAATAGGTCATAAAGATCTTTGATAGTGTTTTTAAGGAAGCATCTTACAAAAAATAGGACATTGTTGCGTACAATATACATGTGTTCCACTTTGTTAATAGTTTCAAAGAACATAGGAATAGAGCAAAAATTTAAGGACTGAGGACTCTTTCTTTTCTTTTTCTCTTTTTCAAAGTCAAAGTTTTAAACTGTGACTTCATTTTGACACAATTGAGTTTGATTTGATGGAAGGTAGGGGTTGAAATGTTGAAGAAATGTTTTGCACTCCTTTGTTTACTCTTTTTTATTTTTACGTACTGTGTCAGATATTCCCTGCTGCATTTTTCACTTTTCTCACATACACTTTTGAACATATGTTACAGAACAGTACATACTGAAAGTTGAACATGCATCAATACAAAAGTCGAGGCTCTGTGGAGACTTCAACTAACTCATTCAGAGTTTGACTGCAAGCAGCTAAAGGCCATCTGGACGAGATCAGACTGGTGAGGTGGAATGTCCAAAGCCTTAATCATCTAATTAAACACAATGAGGTCTTTTCACATTTGCATAAATCAGGGAGCTAAATAGTATATGAGAGCAGGTTTCACAGACATTTACCACTCCTCATTTAACTATGAGGCTAAGTGAAGGCTGTTATGTCATTATTCAAGCTTCTTTACACAGTATATCTGTAATACTGGCCAGTATGACAATATGATTAATGACTGTGCACTGCATACAGAACCCCCCCCCCCTTAAAATCCAATCTGCGTCTGCTTCCAAACCTTAATTCTTCTGTATGACCCACAATAATTTTTTAAAAATCCCATCACAGATTTCTATGTGTTCTGTGCCTACAATGTCTGCTGTCTGAATAGGTTTTTATGGTATGTACTTGCATTCTGTTTCTGTATTCCATAGAGTTCTTGTTTGGCACATGTGATGGGAAAACTGTTACTGCAGCTCTACTGCTGTAGGAACCTGAAGTAATTTCCTGTAAGGGATCAATAAAGTATCTATCAAACAATCAATTAATATTTATGCCAAACAACTGAGACAATAGACAGTTCTTCCAAAATGTATTCTCTCTCCAACTGGACCGCAGGGTATGTGTGTGTGTTGGGAAGGGGATAGGGGGTTCAGTTGTGTTCTGCAGACAAACACTTGAATGCTACAGGGCTAACACTCCATTAAACAACTCAGCCCAATGTGTTAATTTCTTCAGATTTATGGGAGAGTGGAGTCATGGACCAAACCTCAAAATACTTCTTGTTGGACCACAGAGTTCTGTCCTTTTTAATCAAAAAAAAAAGTATGAAACAATAGTCAAATCATATGCAATATAAGAAATCATAGCCATTGCAACATCTAACAAGTAGTTTCAGGCACAAAAAACCCCACCTCTCACAAACATTTTAGCCGTTAATGGCCTCTCAAAATATAGGACTATGCATTTGACCTTTCAAGGTCACTCAAATTCATGATGTAATTTTGGAACAATAGTAATTGAGTACTTATTACTACTCTGTTTGGAGTTATGACCATTTAAAATCAAGTTACCTTGATTTTTATCTTTCAAGGTAATCAAAAGTCATGACACTATCTTGAAGATCATGTCAAGCTTCCTATCTGTCAATAATAGTACCCAAATCTCTAGCTCCACTTGTTTTTCTATCATTTAGTCTATTTTAGTTTTTTAGGGATTGATTCAGTGACCCCTGACCTCTTGGGTCAACATTTGGTTGAAATCTATTCACACAATATGCAGGATTGAAAGGCCGGCAATTTGGTGTTCATTGGAAGTCTAGAAGATGAACAGTTGAAGTTATATCCAAAAGTCGATTTCATAATTATTGTGACCTTTGACCTGCAGTCTTCAAATTTGTCCTTCAAGGTTCTGATGTCAATGCACATCAACAGTGAGAGCAAAAAGAACTGTGTATACAGGAATGAAAAGGAAATTCATTGTGAAAACACATTTTTGGTGACGTTGACCATTAAATTAAAATGTAATGGGATCACCTCACATCTTCCATGAAAATTTCATGGAAATTGGTCCCGTAGTTTTTGTGTAAATTTGCTGAAAATCAAACAAATGGATAAAATGAAAAAGAAAAAAAAAATACCCCTTGCCTCTTCTTTGGGGGTGGGTGAGTTAACAGTGATTGAAGACAGATTGATACCAATTTGATCAAAGTCAGTGAGGCTCACCAACTGCAAAACATATGAAGGTAAAGATCACTACTACAAGCAGAAAAAGACCCCTTGATGAATGAAGAGGCCATTGATATGTGCATCAAATCCTGGCAGCAGTACTTTGAACCTGATGAAAGGGCCAGTAAAATGCTAAGCACACACATTCTGCATCAGCACTGAACATCTATCCATCCACCTTCTAAAACGCTTTATCCTTGAGGGGTTCATAGGAATGCTGGGGCCTATACCATTGAAGAATGAGCTCTTAAAATGCACTGATTATCTGTATTAAGTGCAAATATAGCTTTAATACAAAAACTGTTGTTAAATCTGATTGTTCAGGTTACACCACACACACACATACACACACACTCACACACACACACACATACACACACACTCACTGGTTTCTATGGCTCATGAAGAGGTAAGTTTGTAATCATCACTTGTAGATAAAGTAGCCATTGGGTAGTGAGTGTTTTTAAATGTATTTATTTTTTTGATGAAAATAAAATACCATTAATTTTTTTTAATAAATGTTTAAAAACAAAATTATACAAAAATACAATTAAAAAAAGATAAAATCTTCAACCCTTTCAAACATACATTTTTCCCTTTGCACCTGTTTCCCTAATTCTTTATGGGGACTTGAAGAAAAAACAAGTTAAAGGTGTTTTATAGGGGATGTAATTTGCATACAATTGCATACTCCATACAGATTTACATTTTACTATTGGGGACCTATATTTGTATTTAACCCTTATGGGGTCCTGAAATTTGGTCCCCATAGTGTTAGAGGTCCCCATGGCGTGACTTTGTAAGCACATTAATATCCCCATAAAGATAGAAATACATGCACACACACACAGACACTTGCTCCTCCTGGTCCTGATAAGTGGACTCAAAAGACCCTTAGGGTATCAGCAGACCTGATGATGATGATGCTGGAATGAGTGTAAATGCAGTTTTATGCATGGAATAGGGGGCTCAGTACGCAGCCCTGAGGGACTCCCAGATGTTTTACCACAGTATTAAGAGTGGTAGGATTTTTATTTTCAAAGTAGGATATGCTGCCAACTTTTCTGAGGTCACAAAGGTATCATGAAATCTCTCACAAGGCTCATTAAAGTGAATTCAAGTACCCACCAGACAGTTGCCTGGTTTATTTGGCTTCACCAGATGTGTCTTATGAATCCATGTCAGCAGAGTCGGTCCTGCTGTGAGGAGTGTATCCCTCTATAATTGCACCAGAGCTCATCTGAGGGCAGGTTCCCAGTTATTATGTGATACATATGAAACATTCATCAGAGGCTGGTAAACAGGAATACAAGCACAACTGTCACTCTAATCAAATCCAACATGTACAGTTCTCCAGATAATTTGGGCCAGATTATGTTTTCAAAGAGTATTAGACGTTTTTCTGCTCTGGAAAACTCACAAAAGGGTCATTCCATGTCACAGCATCCAAAAAAACAGACATTACCCAGGTCACCCTCTCAGAAAATTCTCAAAAAAAATATGTTCATCTTATGGACTTGTGAAACAATACTAAGTTTTAGACCCATATCCCTAATAGGTTTGAAGTAAAGGACTTCCGAAATTTGGGGTATTTTTATTTTTTTATTTGAGTTTATTTTTATTTTTTTAATTTATTTTTATTATTTGAGTTTGGCCCAACTTTGGCCCCACTGCTCCTCTATCATTTAACCTACATGTTAGATTTTTGGTCTCTCTAGATAACCAGATAACCAGAGCCATAATCTATGTTCAGATTATCTCTATCTAGGACAAGGACATTATTTGACCCCCCTGGGCCCATGCCAATGCGCTACCATACCATACACTTTTTGTATTATTTGGGTTTTTTTTTTAGCTTGTTGGTACACTAAGATACATAATTTGCATGTGCAGTACATGTGCATCATCATACAGTGGTATCACTGTGAATTCACTGTAAACTACTGTACGTCATGACCTACTTTGTTCTAAATACAACACAATCAATTAGCATTTGTGTGTTGCCTTATTTACACACTACATATACATATTTTTTTTTATTTGGATGTTCATTGCATTAATAATATATTGTCCTTTGTCATTCTTATAATTCCTTTTAAAGCACAGGCATCAAACATGTGGCCCGGGGGCCAAATCTGGCCAAAGGGTTCAGTCCATCCCTTTGGATGAATTTGTGAAATGTAAAAATGACACTAATATATGAATGCTTTTATTTGAAGTTCCACATTCAAACCAATTCACTCTCATACAAGAACCTATAAGTATTCATAAGTCAAATGTTTTCTCTTTGTAAATGTAAATGTTTTCATTTAGTCACACGAAAACAAAGTAAAATTTTTCCCAAAAAAATCTGTATAAACAGAACCAATATGAACAACCTGAAATGTCTTAAGTGCAATTTTAATAATATTCCACCTACTCCTAAATGTCTTGTGTATTTGCAATCTATAATATAAACACGTAAATGATAAGCTAAAGCCTAATAATGTTAAAAGGACAGATTTATTTACATTTGTTTATGCTATTCACTTTGTTTGAAAGGATGGTTTGTAGATGTAAACATTTTTATCATGTAAATTCACTTTTTTTTGCTCAAAAACACAGACAGTTTATGGTTGATTATTATTCATATATTTGTATGTTTTTATTTTACTGGTTCAGCCCACTTCTGATAAAATTTGGCTGAATGTGGCCCCTGAACTAAAATTACTTTGACACCCCTGATTTAAATCCCTACTCAGATAAGACTAGTTTTATGGGGGGACCTGGTGCATTCAGATTAACCCACATGCATTCACACAAATAATTAATTACAAGTACTAGTTACTTCCCCCCAAAACTAACTAAAATGTCAAAGAAACAAAACTGTTTAGCAGAACAGTTGAACAGGGTATCCATCCTTGTTCTGTGATGTTACTTTGGATGTGATTTAAGATTAAGATGCTTCCTTCATTAATCTATGTGGTACACCTTGCACCAGTTAAAACATTTGCTCAAAACATAAACAAAACACAAAGCTAGAACTTCAATAACAGCCAGAGACTGGGACAGTAAATTGTTACCATGAAACCCAAAATGACATGACATGACAGGTGGTCTACGGGACTTTATGCAGAACTGCAGGCTGGTGGCAACCGTTAAGTTGGTTTTTTTTACACCATATGTAGCAGCAGAATTTACTGGAATATCAAACATTTTCTCTGTGTGTGACGGTTTAAAATGAGCTTTTAACATAACATCAGCTCGACCGATGTTATGTTATGTTATATGATTCATGTTTATAAAGTGACTGCAGTGTGTGTGTGAGCCGACAAACTAACTGTTTTCTTTTTTAAGTGACCGACTTCAACCGGTTAGTGGGGCTCAATAATGGGTCAAGATTTTTTAATGTATTTCATCATCCCTAGTCCACGTCTAGTCTTGTGATTTCCTCCTCGGCTGCCCCTTTGTTTTGGCGCTTTTTGTAAGTGACGTTACCATAGCAACTGACACGATATAAAAACACCATCAAAAGGTTCCTATGGGGCCATTTCTACATGGAGACGGAGACAAACGTCTGACAGGACAGGGCTAA
The DNA here is from genome assembly GCA_020466265.1 of Siphamia tubifer. Lineage (NCBI taxonomy): Eukaryota > Metazoa > Chordata > Actinopteri > Kurtiformes > Apogonidae > Siphamia > Siphamia tubifer. The sequence goes on from CM035793.1 coordinate 7,849,356, forward strand.
CTCATTGTCCGGTCAAAAGTAGTCCCCCCCCAAAAGACCCGGAAGTTCTGATAGTGGAAACACGCCTGTAACGCGTCACATTATTTCACGAGTAACGGGGATACAGTTATGGATAAAGTAATTAAGTAATTACTCCGTTACTCGAAATGCGGCTGCGTTAGTAGCGCCGTTGTCACTAATGCTTTTATTCCCAGCACTGCTGATGGGTTAGTAAAACATTTCCATGCCTCTACAACTTGCTTCTAGCTCACTCGCTTGTTTGCTACTTTACACATGGAATATTCGTTAATGTTCCTGCGGGTTTAACTGTCACTGCAAAAGCCAGAAGTTAACTGTGATGTGATGAACCTTTGCGTACTGTACAGTGAAACTGAAAAACAAGGGATGTTTCAATACCCAGAAGAACCTTGACATTTTGGTCGTTGTCATGAAGGAACTTTATTCGGGTTCTACTCTACTCTAGTCCTACTCTAATAGACTTTTAGCATGATTCCTCTGTTTTAGTAGAATCTGTGTCAGACTGTGACACATTCCACCCCTCCAAAATAAGAAACATGGGAAAGGGAAGCACCAGTGACAGAGCGTTTGGTTCACTGTTTCTGTATGAAAGTAGACTGTAGACCCCTTCACAGTCAACGTCATTCAAACATAAGAGGAAGTTGTGTGCACAGACCGGACTAGTGCATGGAAACACTGATATAGGTGACAGACCTAAAGCATCATTTTGAAATGTCCAGTTGTTGTGTTGTCAGTTGTCAGACCTTGAATATAACTGCTGCAGTATGACTCAATCCTACAATGAAGTGCATACTGAAAATAAAATGAAAGATATGGGAAATATACAAGTAAGTGGTTAAGTAATTAACCTGGGTAAGTTAAACCAGAGGAAGTGATAAACCTGCTAACAGAGTAGCCTGCTAGCTTTCTCTAACCACTAAACCACCTCCTGCAAGGACAAACAACGACAACTTCCTCAGTCCAGTAGGATGTTTACACCCAGGCTTCATACATGGGAACCTTCTCGATCTGACGGTGACTTGGTAAAATGTTTAACTTCAGTGATAGAAGTTTACGTCTATGTCGGTGTAAAACATGTTTTATATATATATACACACACATAACAGTGGTATGTGTCTCAACACTTGTAGGTGTGAAGTTTTTCATGACTCTAAATAGAAGGTTTGTCAATTAAGTACATATATAGTAGGCTATTGTATACGAGGAAACTTACTGGCATCGTCCGTCCACTTATCAATGAAGGATCCGGTAGGCGATGCTCAATTTTAAGTACTAATCTATTTATGTAGCATTCTAGATCTTGAAAAGACACAGATTTAGCATAGTCTGACAGCTCATAATACTGGTCTACAGACAGTCCTGGCTGCGTGTGCATCCTAGTAGCATTCTCTTAGTTTACAAACATGTCAGTTACGGCATGCGTGAGGTGAGGTGCATTCATGAACTGTGGGAATTTTAATTAGCCGGGGTACAGGTGGTGACGGTTACTTTGTAGCAAAAGTGAAGCATGCGAGATTAACTTTACGAACTCAACACACTAGGGTACATTTATTTTATTTTTCCCATGCAATCAGGAAATAAGCATTTATAAATATATATATTTTTTAAATAAATCAAATAGTTGTGGCTTATAAGTCCATGTGGGCCCCTGATCCATGCGGGTCCGGGGCGACTGCCCCCCCTCCTCCCCCTGCCCCCCTGTGCACTCCACGAGAAGTACAGAAGTTATTACTGCATGTTGAGGTTTATGCTGCGCTACAGGAAAACTATTAATCAAGCTGTTGGAAGAGAAAAGGCTTTGTGCTCTGAACAAGTTTTTATACAGACAGGAAGTTGAGCCAATCACAGATAGCAAGGCTGTCCCAACCAATGACACATCATGTTTAGAGGCGGAACTTAGGAGGGGAAAAATTTACCTTTTGTTTCCCGAACATTTCCCATTCAAAATCGGTATAGACATTTTAGAAACATCCAAATCTTGCTGTGGACATGTCCATAATGTCCATAAGAAAATGTGCCTTATTTCTCATTCCTATTAGGATACAAATAAAACTAAAATGGAATGTCAGAGAGGGATCAGGAATAGTCACACCTTAAACTTTATGATCTGTGACATTTAAAAATGTCATTTTTGTGACTTTTAGCTTTTCAAACAAATTTGGAGCCATATTGTGAAGCACCCAAGGATGATGTTTGTGGGAAAGTGTTTGGCTGCATCTTAAAAATATTTTCACTATTTATCTCACCTACTTCAGCCTTTCTCCAGAATGTGTCCTCTAAGGCTATCACATCTAAATACTGATTACAATCAAAACAACAATCTCTCTCTCTCCCCCTCTCTCTTCCCCCCCCCCCTCTCTCTCCCTCTCTCTCACACACACCCTCAATGATCTCAGATGAATTTCATCTACGATCATTGCTTCATTAGTGAAGCTCTAGTTGTTCAGACTGATTTAATTATGAAATCATCTCTGCAGTGTGTGTGTATGTGTGTGTGAATGTGTGTGTATGTGTGAATGTGTGTGTTTGTGTATGTAGAAGTGGGTGTGCTTACACAGATTATGCAGTGATCTTGGCTGACATTGATCAGCCTAGTCTAATTGGGAGCATCTAGCCGTGTAATTGATTTTGCTACACTTCACAACTAGATGAGTTTAGCAACATCAACAGCACTGATTTACACTGATGAACAGTCCTACACTAAACCCAACTGAACCCAAAATGAAACAAACTAAACCAAACTGAACCAAACTTGAACCCAATTGATCCCAACTGAATCTAATTTAACCCAACTAAACTCAACTGAACCCAACTGTACCGAGCTGGATCACAAACCAGCATGAAAGTGGAGAAGTACATTGTTGTACAAACACATTCCAGGTAAGTTTTTTTTGTCAGACTGTGATGAAAAGATTTAATGATAAATAAGTGCTGCCAGGCACAACCAACCCCACCCCCCTTGCATACATCTGACCTGATTTGCCCTATTTCTTATCATTGCCACAGCACATTTGTGACCCGCCACCACGAAACCAGGCATAGGTCGCGCTGAGCCGTTCAGAGCTACAGCCAAATTTAGGCTGGAAGGTTATTTCTTATTTCTGTTTACACCATATCAAAAAACGGTACCGTAACACCTCTATGTTCAGTTCCTGTGGTCATTACATTGAAATCCAATCAATAAATGTGTTTATTGGGTCAATTATTTAAGCGGTGACAAAAGTTTAAGTATTGCTGAGCAAAGACAAAGACGACTTCCACCTCTTTTCGCCGAACAAACTGATCTCCGTTCCGTGCGTAAACATCCAAGTGTTCGGTACGAGGTAAAAGCTTATATTGAATGCTCTTGTCCAATGTCGTAAGCCAAATGATTATAATACGTTGCAATTCTGTCCTATTATTATAATATATAAAACTTCTGTGACATGTCCATCAGAGTGTCCTTTAACATCTGTGAATATTTTTTGTCAATCGGATACGAATTATTATGCATTGCTAAAGACTTCCTACCCCAAAACAATCCAAAACTTTAACGGACAATATCTAAAAATATGCAAATTGCATAATAGGTCCAACTGTGGATATTAAAATGACCATAACTTTGGTTCTACTTATGATAGAAACGTAATTTTTTCACCATCTTAAACCTTAGTTTCCACTCTACCAATCTACACAGATAACTCAGTTTTGATTTCCAGACACTTATGCCTGGTGTCGTGGTGGTGGGTCACATTTGTGGTGACTGTGATCTTGACCTTTGACTCACATTTACCAAACTTAAATGGAATCTATTTTGGACCACCTTGTATCGTTCCTGAAAATTTCATGAAAATTAGATAAACAAAATTAAAAAGGAGTTAAACTTATACATAAGTTCACATGGCACAGTTGTCAAGGTCAATATGTGTCAATTTAAAAATAAACATCCTGGAAGTGTTGGTCACAAACTGGCCCAATTGTCAAGAATATAATTAACCCTCCTGTTGTACTCGAGTCAAAATAACCTGTGTTAAAAACAAAGAAACAAAAAAATCCCCTCAATTATATTTTTTCAACTTGAAAGGTGATGACTTTTCCTTGATTGACTTCGCCTGGTGAACCAGAGCCAAGTTGTAAATTATAGTCTGGACTCACACGGGCAGAAGGCTAGTACCTGCTAAGCACTGTGGGTGGGACCTAAATCGTTGTCTGTGCAGGTATAGGCCAATGCTACACTATTAAAAAAAAAAAAAAAAGGAAAATTCCAGCAGCTATGGTTGCCGAAACATGGCTGTAAATCTACGGTAAAACACTTCATTTATTTCCAAAAAAATATGTATTGACACAGTTAATTTTACAGTTTCTATACTTTACTGTAACAAGTAAAGTTTTGAGTTTTAAAAAATACCCTGTTTTACTTGAAAATGTGTCTGATTCTTTTTTTTATTATGGTATCAGAATGGCAGCTGTGGTTGCCAGAATTCTACAGGCACAAACTACTTTTAGTAGTTAGGTGTCCTGCTAATGCTAGGCTTAGCAAGTCTAGACCAACATGCCAGGCAAAATTATTTCTAGATATTACTTCTAAAATATTACTAGGCTAAGACTGACCCAACATATATCTCTATTATCTATCTATATTTAAAAGAATATGTGTTCTGTGTGTTATTTTAATTTTGTTACTGTGCCTTCTTGCCATTAAACTGTAATATTTCAAATATTACAAATAGAATTGACAGCAGACATTTATATTCACATTATTTCCTCTGGATCTAATATGGCTTCTGTTCTGTCTTTCTACATGAGGTTTATCTAGTCCTGTTCAGCAGTTCAATAGTCTGAGTGGTACACAAATTGAAACAGTGATTCAGCAATTTATGAATAATATAGCCAGTCAGCAATTTGTGAAGGATTCACACTCAGTTCAGCGACTCTGCCGTTCTTTCATTCAGCAGTTCACTACCTCACTTCAGTCCATCTGTTGCCAGCAACTAGTCTCATCATGAATTCAAAAATCTCTCCATGGAGACGTCCTGCAGTACACAGTGCATCACACAGTTCTTGCAGCTCTGACTTAATTAAGTGATCCTGACCAGTTATGTGAAAATAAACGAAATATTAACAAAGTTCTGCTGAATTGATTCAGATGCATTTGCAAAATAATTCAACTTGTTCACTTAAGAGTTCTTTAATTCTACAGTATTCAGATCATGTCCCCAGAAAAACAGCCCTGAAGACATGCAGTATTTTATTTAAAGGTGACAGTATTTTGTTATTATTCCTTTGCTCTACATCAGGGGTTTTCAAATAATGAACTGGGCCTCCCCTGGGGGGCACCAGAGGACATCAGGGGAGGCACAGTGTGAGACAAAATAAACCTGAATTAAATAAATAAATAATGGTGCCAAGCACAACAAATGCACACATTTGACCTGATTTGTCCATTCTCTTATCATTGCAAAATTGCAGATATGAAAATTTTAAGACACCAATATGATAAAATGTGTTTTTAAATGATACTTAAGCACATATAGAGATAAAGATGTTTACAAATATATATGTTTAAGAATAATACATCTAAAAATATGCTGCAGCTGCTTTTGGGCTCATTTGGGGGAGGCTTACTATCTCACATTTTTAATACCCCTCTCTACCCTATTTAAGCAATTGTGGGATCAATAAAGTACTTCTATTCTATTCTCTATATTGATTAGGAAAACCAACAAGCACATCACATCTGCACTACACAATAAAAAAAAAAAAACCCTCCCAGTGTCCAAAATGTGTGCACTTGAAGACAATGACGTCTAGTTTTTATGACAAACAACAACAACAAATGGAGCACACAGTTAAGATGGATTTCTATCAAAGATAGAAATGTCTTTATCTTAGCAGGAAAAGCCACAAATCCAGAGCAGGTCAGGATCACCCATCTGGGATCCAGCCCCCAATTAAGGACACTGCCACAGAATGTCTAATATAGACAGAAGGCCCACTCGTGGTGTATTTCCGGGTACCATTTGATTGCAGTTCATTCTTTTTCCACATGGAGAGCTGGATTTTTAGAGTGCAGAATGAATGTAGTCAAATTTGGAGGTAGACCCCAAAAAGTTGCCCTTATCTCAGGGTATATTTTTTGTCTAGTAATATCGATGTTGTTTTTGAAAGAGGTTGTAGAGGAAATACCCAGGACTGAGTTTTACATTTTTAGAGTCATGTGTTTGTTGAAAAAAGGGATTTAAAGTGTTGATGAGCTTATGGCCAGAGATACTGCTTTACAGCAACAAGACTTCTTGTCCTGAAGCGGAGCCGCAGCTGACACAGGTAAGTAGGCTACATATGCTAGAAGATTTTTTAGCTGTTATTTCCCAATTGGAGAAAGGTGGTGGCGGCAGTGGGGATGACTTAAGTGAAAAGTCCATCTTCATATTCTATGGGCCAGCCATCAAGCGGTATCTCTGGTTGTAATCGGTCCTCTCACTGGTTGACCAGGGGTCATTAGCAGAATGCTAGTGTGTTGTGGACAACAAGAATTCAACTTGTAAGAAATCAAAGGAACATATGTACTTGTTCGGTAATATTTTTTTACTTAAAGCCCATGTTGAAGTCTCAAAAACTACATTCAAATCTGAGCGCTAATTGTCATTGAGTGGTGATTAGGTGAAACACCATTACAAAGGGTCTAAATGGTGAAGTGGTGAAGCTGTCCTAAAAGAGGCTGTGGTGTTAGCTAGCTGATGGCTGTGGCTTATTGGTCTTTGTATGTCAATAATAACACACAATAATAAAGTTCCATTTCCTACCTGGACGTGTTTCTGTATCCAACTTTTACTTAAAAAAATTCCTGAAAAACAAACAAAAGTGAAGTCACATCAGCCACAAAATGAGACAAATTAACATGTTGAGGTACTTTTTTGTTTCAAATTTCAGCAGTTCAAACCTGAATCGTCTCCAGAAAAGGACTGAACATGTCATGGTTCAGTTTGAATGGAAAATTACCTGAGCACAAGCTAAGACCACTGGCAGGTGTGTGTAAATGATAAATGTTCTGCACTTCTATAGTTCTTTTCCACCTTCATGGTGCTCAAAGCACTTTACATTAGCCTCACATTCACACACACACTCATACACCAGTAGGTTTCTAAGGTTCTGTTAGTCCTAGTTGCAGACTTCAGGGTTCAGTGTCTTGCCCAAGGAAACGTCAACATGTGAACAGCCAGAGCTGGGGTCAGTCAATGGACGACCTGCCGACCCTTCAGTCAATGGACGACCTGCATGTGTGTGTGCGTTTTCTCATCTTCTCAGCCACAGCTGCATCCATGTGTCTAGTGCCTCTGACACCAGAGTGTGAAGGAAGAATGGATATTAACGAGGGATGGAGGATAAATGGGCAAGAGAGGATGAGAGACATTAGTGGAGGAGAGAGTGATATTAAACACCTGGGAGCTAAGTGGGCACATTCACCTGCCCACCCTCCCTCCCCTCTCCTCACCCACCCTTCCCTCCATCCACTCCACCCTCCCCTCTCCTCACCCACCCTTCCCCCCACCCTCTCCAGCTTCAGCCTTGATGCTTTTGTCTTCAGACTCATTTCATAATAAGCTCCACATCCTCCTTGCATGTCTCATCTCTCACTCATTTCATTTTCTTCCTCTTCCTCACTGTCAATGTCTGCCCACTCTTACCAAAAATCAGGTTAACCTTAATGAACAGATGAAAGATGGGGAGTGTGGAAGGGGGGGTCTCCATCATGGGAGCCCAGGAAGGGCTGGATCAGCACTTTCTGGATCAGCATTTGTTTACTCCACACTCCCCTATGTGAAGCTGTCAGAGTGCCTTATTGTACATCTGTGGACAGGTGTGTGTGTGAGAGAGTGTGTGGGTGTGTGTGTGTGTGTGTGGGGGGGGGGGGTAACAGGAAAGATCAGTGAAATTGTGGTTAAAACATGCAGAGATCAGAGATGAAAAGGGTAAAGATTGCTGCTAACAGTTGGAGTGGTTGGTCAGATTCCTGGATGAGTCTCTAGATTTGGGTCAAACCTTCTACCCCATAACAAAAACCCATCCCCATAACAGTGATTTTGGGTTGCCACAGATCCACATTAGCTAGGGTATGGAGCATTAGAAAGAATGAGGATAACAAGAAATTATTAGTTTTCCAAGACAATTATAATTTTTTTCCCCAAACAATACTAAATATAATTTATGCTTCTAACAGTGTTGAAAGGTAGAGCTCGACAATGTCAACCTGACAATGTTCGAGTGGGAAAATAGTTCAATGCTGTCACGTCCTGGGTGCTTAGGAAATTGGACTAAAATCGTATTTAAAAAAAAAAAAAAAAAGCCGTTATTGATATCCTGTTACAGGGTTGAACAAAACTAGGGGAGAAAATTAAATAGTCCTATTTTAGAAATAATTAAAATATTATTTTCATATTTGTTATATTAAGGTTAAAGTAGACAGATAATAATAATATTAGCAGACAAAACTGTGGTTCTGACCAATTTTATTTTTCCAGAGAATAACATGCTCTGGAAAGTCACAACTTTGTTGTATTCTTTTAAAAAAATATAGTCCAGTATTTCATTATAAATTTAAATGAAGCTGTATGCAACAGCAAAGGTTAGCCTACTAACAGGTTGTTGTTGTCAAAACAATGCAACAAAACAGTGAATTTCCAGAGCATCTAACTCTACACTTGGCAATGGAAGTGGAACTGTATTCTTGCCTCCTCAGAATACAGAATGAATACAGAGAGGTACATGGCAAGAAACTCTGGACACACTATCTGATGACATGAAGACCTCGGGACACTTCCGTTTGCCTTTAGGGACCCTCTATTTACTACCATGTAAGTGTGAAGTTGTTTAGGACTGTAGAAGAGGTCTAAAAATAGCATTTTATGTCAGTGAAAACGACATGCCCAAATCACTTCCATGCTAACTCAGTTTGGCTCAGAACGGCAAAATCGCAATTTCTGAATGTACATCCAAATGGTGTGATTTTGATGTCAAATATATATATAATATATATATGTATGTGTACTCCCAATCATCTAAAAAAATTTTTACCCCAGATAATCCCTTTAAGAATCACAATAGATACATTTAGTGCCAATGTCCTTCGGTAGCTTAATTCTTTATCATTCTTCAGAGTAGCTAGTTCATAAACAATCAACATTTTAATCAATCCCCCTTTTATACATATATTTGGTATTTGAACTTGATTTCCGTTTCTGTGGGCTGCACTTATATAGCACAAAAGTTCTATAACATGTATAGAAACAAACTGTTTTTGTCGTGGCTGCTGTTGAAGGTTAACTATAAATAAACAGATGTAGAGGAACAAGTGATGTGCATACATATCATTAGCCAGAGTGAAGTTTGTTCATAAACATGTACATGTATGTACATGTACATGCACATGCTTCACATCAGGGACAGACAGTCAATCTGTACTTTCCAAAAGCTGTGACCAAACATTTAAATATATGGTCAGAGGCAGCTTAAGCTGAATGGCACTTCTAACTTTGGAGTGAATCTGCTCTGAAATGACAGAGGAATGTGATTTCCAGTAATGTGTTGTCCAAAGCTGTGACAGTGTAATCAAATACACCCTCAGATTTACTTATTTATAGTGTAATCTCTAGTCATGGGGGTGGGCTTATGGCTTTGGATAACACAGTCCTATCATTTATTATCCTGTTGTATAAACATAAGTGTGACCCCTTTACAGCAAAAATAGGCCTTTTTCCTTCTGGTGACTGTTGATAAAAACAGACTCATCTCTGGTAGATCGTATCACAGTCTCTTCATTTCTGTTCTTTGAAGGAGTGTATGACTTTCATCACAATTCATCAAATGTGGAAAACCCCACTGATATCCTAATTATCACTAATCCATTATTCTGTCTGTGCTTATGCAGCTCAATCACTTCCCTCATGGTATAAACTTTGAAGATGACTCTATCATAAACACAATCCAATTGTTTCCAGAACCAGTGGCAGTTTCTGGTATGTGCATTATGTACAGCCACACTCATAATGCTGGGGGGGGGGGGGCAAAAGAAAAGATAAATAACTGTGAAATTTATTGATTTTTTTGTTTTTCTTCTTCTTTTCTTTTTTGTTGTCTGCATTTGTTCTCATTGTTTAACACCACAGAGAGGGTGTCAACATTGTTTGAGATCAATGCATTTTTTTAGTCTTGCAGCCAATTGATTCATTTATGATGAATATGAATATCAAAACAAGAAAACTACAAAATCACTCAGACAGTGCAGACTCTGCCAAGGCTGATCCACCCCCACCCCCCAAAATGACTGATAGGTTCTACTTTCAGTTCCGTGAGCAGCAGTCTGCCCCAATAAACTGAATGAAATGTACACCTGAGCCCACCCCCCAATCTGACATCACTAAAATGTAATAATTTGTTTCTTTTCTTTGTTAGAATTAACATTTCCTGAAAATTTCAGCCAAATCCATACATAAGTTTATCTTACAAACAGACAGGTCTGAACATTGGAGGAAGAACCCACATGCAGAACACAGGGACAAGGAATATAATTCAAATGGTGTTTATTACAAAACAGACTTAATAACACAGGTGGAGGACAGTCTTTACAGGAAATAAGGAGGTCATCTCCTCCACAGCTTATGTCTGAGCAGGGCTGCATCAGGCTGGGGTGAGATAGTGTCCTTAATCTGACATAAGCAGGCGATGGTCAAAAGCAGAAGGGGTAGGTCAGAAGGTACAGGTACAGGGAGACAGGGCTCAAAATCAGGAGATCAAAACAGGTCGTACACAAGAAAGTGGAAACACAGGGTTGAGGCAGATACAGGTGCTAACAAGTAATGCTACAAACTGGCAGAGACACAAGAGAAAACACATAAAAAGAGACACAATATAATAATAATACATGTTATAATAATAAAAAAATAGAGACATAAGATAATTAAATGGACACAGGTGACACACAGGACAAGGGAGTAATCAGACTAGGGGTAGTGACATTTATAAAAAAAAAATCGTGACCGATCACTGAAGTCGGTCACCGAGAAACACTTGCCCTGCTGGCTCATATACACACACACAGCCATTACACATCACGGCATGCTCACTTCGCTTTTTACACACGAGTCACACTGCGAGGTCACGAGGCATATTTATTTAAAAGCATATTTTAAACTGTCGCACATAAAGAAAACATTCAATGTTACAGGAAATTATGCTGCTAAAAACTGTGTAAAAAAAAAAAAAAACCCTTAGCGCTTCCCACCAACCTGCGTCAGTTCTGCACAAGCGCCTTTTGCCGTAGCCCACCCGTCATGTCATTTTCAGTAGGTCTGGCAGATGGATAACACAACTCATCCACTGCACTTTTGGGTTTCATGGTGGTAACTTGCTGTCTGAGTCTCTAGCTGCTATTACCTATTACCTCATGTCAGATTTGTGTTTTGTTTACATTTTGACCAAATGTTCTGAACTGGCATGAAATGGGCATACACTATCTGCATTTACTATTAATACATTTGATAATGCTCAAATTCATCATTTTTAAATGTCGGCAAAAACACAACTCTGTCGTTCCCCGAGTAATAAATAACAAAAGACTTAAACATGAGACATTTAATAAATATTCAAAAAAGGCTCAGCAGTATAACTTATAAGTGCCACCCTTTTTCCATAAATAATTAATAAAAAATATACTCTTTCTAGTCTAAGCATATCAATGCTATATACAATAATTTGCCTTTTACTTATTAAATATATTTTTGGCTTTATATTATCATGAACAAATATATGTTTACATAAACATAACACAACTAGAAAAGTAGTTGGGATCCCCTCAAGTGAAAATTAACTGGTAACATAAAAAACATTGGGATGCACTGCGTTTCCCCCAGATCCACTCCAATTACACCTGGCCCACACCGCACAGCTGCAAGTCATTGATCTGTAACTATTTAAGCAGTGGGGCTTGTAGTGCGGTGCACTACAAGCCCCACTGGTGCGGGACCATTCAGTTCAGTGTGGTGCGGGACCATTCAGTTTGTCACCTCCATAACTGGGACATGCTGCCATTTCCCTTGTCTCCATCACATGGACATTTCATTTCCCACCACAGACTCTGGCTGATCATTCCCCAGGTTTCGTTTTCTGTCTCTGTCTGTTATTTTTGCTTCTGTTTTTATTAAATCTGTTCTCCCTTCAGCGCCTGGCATCTGAGTCATTTCCTTTCACGTCACCCATCATGACAGAATGGTCCCACCAACCAATCATGACTCCGCCGGTGTTGAAGGGACCCATTTCATTTTGTTCCCGATCACATATAGTGTAGACGGGCCTGCTCTGTTTGTTCTGAAGGTCTAAAGCAAATGTAATTAACTAGACAACACAAGCTCACCATCGGAAGTCACTCGACTAAGTGGAAATAATGTGATGTAAATAAAACAGAGCCATTTAGTTTACATATTTATGAAAATAAAATATCATAAATGTACTTTTCTGAGCATGTTTAGGCCAGAAAAAATAATAATAAACCTCAACTCCAATAAATCAGGAGTTGAGGTTTATTGGTAGGACTGTGTGTTTTAATCCAATGTGTTTATGACAAGCTCAGACATTTTCATCTTGTTTTCATTCTTCAACAAACACGCACAATGGCACGATTATCCGGTTATCGTCAGTGTTTTTAGGACAGCTGTGTGTCATCGTCATGGTAAAAAAGGTTGTCAACGAAAATATTTTGTCTCCTCTCGTCTGATGAAATTAACATTGAGAGACTAAATTTCCCTGACAAGACGGTATATTTCTACAAATTGTGCAGGGTTGATATTGCGGCATATATACATGGGGATCTGTACACGCATTTTTGGTGAAATTATCAAATATAACGTGTTATTTATCTGTTTCAAGGCACTAGCTGAACAGTACAGGTGGTGGTGGTGGTGGGGGGGTGGATTAATTACCTCATCACTGTAAACAGAAATGTTCTATCTAAATGCAGGTGACCGGGAGATCAGGATTTTGCGACACTTGGCGCTGGACCTAATGGGAAATGCCGTCGTCCTTCAGGTAAAACACTATCGCTTTTGTCCACCTGCGGCGCCAAAATCAACCAAAACTGGACGTTCTTTAGTCCTGCTTTAAGGATTATTAAACATCTTGAACAAATCTAAGTAACTTTCAACAAATATTACATTTTCAGGTTGCTTAACTTTTACCATTGATAGTAGGTCATAAAGGTATTTATCCAAAGTATCATCACAGAACAAGTATGAATACCCTGTTTAACAGGGGTTTTTTTTAATTTCTTTGACATTTTTAAGTTAAAAAAAAAGGAACGCAAAAATGCTTTTCCCTGTAACTAATTACTTTGCTAGTGGAGTAACGCAGTTACTTTTTTCAGGAAGTAACAAGTACTTGTAATTAATTACGTTTTCAACTTACCCAGCACTGGTCACCGACGTGGGTGTCAATACACACGGATATTTGTCAAGATGCAAGTAGAAACGGCACCGTATCCAGATCTTCCCACTCTGGGACCCATTTTCCAAAGAGATCGTTTTGGGGTATCTGCGAGACCGGTCTCATTTTGGCGAAAGGCCAATCCATTATGAAACTACGTCGGTTTGACACAAACTCGTTTACTTGTAAATCGGGTCTTAGTCACACTGTCACTGTCATGGTCCAGTATCTCCACAGTAGCTGGTCTGGAACTTTATCTCTTGTGTCCACACTGGGTATTTCCATTTCTGATGTGCCATTAGCTCCGTGCTAGGCTACCGAGTTCTTCACAGAGACATTAGTAGAGGTACACGTCTGTGCTCTGAGTCCTTTTCTAATTCTTTTATTAATTGTTTTTTACATTAACAATTCATGGAAAAATATTAAGCCTAATGGGATAAAGTCGTTCACAAATGATGATACCCCAAATTAAAGGTCAATACTGTAAAGTGAGCATAGGCCTTAATACACTTAAAATCAAGTCACTTGGTTTTTTTTATGAATTCCCTAAATTCCCATAGAGGGTTAATTACTCATTTAAGTATTTATTTATACATTTATTTCTTTTCTAATTTTTGTCTGTCATAGAGAAGCTCACAACTAACTGGTAGTTTATGATGACTTGGAAGTGGACTCTACGAACGCACTCTGTCACAGATTTACATGCTTCTAACATAAGTAATGTCACATGCGCATGCACACAACCACACGCGCACACACACACACACACACTTCAAGATGACAGTTGCATTAGATTGAACAAGAATCTCTCAGCCAATCATGTTTGAGCTTTATGGATCATCTGTCAGCTCGGCCATTACACTGCCAACTTCTTGACATTTACTAACAAATTAATATTTCTCATACACAACCCACAGACCAGAAAAGACACAGACTCACCCTGTTGGTCTTCACTGTGGTGCGAGTACACTCACAGCCCTACACACACACACACCAAACCCACGTCTGATGACATTTCCACTCCAGGCATTTCCACATGAAGGACATGAAGTACATCCCTGTGACTTAAGACAGATTGATCCATTCAAGTCATTAAACGTTTTCCCTCCATCGAGAGATGTGCTTCTCTACTCACGCACTGGTTTCCATGTCTCATGAGGACCAAGTCCTCACTTGTAGGTAAATTAGCCATTAGGTAGTGAGCATAAACACACCTATATATATATATATATATATATATATATATATATATATATATATATATATATATATATATGTGTGTGTGTGTATACAGGGCTCTAAATTAACTTTTTTCATCACCAGCCAATGTGGCTAGTAGATTTTTTTATCTTACTAGCCAATCAGAAATTTTTCCCCCTGACCAAAATGAGACATACGCCTTCAAATTTCATTAAATTATTTTATTTAACCTTTTCCTCTTGAAATATGATCACTTTTTTTTTTTTTTTTTTTTTTTTTACATTTTTACATTTAACTCTTAAAACATTTTCTCACCTTTCACTGTTAACACTTCTTTACTTTTCTCACCTATATTACAATTTATACAATACATAGACTCACATCTTGTTGCTCTTACATTTTCTTCAAACATATGAATAAACACACAAACACACAGTTTCAGCTGAATATTTCCATGTTCTCTGTGATGCGTTTGTGTGTAAATTTGATTCTATGAGGTTCATATAATGGATGTAGAATGAGGACAGAACTGCTCAGACCAAGGTTGAAAGATTAACAAGATGTCATGACTTAGTTATGACATATTTTAAATGAAGCAGTGGAAGCTTAAAGTGAAGGCAGAGTGTGTAATTAGTCTGCATAGATTAACTGGAAGTATCGGCTGTGAACAAACTCAAACACACTTGTTTAAACCACAGCACTGACAAATACAACACATGCTTTTAATGTCATATGTCTGATTTTAAGGGTCACTAGCTACAATGTCAGTGATTATATATATATAAATATATATATATATATATATATATATATATATATTTATTATTATTACCTGTATATGGTGTATGTCAGGGGTGTCAAACTCATTAGTTAAATTACATTTTTTTTATTGAGCCCCTAATCACAACAATGTTGTCTCAAAGTGCTTTACAGGGTTGATTGGTGAGTACAGTCAGTCACAGAAAGTCCCAACTATCCCCTGCCATTAGACCATGGGTGGGCAATTAATTTTCCTATGGGGCCACATGAGAAATGTTGACAGTTATTAAGGGTGATTCATCCATAGCTGTTCAATATCTCTTAAAAAAAGTAAATGAAACAATACAATGAAAATGTTGAGCCCAGAATACAACTATTTAATGAATATTCACAAAAACATTTGTGAAAATGTATAAAACCAGCTCCATATTAACTTTAGATAAAAAACCCTAACTGCAGATTTGTTTCTGTATCCCAGTTCCTTTTCTGACTTCAACTTGACAACAAACAAACTCAACAAACTTCCATGTTTTGTTAAAATCTCTGCATTCTTAATCAAATTTTCCCTTTCATTTTTTGGTATTAGCTCACATTGTCACGCGCCAAGGGGGACCCAAATGCAGAACCACAGACACGAATTAGAGTTCAAACAGTTTATTAATAACATTCCACTAAAGTTACGCCGATAAAATTACGCCGATGTAGGGGAAGTCCCCTTTAAAGTCTTTCAGAGAACTGTGTGACGAGTTCGAACTGAAGTAAGCGGACCTTCCCTCATCTGAGGGGAAAGCTGGATCGGAGTCGGGGCTGGTGGCAGGGTTTGAGGTGGCAGTCCAATCCATGTTTGGGGCAGGCGGCAGGAAACGTGGTCGATATCCGGTCCAGGGTCAATACCAACAGGGGCAGGCAGAATTCGGAGGCAGGAGACGAGGTCAAACAGAAAACAGGTCGGTACACAGGCAGGAAACAGAGGTCGGGCAAAAACAGGTCTTGTACACGGAACCACGGAACAGGAATAGAGCGCAGGAATAGAGGTTTGTAAACGTGATAATCTGGCAAGGAACACAGGACAGAATGAGGTTTGATATACACACCTCACCTGATGAGCCCAGCTGAGCTCACCAGGTGAGTCGCATCCCCAATCAGCCTTGGCAGGCAACACAGGGTGAAAGGTGAAAAGAAACCAAACAGGGATAAAGCACAGGGAGAAGAAACACGGAGACAGAGAGAGAAAAAAACAGAAAGACACAGAATATGACACACATGAATAGGCTGAAACTGAGCAACAAACCAATTTGGTACATAAGCCTTATGCTGAGTGTGGCAAAAAAAAACAACCTTCATTTAGCAGATTCTTCAAAATAAAAGCTGTATGTTATATATATTTGCATTGACTTTTAATTTGCCAGTGACCTCATGTGGGCCAGTCGGGGCCAGTTAGCGGGCCGCATGTGGCCCCTGGGCCTTATTTTGCCCAGGTCTGCCTTAGACTCTCCTTCTCAGCAAGAAAAAACAACTCAAAAACCCGGTGGAAAAGAAGAAATCTTGGGGAGAACCACAGTGAAGGAGAGAGAGATCTACTCCCATGGACGGACAGGATGAAAGGAAGGGGGGGGGGGCAGGTCCATCCATCAGACATGTGAGGATGGGGTCACAGGTCAGCACAGGTGAGTCACTGCAGATCCTGTTGTCTATGGCTCCTTATGCAGATACTGCTGAGAGTTGCCACTCATTTTCACTGAGTAAGTGTAAAAAAATAACTTATAATAACTTTACAGATGTTATTTCTACTGACACAAATACAACCGTCTAGAATCAGCTGATCATAAAATCAGTACCACTAGCATAACCAAAACATCCGAGAGACAAATCATATTTCAAATCTCTTCATATTCATTTGATGAATGTTTATTTTTAGTTTTCTACACTTACCTCATCACTCAGTGAAAATGATGACAGACGAGTTGTGGTGTTTACCATTACAGCAGGATGTAGAAAAATGTGTAACGTGTAAACATGTGATTTGTATGATCCACAGAAGGTTAATAGAGAGACAAAAAATAAGTGTTTCATTCCAAACTTTATTACACCTCTGCTCCCATGGGCTGAAAATGTTGAGACACTATAGTGAGTAAAATGAAATATTCATTCATTCAGTCATTTTAGAGGACAGTCATGAAGAAGTACAGAAAAAAATGAACAAATACAGACAATAACTAACAACTAGAAAATTAATCATAGCGTCATAATCCCAATTGTCCAGTAGGAAACTGCCTGCTGTCACTTCTCTTCCTTCTGTCCTCCACCTTCTTGCATCTGGAATAAACAGCTGTTCTCACCAGTTTTCTGCCACCATCCATCATTGTAATAGTTTCATCATGTTTTCTTTCCTTCATGATTTGACTAACATCTATGATTCACTTTCTTCCACTATTTTCAGTAACTCTAGTTTTCAGTCAGATTTCATTCCTCTGGGTTCTGGCTCCAGCTGTCATTACACCCAATGCATTAGCAGGTCCATCCTCTTTGGACTCTTTCGGCTCATGTACAGAAAAACTGCGAACATGAGATTAGCCGATGTTTATTTATATTTAGACGAGTTTTTATTGGTTAAAGGTGATGGAACAGTGTGATCTTTTTTTACTGATTGTGGACTATTTTATTCCATTCTACACAGAGGGGCTTTAAAACACAGATAAAAGCATTGATGGCTACAGCCCCCATGTCGTACCCTCCACTGGAGGTCAACAACCTTTTTAGTTAACAGTGATCAATGACCTACACTTGGGACTAACCTCAGAGCACAGATCCAGACATTCTCTCCACACTGTGTTCATTTGTCCACTCAGTATGTTGATGTTTAAAACCTTTACGAAAAACCAGTCCATGTTTTTGTCATGGAAGGGTGAAGTGGAAGTACTCCAATGCTCAGTTTTGAAGGGAGAATAGAGAGAGAGGAGTCGTGCTGTTCATAACAACAAATATGTCTATTTTCTTCCTTTTCTCATATGTTGTTTTCACCTTCCAAGGTCCTTTTCTTCCCATCTAGTCTCTTTCCTTCCCTTTCCCAATCTTTCCCCTTTAGTCCTGTCCCTTCTCCATCAGTTTCATTCAGTTCCCTTCTTTTCAGTTAGTCCCCAACTTTCCCCAAGTCCCTCTTTAGACCCTTTTCCCTTAAGTCCTCTTTCCTTTCTGTCCTCTTTGGTCTCTGTTTCTTTCTTTGGTCTCAGTCCCTGGTCCCTCTTTGGTCGTGGCCCCTGTTTCTAGTTAGCACAGGGTAGTGTTGTTTCCTAGTTGCGGAGCACTGACATTTTTTTTTTGTTTGACCTGGTTTTAATTTAAAAAGGAAACAAAAACAAAAACAAACAAAACCTGGGGTAGATCAGCCAGAGTATGTGGTGATGAATAAATGTCCAGGTTATGGAAATGAGAGAGTGAAAACATGTCCGGTGACTACAAGACTCAGGGCTTAAATAGTTTGCTGACAACAGCAAACTTGCAGCAGCATGGGGCCACGTAGTGGAGGCAGAGTGAGAGTATGAGGTGGAACGGTCTACAGGACAATCTTGAGGGAAGATGAAAATTAAAATCTTGACCAGAAGATGAAAAACTGATTGATAGGGAAACTCTGCGAACTCTGGCTGAGACAAAGGAAGAAGAGAAAAGAACAGGATGGGACAGAGAGACTAAGACGTGACGGAGAGACTGGACTGAACGAGGGAAAAGAAAAAAATGTCAGTGTTCCCTAACTTGGAACCAGCGCAACCCTGTGCTAAGTAGACACAGGGGTCGCAACCAAAGAGGGACCAGGGACTGAGGACAGAAAGGAAAGAGGACTTAAGGCAAATGTATTTGTATGCACATTTGGTGTACAGGACAATTCAAGGTGCTTTACAAAAAACATACTCAAATCAGTTTTATTTATAAAGCCCCAAATCACAACAAAGTCATCTCACAGGGCTTTACACAATCAATTACAGAAATATATGAACAGTCCCCATCATCCCCTGTCCTTAGACCCTCCTTCTGTCCTTAGACCCTCCTTCTCGGCAAGAAAAAACTTCAAAACCCAGTGGGACAAAGAAGAAATCTGGAGGAGAACCACACTGAAGGACAGACTATAGATGAACGTCCATTTATAAATGAAGGGGGGGGGGGGGCTGGTCCAGACACCAGGGGAGGGGGTCCGGGGTGTGGGTCATATAAGAAAATTAAAACGATTAAGATGCATTAAAAGACAATTAAAGTGAGAGACTCCAGTGAACAATAATGTTTTCAGTTTGATTTAAATGACAGTTTTTCTCAGACCTCAGGTATTCAGATAGTTTGTTCCACAGGTGAGGAGCAGAACAACTGAAGGATGCTTCAATTTGTTTGGTTCTGATTTTG
Organism: Siphamia tubifer; assembly: GCA_020466265.1. NCBI lineage: Eukaryota > Metazoa > Chordata > Actinopteri > Kurtiformes > Apogonidae > Siphamia > Siphamia tubifer. Next base: position 7,869,171 of record CM035793.1, read on the forward strand.
AGAACACACAGTAGACCTGTTGCTGATGACCTATGACCTCAGGGCTCTGGATGCTTCAAATGGAACCAGCAGGTCTAAGATATTTGGGTCCAAGGTCGTTTAGTTCTTTATAGACCAGGACTAAGATTTAGAATTCTAACCTTTGACCCACAGGAAGACAATGGAAGGATTTGAGGACCAGTGCCCTGGTACTGGTCAGGCAGCAGTGTTTTGGATCAGCTGTAGCTGCCTGATTGATTTTTTGTTCATACCAGTGAAGACACCATGACAATAATCTAATTAACTGAAAATGAATGAATGAGTTTTTCTGTGTCTGGTTTGGACAGAAAACCTTTGATTCTATCGATGTTCTTCAGGTGGTAATAGACAGACTGGGTCAGAGCTGTTAAATGGTTGATAAATTTCAGGTCTGAGTCAATAATTACACCCATATGTTGGTTTATGTTGGCTTGGTTTATGGGGTTTAGTGACATGGACTCAAAGTGAGCACTGACCTTTGACCTTTCTTTTTTGGGGCCAAAAACTATCACTTCTGAAAGGGACCAAAGAGGGACTTAAGAGGAAAAGGAAGAAACTGAAAAGAAGGAAACTGAAGGAGAAGGGACATGACTGAAGGGGAAAGACAGAAAAGGGAAGAAGAGACTAGATAGGAAGTAAAGGAAGTTGGAAAGGGAAAAAACTAAAAAGGAAGAAAATAGAAAAGAAAATGTTACTTTTTCAACCTTTTTTAAAAATCTTCATTGTAATAGTTTTCCTAAATATCCTGTACCCATAAAACAGAGTACAGTGACCCAATTTTTCAAACTTTTATTATTGTTCCTGGTTAAATAAAGATGATTTCATCCAGGGCAAAAAAAAAAAAAAAAAACTGGAGTTTTACTTTATTACAATTGAGAAGTTGTACGTTTTTACTTACTTCAGTAAAGGAGTTGAATCAGTACTTCTATTTTAATAGTATTTTTTCACACCAGTAGTTGTACAGAATGTGAGTACTTTGACCACCTCTGGAGGGGGTTAGGTAGTTAAGCTGAAGTGGGTCATTTTTGGTAGAAACTCATTTTTTGTGTGTGTGTTAATTGATATTACACATTAAATGTGATTTGACAAAAGAGGTCCTGATGGAAATACCCCCACCTGAAAGGGGAGTGAGGGATTGTTTTTTTCTTCTTTTTTTTCCTATCCATTTGTCCGCAACTTTATACAAAAACTACTGGGGTGGTCCAGAATAAATCCCATTAAATCTTGATGACTGTAGGTCAAAGGTCAAGGTCATCAAAAATGTGCTTTCACAATGATCAGAGATAGAGCAAATCAGGAATTTCCTTTTTAAATCACTCTCACTTTCACACCTATGGGTGATTTAGATTAACCAGTTAACCTATCAGTGCATGTGTTTGGATGGTGGGAGGAAACTGGGGTACCTGGAGAAAACCCACGCAGACAGACTCCACACAGAAAGGTCTGGTGTGGGATTTGAACCAGGGTCCTTCTTGCTATTAGGCACAAGTGCTCGCCCCATTTGCACCACCGTGTCGCCCCATTTGTCATGATATTTAATCCTCGAATTTTTCACAAACATTTGAAATATGCACATTTAGAGATACATTGTTTTTGTTGTATAATGTTAAGAATGTTAAATGTCAGATAAATGTAATAATGGTAATGAGGTCCAACTATGAAATAGCATAAAATGAAATAAAATCAGTAGGTATGAGTGTGAAAATGAGTGAGCCCCAGAGTGGATGACAAATAACAAGGACCTTTTAAATTCTTTTTTTTGTTTGCCTCTCAGAATTGTCTCACTATAAAATATTTTATTGCATATCATCATTGGGGCATAAAATAATATGTATACATCAAACAGGAAGTGTCCAAGTCAAGTAACAGATTAATTCACCCCAAACACCACAGAGTCAGTAAAGATTTATATTGAACATAATAATGTCACATTAAACAGTATTTTGTGCGTGAACTGGGATGCAAAATGTGTGTGCAAAAAATAGAATTCACAATAAAGGTTACTTACATTTTTAAAGTAACTTTTATTAAATTATACCTTTTTATACACATTATTAATTCTTATCAAATTATCTTCACCATATTTTAACATTTTAAACAAAATTATTATTACAAATCAATTAACATTTAACTGGCTCTTACGATTAAATGTATTGATTTATTTTAAACCTATCTTGTCTTTTACCCTTAACACTAAAATGTTAGTTTGGCTCTTTTTTGGTGATAAAGCTAATTAGCTTTGCCATGGGAGAGTTCATACTGTATATGAGGCTCAACTTGGTTTAATACTGACTTTATTAGGAGTTTTAATTCAACCATAGTTCGATACCATGGTGAAAGAGAGGGAGAGAGAAAAAAAAGGGCTGGGGTGGGGTGCGGGAGAGACAATATCAATATTACAAACTATGATGGTGACAACAACCAGAACAACTGGGGAAAAAATAGTTTAAACATGAAGAAGAAACTAAATCAGACCTATTAGCTGAAAAACACAAAAATCCTCATCAGCCCAAAAACAGCCCAGACAATACAAACGACAACCCACACACACACACACACACACACACACACACACACACACACACACACACACACACACACACACACACACACACACACACACACACACACACACCCCAGCTGGATGAAACATATACCTTCAATCTTAAATATTCCAGAGTTCAAAGCCTGAACCTGAAAATACTTATACAGCTCTGTCCTCTGATTCCTACAGGCCAGAACACAGGTACCAGGGGGGGGGGGGTCTGGGGCCAAAGGGAGGAGGAGGGGGTCACAGATCACAGCCACAAGGGGTCTGTCCCAGGTGGAGTCTGTGACAGACAGACTGAGCAGTAAGTGAAGGTGGAGGTATTAACAGAGCTGTTCGAGGTAATAATGAGACCAGTGGGTTTTTACACATTCACTGGGAAAGAAACGATAAAGTCATCTGGCACTGATCCAATGATACTGTTGTAAGATACATTTAATTTCATGCTTTCTTTATTTGTACATCATAAATGACAAAGAAAATAAGAAACATAATCAGTGGAAGACTTTCAATTACTAATATATTTGTATTCTAGCAATAATAAGAATGAGATCATTTTGGATCTCTGGCCATGGAAATATAAATAAATCTGAAATCAAATATTAACTCATGGAGATTAACAGTTTAAATGTTAGCTCTCTGGTTCTGGGATGACCATTATTTTGTGTGTGTGTGTGTGTTTACAGAAGGAGCAGGAGAGAATGTACGATAAAAAGGCTTATGTGAAAACCTTCCTGAAAATAAACAGCACACAGAACAAAAATGAAGAAAAAAACATTTATTATTTATTATAATAATCTGAAGCAGGGTTTTCAAATTGTTGGATAATGATCTTTATCCTTTTTTGACTTATTTATCATTTCTTAAACATATTTTTTAAACAGCTTTATCTTAATCTCTGTATGTACTTAAACCAGAGTCCTGCACGGTTCTGATTTTGACGTACCGCAACCGCCCGTACCCGTCATGTTCAAACTCGTATCCGACCCGTTTTCCGACAAAAAAAAAAATCTGCACCCGAACCGACCCGCTATAACCCGATATCCAACCCGAACCTGGAAGAAAATGTCAGATAGCCAAACTTAAATACAAACATTTATTGCCCCAAATATACTGAACAGTGACATAGCCAAGGCAGAGCCAAATAAAAATGTTGTTAAACAGTAGCAGACAAATAATAAACTCAAAAACTATTTTTATCCGTGAGCTCACACACACACACGCACACGCACACACACACACACACACACACACACGCTTGAAAAACGCATCAAGAAGGAAGCCGACAGGAGGCAGCTATACAAGTCCAAACTAAAGAACAGTTTTTAGCCAATGAACCGCAAATTAGACCCGTGATCACCCACGTCCGACCCGAACCGAACCCGTATCCGACACAGCACTAAATTTTTCACCCGTTTCGTGAAAATCTGCGGTTCATCCACGGGTACCCGAAGCTGTGCAGGACTCTGACTTAAACATCTTTTAACATTTGTGTGTCAACGCGTCTTTTAAGACATCTCAACATTTTTGTGTTTTTAACAGTTTTTAAATACATTTCCACATTTGTGTGTGTGTGTGTTTTAACTCTTTAGCTCTTTTAACACATTTAAATATATTCTCTCATTTCCACTTGTCATTTGCGAACCACCTTTTCTTTATTCAGGTTTAAGTTTTCTCACATGGTGCCTCCCCTGCAGTCCTCTGTTGTCCCCCCAAGGGAGGCCCGCTTTACTATTTAAAACCCCCTGATTAAAGTAAAAACTATAAAAAAAAATAAAAATACAAGTCCATTTACAAACCAAGGGCGATACAGTGGTGCAGTGGTTAGCACTCGTACCTCACCGACAGAAGGTCCTTGGTTCTATTCCCACCCCAGACCTTTCTGTGTGGAGTTTACATGTTCTCCTCATTTCTCCGTGGGTTTTCTCCAGGTACTCTGGCTCCTCCCACCATCCAAACACATGCACTGATAGGTTAACTGGTTAATCTAAATTGTCCATAGGTGTGAATGTGACAGTGATTGTTTGTCTATATATGTTCAGCCCTGAGATGAACTGGAGACTCATACAGGGTGTACCCCGCCTTCGCCTATTGTAGCTGGATTAGACCCCTAGTGACCCCTGTGACCCTGGTGAGGATAAAGTGGGTTCAGATGATGAGACATTTACAAACCATCAGATACTAATCATATTATTTACAGCCTTATATTTCTCTATTAGAGTAGTTTTCAGATGTTTTTTTAATCATGATAAAAATTATGTTGAAGTTCAAGACATGGAGTATTCCAAAGATGTTCAGGACATAGAACAGGGCATAAAACACAATATCAATACATTATGAAAGAAAATATTTTTAATGAAGTTTTGGTTAAGAAGAGACTGTTAATTACAGTCTAAATAACAACAAGTAATTGAGTTCCAGGTAAACATGTTAGTGCAGATCAGGTATTAAAAACAGACCAGTTACAGTAATGATATGAACTGACTGATATGGAAGTAAAACAACTAAAGCCATGAATATACAAGAGAACAACTGTAGAACAACTGTCCACTGGAGTGACCAGGATGTGTCAAAGGAATAAAAGCTTGAGTTGAGTTCAGGAGGAGATCACATGATCACGACCTCATGTTACTTTTTCAGTTGATTTCACTGGTTTTCATGCTGATATGAAACATTAACATGTTGTAGAACTCAACATAATTGACTTCAAAATATTCTAATTATGATTGTACAACTGTGTCCCATAAAATAATGATGAGGAAATGCAGCAGCTCCTGTCAGCTGTGAATCTGTACATGAATGTCCTTAACCATCAGGGAAAACAGAAAGCATCTGTGGTCCCCAGAGGGTCCATGCCCCCCCCCATGCGCACACTTTATTCTACACACACCGTCCACGCTTCTTTACTTTAACAACCTTCCCTTGTGTCTTTGGCTGTGTTCAAAACTACATACTTTCATACTTGTACTATTCATACTCCGTACTGCCTACTCAGCGATCAAACAGTACGCAAAACTTTTACACCAAGGAGGCCCAATCTTGGTCCTTGAGGGCCACTGTCCTGTATGGTTGAGATGTTTCCCTCTATCAACTCACCTGATGGTCATTATCAGTCTTCTGCAGAGCTTAATGACAGGCTGATCATTTGAACCAGGTGTGTTAGATGAGGGATACATTTAAAACATGCAGGACAGTGGCCCTCAAGGACCACTGGGGGGCCTTTGACTGGTGAGTCCTGTTTTCGTGCTCAAGACACTGCAGACTCCCCCTGGTTAACACTGTAGCATACAACATGATAACCCACAATGCATTGTCGTCTTATCCAAGCAAAAATTGACAGGCTGAAGTGGATTTCAGTTGGGGCGGCTGTGGCTCAGTTGGTAAAGTGGGTCATCCAATGACTGAGAGGTTGGCGGGTCGCGTCCCGGCTCTGGCTGTCCACATGTCAAAGTGTCCTTGGGCAAGACACTGAACCCTGAGTCGGGTCCCCAGCAGGACTGATAGAACCTTAGAAATCATCATGATTATCTGATCATGGCGGCGCGCACAGACGCAGCGGCCCGGAGCTCCTTTGTTTACATTTTGTTGGTAGTGCTGAGTGTAATTTCAAGCAGTCTGTGCACGTTCAAATACACCAAGGATGAGCTTTTACACCTAAACGGAGATTATCAGCCATCTGTGGAGTATTTTATCCCCCCGGAGATCGTCGGAGCACCCCCGGGAGAACCCGCTGCGGCAGGCCGAGGGAGGAGGCGCTGTGAGCGGCGGCGGAAGAGAGGCAAGGTCGGGGGTGTGTGGGCCCGGCTAAAGGCTAGCCCATTCAAACCACCCCTGCCGACCATCTTCCTCTCCAATGCGAGATCCATCCGCCACAAGCTGGATGAAATACGGGTGCAGATAGCTACACGAAGGACATTAAATCACTGTTCGTGTCTGATCTTCTCCGAGACCTGGCTGGACAGCTCCATACCAGACTGACTATTGAACTAACTAGCCGCACCGCCTACCGAGCCGACCGGACTGCGGACTCTGGTAAGAAGACCGGCGAGGGACTGTGCATTTACATCAACAACAACTGGTGCACGGACGTCACGGTAATGGAGAAATTGTGCCGTCCAGAGGCAGAACTGTTGCTATTAAAGTGCTGCCCGTTTTATCTCCCACGGGAATTCTCTTGTGTGTACATCGCTGTGATTTACATTCCACCAGATGCTAATGCTAAGCTAGCGCTAGCACAAGTGAGCAGCAGCATCCACAAGAGTCTGGCAGCACACCCGGACTGTGTTTTTATTGCCGCTGGGGACTTCAACCACGGGGATCTAAAATCAGTCTTTCACAAATTCCATCGACATGTGAAGTGTGCCACCAGAGGAGATAGAACCTGGACCAGGTGTATACAAATGTAGCAGACGCATACAGAGCCCAGGTCTATCCCCACCTGGGTCTGTCGGACCACCTCTCTCTTCTGCTGCATCCAAGATATACACCAAGGATCAAGAGCGCTGGGATTACTCTGAAAACCGTGAGAACATGGCCGGAGGATGCTGTCCCTTGTCTCCAGGACCGGTTCCACCACACAGACTGGGATGTATTCCATGAACAAGGCACCAACAACCATGTCTCACTGGATAATTACACCTCCACTGTACTGGATTACATCTGCTTCTGTGTGGACAATGTCACCTGCTGGAAGCGGTTCCGTGTGTTCCCTAATACACCACCATGGATGACACAAGAGGTGAAACAACTTCTGCAAGCAAGGGACAAGGCATTTTACAGTGGGGGCCAGGAGGCGTACAGGACCGCCAGGGCCGACCTCAGGAGGGGCATCAATACTGCCAAGTACCACCATCGGAGGCATATTGAGGCCAGGTTTGAAAACACCACAAACCCGAGGCAGATCTGGGAGGGCATCAGGGCCATCACGGACTACAAGAGGAAACCACCACCACCCTCAGCTTAAACCTCTTCTACGCCCGTTTTGACAGGGACAACATCGATGCTGTCCTGCCCCCTCTCCCCTCATCTGACCCTGCCCCTGTCCTGAGCGTGCACGAGGTGAGATGTGAGTTCCGCCGCATGTGGGTGCTAGGCTGGGTGCTTAAAGACTGTGCTGCGGAGCTGGCAGACGTCTTCACTTCCATCTACAACACCTCCCTGTCCTGCTCACTGGTCCCTGCCTGCTTTAAAGCAGCCACAATCGCCCCACTGCCAAAACAGTCCAACGTCACAGGTCTGAATGACTACAGACCTGTGGCCCTCACCTCCATCCCCGCCAAATGCTTGGAGAGACTGGTCATCAAGGACATCAAAGCTGTAATACCGCCTTCACTGGAGCAACACCAATTTGCCTACAGAGAGAACCGTTCAACTGAGGATGCCATCGCCACAGTGTTGCACACACTGCTGACGCACCTGGAGCATAAGAACACCTATGCACGCTCCTCTTCGTGGACTACAGTTCGGTGTTTAACATCATCCGGCCGTTCAAACTCCGGTCCAAACTACACCAACTGGGACTCAACACCGCTCTGTGCAATTGGACTGTGGACTTTTTAACCAACCGCACACAGACTGTAAGAGTAGGCAAAAACATGTCCTCCACTCGCACCATCAGCACCGGGGCCCCTCAAAAGGGTGTGTTCTGAGTCCTCTGCTCTATACCCTGTATACCCATGACTGCTCCACCTCCTCTGCATCTAACCTCATCGTCAAATTTGCCGACGACACCACAGTGCTCGGACTAATTTCCAACGACGATGAGACCAGCTATAGAAGAGAGGTGCAACATCTGGAGTCATGGTGCCATGACAACAACTTGGTTCTAAACACCAAAAAGACCAAGGAGATTGTTGTGGATTTCCGAAGGGGAAGCCACCCCAGCCATCAGCCCCTCTCTATCTGCAACGATGTGGTGGAGAGGGTGCGGAGCTTCAAGTTTCGGGGTGTGACGGTGACTGTGGACCTGTCTTGGGGGGCTCATATCTCAACAGCGGTGGGCAAGGCACAACAACGCCTGTATTACCTGAGAAAGCTGAGGAGTGCCCACATCCCCAGACCTCTGTTGGTGAACTTTTACAGCTGTGCCATCAGCAGTGTTCTGGCCTATGGTTTTCTGGTATGATTCCCCGGCTGCACTACGGCTGAACAGCAGGCACTCCAGCGGGTGGTAAAATCTGCCGGGAGAATAATCGGAGTGACTCTCCCGGAGATGAGTACCATCTTCTCCACTCGCTGTTTGAAAAAAGCGCGAAACATCCTACAAGACCAGCACCATCCTGCTCACCACCTCTTTCACCTGCTGCCTTCTGGGAGAAGGTATAGGGCCATCCAGGCCAGAACATCAAGACTGGCCAACAGTCTGTACCCACAGGCTGTTCGACTATTGAACTCTGTCCCCCCCCCCCCCATGGACAAATAACCACATCCAGCATCAATAAGAACTGAACTGGTTTGCACTGCTGCAGAATGTCACTATTTCCTTCCCTCCTTAGTGACCCCCCCCCCCCCCCCCTTGATCCATTATACTGTCTAGTTTCTGCACTCTAGTCCGAACTGTTATCTTAATATTGCTCTGCACTTCAACACCAACGTGTCCTCATTTTGACTCTGCTGCTACATATTTGTGCACTTTTATGTCCTGGACCGTGTTGATGTTTACACATACTACTTGCACTTTTTTTTTATCTATATTATCTTAATGTGTGGAGGCTCCAAACTGAGTTTCGTTGTGCTTTTGTATCAATGACAATAAATATTCTGAAATCTGAAACCTACTGGTGTATGAGTGTGTGTGAATGGGTGAATGTGAAACTAATGTAAAGCACTTTGAACACCATGAAGGTGGGAAAGAACTATAGAAGTGCAGAACATTTACTTGAGCTATAAACTCTTTAAATCAGTTTTTTTTAAATCAGGTGAGAAAGTGCGTGTTTAGATGCAGAATGAGGTGTTTATTTGTCGAAATACCACCTATTTACAGTTTTTTTTCCCAGAGGAATTCAACAAAACTGCTAGCAGCTTGCTAGCGGTTTAGCAACCACTTCTGGTTATTTTCATAAAATAAAACACCTCTTTCCCTTTTTTATACAAAACACACTGATAAATCTGAGTTTTTACTTTGTAAAGAAGAAGTGAATCTACACACCAACTACTAACTTTACACCAGCGTTTACACTGATCCTGTCAGATCACAATGTCTTACCAGAGGAGAGTCGTGTTGCCTAGGAGATGGAGATCAGCCTGCTGTCTTTGGTACATCATGGTTACCATCAAGTCAGGCTTGTTGTCAGATGTAACTGACTGAAATATACAATAAATGATTTCAACAAATCACAAACTATTTGAACATCACACACCCCCTAGCATGAAAACTGGAGGGAAAATCTTTTCCAGCTTCGTAAATGCACATCCTAAAGCAAGAAAGTCATGTGAATTGAATAATTGAATTAAGTTTATTAAAATAAATGGCCACACAATCAAAACAAATATAGAACACATTCTTGTGCAGGAGGCTGTATGATTGGACGTCACGTCGTGTTGCATACTTAAAAAGTTATTATGACTAAGTAGCTAAGTATGAGGTTTCCAACACAGCCTTTGTGTTTTCTGAGCCTTCACAACCTCAGGCCTTTTCTGTCCATTTCTCTACTTCATCTGGTGTATTAATGACTGGAAAACCTCAGCCCCATGAGACACAGTCAAGTCATTTTCATCCTTTTAGTCTGGACACCCTGGCTTTTCACAATATTCACAGTAACATGATATGATCACAACATACAATTAATTTACACACATATCATTATAAGCAGATTTTTAGATAATGCAGAGCTGTTGCATTAATAAGGGACATGACTATGATACAAAATACAGTGTTTATTTACATAAACGTCCACTGGATTTTGAGTGAGTGAATCAGTGGTGAAAACAGTTTGCATCCAGAATTAAATTAAGTCACATCACAAGACCCTGATATTTACAGGATGTCACAGTTTTATACACTAAAAACTGTGTATAAAGCCATTATATTGACTATTATATCATTATTATATAGTAATATTCACCATCATATACACTATTTACATTATAATATACACTACTATATACACTATAATATAAAGTGGGATATACAGTATATTTTATTTATTTTTATTTGTAGTCTATTTGGCAGGGACAATGCAGTGCACATTATTACAAACATGACATGGTAAAGCCATGACAAAACTTGTAGATGTGAAACCATAGGAGGTTTATAACCAGATGCCTAATTTGCAACCCCAGTCCCTGCTCAGGCTACCCATTCTAATAAAACATCACATGACACATACAAATATACAAGGACATGGGATCTTAAAACAGGATTCCTATAGCTTGAAACCCTTATGGAAAAAGAAAAACAATACACATGCGCATGTTGTCAATTGTCTGTTATCATGGTTGCATTTTTGGTTTTCCTTCAGCCAGTGTTTTGCTTTTCTTTCAAATGTTTTAGACTCAGTTTGTGTTTTTATTTCAGTTGAGTCCCAATTGTCATCACTACTATATACAGTGGTGATCCTTCAAAGCCAAGGGAGGAACTATCTGGATGTCATAGCACACAGGTCTACAGTTGGACAGTTGAAAGAAGTCTAACAGTTTGAGGGTGAGATACTGACACAGTAGAGGTCCTGTTTGAAAAGTTCAAATGTCCCCTTTTTAACAAATAAAACAGCTGATCGCTATGGACCTGCATCCCACAGATGTGTCAGAGGAATGGGTTTAGTGTACTTTGTGCTACATGTGTCATAATATTAATGAACACACACACAGTTTGGGTTCTCCTTCAGTGTGTGTGTGTGTGGAGATGGTAACACCTCCACCTGTGCATAGACTCAGCCCATCCCTCTGACCAACTGGTCTGACTTTTGACCTCTCACTGACTTCTGCAGGTCCTTAAAAGTGTCATTCTGTTGAAAACCACTTTTACGCGCTCCTTTTGGAATCTGATGGGTCACCCCGACACATGCTCCTTTGACAGTGGTTCATCACCTCCACTGGCTGCATACTGCATTCACACTAAACAACAACAGGAACCAGGGACCCAGAAAAAGCCAAAGTCTCTGTGGAAATAAAGCCTCATTTTTCAGAACAAACAGAGGCACAAAACCTAGCTGGGCGATACTCTGGTAAAGGTAAACACACACACACAGAGTGAGAGGGGAGGGGGGAGTGTTCCTTCATGCATTCTGAGCCAATCAGAGACACCTTGTGGCCGAACAACAGAGTTTACTGGTACTTTCTCATACATGATGCATCAGTTTACTGGTACATGAGGAAGTACCAGTAAACTCTGTTGTTTGACCTCAAGTCATTTTTCTACCGTGAAAAAACAGCTGGAAACAAAGCAATTTAAATAGAACCAACGCACAATGTATTCAATAACAATGGAGAACACAACAATATTAATGAAATAACGATGGAATGACACCTTTAAAGGGAGCTTGTGGAGGATGTCAGCTCCACCTCCAGGCCTCCATGTCCTTTTCTGAACAGGATGTGCTCTGTTCATCCTGTTTTTAACCCTGACCTTCCTCCTCATCTCATGTGTGTTTCCCAGGGGTCACACAGGCAGATGCGCTAAAACATGTCTGACCTCATTTCTCACTGGTTTCATGGTTGTCGGTGGATGTGCTTATGAAAAGACCCTGAACCAAGATACAGAGAAAAACAAGAGACCACCACACCAATAAGCAACAACAAACGCCGCCCCCCCTTGTACACATTTTACCAGATTTGTCCTATGTGTTATCATTGTGGAAACACATTTTAGTGACTGTCACCTTTGACCTACATTCACCAAAATTTAATGGGATCTATTCTGGACGACCTCACGCCTTTACTGAAAATTTTATACAAATTGGTTTAGTAGTTTTTGTGTAAATCTGCTGACAATCAAACAAACACACACCAAACTAAAAACCCTACCTGGTAACCATTTGTATTACAGGTCGCTAGTAGGTGCTAATTCTATGGAAATTTCAATGTAATTACATGGTAATAATATCTTTGTAATAGCTTATTACATGTTATGTCCATGCAGTTTCCGGTACAATTACTCTGCAGTTTCTAGGTAATAGCAATGTAAACTGCTTTCATTAAGGTGTTAATTTGTGTTAATCTATGGTCATTTTATGGTAATAATCCTTTGTAACCACTTATACAAAGTTCTCTTTTTTTAAGTAATCAAATGCACTTTTTCATGTTTTTCCAACACAAATATCTATTGTCCGTGTGTGAGGAAACCCTTAAATTATGAATGAAAACCATCCACTCTTCTTTTCTCCCAATCCATTTCTTGTTGGAGGGGGATGAAAACTATTTCTATGCTTCATATGTCACATGCATAGGTTCACTTGAATACCCCACCCCACCAGCTCAGCTAACCCCACCTACTGGTCACATGACCTCTGCTGGCAGATCCTCCATTAGTCTTTATCGGTGTGTGTCCGGTGAGTTTGGGTCTGAACCCTGGTTGCTGTGCGTGCAACCGGGGCCCGGGTTGATGGAATGGGCTGGTTCGTGGGTGGTGTCACGGCTCACCTGGCTGGCCCGGGTCCAGATGAACTGGCCCCCAAATGGGCACCCTCACTGTTAATGGACTAGGACGTGAAGGCACCACAGACTTCTGCTTCTCAAAACCAATGTACACTGACAGTCAATGAAAACGTCCAGGTAAAATTTATGTCAATAATTTTATTCTTATGCTATGAAATCATGTAGAAGCTTTACAAATCAATAAACTGATATTTAACAGGTGGTGAACAAAAAAAAAATCACAATTCTTTTGAGCTTTGATAATGTACAGTTCAAACAAAATGTCTACCCTGCAATTGCAAAGTTCCATCTTAGTAATAGGCAGAGGTGGGACAAAGTCATTGCTGGGCAAGTCCCAAGTAAGTCTAAGTCTTTTGCACTCAAGTCCGAGTGAAGTCCCAAGTCAACACCATCCAAGTGCCGAGTCAAGTCCGAAGTCAAAGCACACAAGTCTCGAGTCGAGTCAAAGTCCCAGCATTTTAGCTTCGAGTCATTTCGAGTCCCCTATAACGAAATAACATTTCTACAAATCATACATGTCTGTATTCATTTAACCTTTTTTATGCAAAGCGTCAAAAGCATTGGAAAATAAGGATCCAGGTGTGAAAAACGTAACATTCCAAAAAATCCCATGGCTGTATTAACTCAAAGGAGTGTTCCTACTTCATACTGAAGAAAAGGTCAAAATACTTGACAGTGATTTGAGTTTTTATTTCTTCATAAGTCTGCATATTAATATATGTAAATATTCTGTAATTGTGCGTTCAATATTATTGTAACTGCAGTTGTATCCGTCAATATGGGGTGTTTGTGTACATTAATGAACAACAACAAAAACTTGAACTTAAAATGATTTTAGCTCATGGCAGAAAAACAACAGACTGGCAAAACTGTAAAGGGTCTGAATACTTGACATGTAACTGAACTGAACAGTAATGCATCCATAGACACTAGTGTGTGTGTGTGTGTGTGTGTGTGTGAGAGAGAGAGAGAGAGAGAGAGAGAGAGAGAGAGAGAGAGAGAGAGAGAGAGAGAGAGAGAGAGAGAGAGAGAGAGAGAGAGAGAGAGAGATGCATGCACGGTGACAGAGGGAGAGACAGTTGAAATGGAGAATGTGTGTGTTTATGTGCGCAATGTGGACAGATGAAAAGGTAGTGAGAGGCCATGTAAAATTAGGAGGCGATGTGGCCAAGAAATTGCTTGTATTTCAATAGTGTATTGCACTATAACAAGTGTACTCTATTTGCCTCATATTGTAGAAAAGTTTACCTTAAATTAGAGAGGGGTCCTTTTAGCAAGTTTTTTAACATAAACAAAATTGTCATTCCCTATGATCACTTTTCACTATGATCACTGGGCCAACATGCCAATACAGGGAGGGGTGTGTGTGCGTGTGTGTGAGAGAGAGAGAGAGAGAGAGAGAGAGAGAGAGAGAGAGAGAGAGAGAGATGTGCGTGGACAGCTGATGGTCGGAGAAAGCTACACACAGTGCGTGTGTGTGTGTCCATGTCCTGAGGAGAGGTGGTGCTGGGTGGAGGACCTATAGCGCATTGCATTTGCAAAAAATCAAATCGGCCAAAAGTTTGTCAGTCATTTGTGCACGATGAGGACGTAGGATGATGCCACCATGACTGAAAACTCGTTCCACTGGAGCACTGGTTGGACGTTGTAGAAACTCCGTCTTGCATATTGCGATCTGTTTTTTGTTGACAACTTCGTAATTTTTATAGCCAAAGGAAATTATCTTCGGTATCATTTTGCACGCCGGCACGTAGTTGTCATTGATGCTTGTTTCAGATTTGCGGTGGATGTGGTGGAATGAAAAGCAACACTGTGATTGGCTGTCGTGCAAGCAGCGCGCACATGCTCTTTGCATTCACACATCATTTTGCAGAATAACAAGTAAATTGAGCGCGGCATTTATTAACATACTTTAATATTCTCATGGGACGTAGCAAGTCATCGCAAGTCAAAGTCCAAGTGAAGTCACAAGTTAATGATGTTGAAGTCCAAGTCGAGTTGCAAGTGTTTGTACATTTTGTCGAGTCAAGTCTAAAGTCGTCAAATTGACGACTCGAGTCTGACTTGAGTCCAAGTCACATAACTCGAGTCCACACCTCTGGTAACAGGTGTTATCTCCTCCAACAGCAATATAAGCCGTCAGTCTCTGACGCATACTGCGTATCAAACTTTTAATCCGGTCTAGTGGAAGGACCTGCCACTCGTCTTGAAGAGGCTGGATCAGCTGACCTCGGTTCATGGGACGAGGAACACGGTTTTGGATCTGTACACCGAGGTGATCCCATATGTGCTCAATGGGTGAATACACAAGCCATGGGAGTGTTTGGGCGTTCTGACCTTCCAGGAACCTTCTGGTGACACCGGCGGCATGTGGACGTGCATCCTCCTGTTGGAAGATACCCACATCCTGATGTTGCTGGAGGAAGGGAACAACATGGGGCTCCAGAATATCCTGGATGTAGCGCTGAGCTGTCAGTGTGCCTTCAACAACCAATAGAGGGGTCTTGTGGTGTAGGGATCTGCCGGCCCAGACCATAACACTTGGCCCACCCCAGCGATTCATCTGACGGATGCAACACGGAGCATAACGTTCACCACGTCTGTGCCAAACTCGTTCCCGTCCATCAACATTGGTCGACACAAAATCTGCTCTCATCAGTGAAGAGAATAGCTCCCACTGACGTTGAGTCCATCTCAGACGTTCCTGACATCACTGGAGGCAAGTGTGACATCGCTGGTGAGTCATAACGTTGCCCCTTAAAGGTCTCCATGCATTGAGGTTTGCTGCTTGGAGGCGACGTCTGACAGTAGGGTTGCTGATTCGAGGGTTATGTCTCCCTGGTGTCTCCCTACAGTATGACTAGCTGTACGAAATCAGTCACTCTTTCACGTCCAGGACATGGTCGGTCTGCCACAGACCCAGTCTCTCCATGTTGTTGAACAAGACGTTGGATGGTGTGATGAGAACAGTTAAATCGACGCCCAACTTTGGAATAACTTAGGCCGGCTTGCACCCTGCCAAGGGTACGCCATCTTTCATCTGGATTTAACTGGAAGTGGAAGTGTAGTTTAGTATCAGGGTTGGAGGCCAGGGTCTCTGAGTTAGAAGCACGGCTCTGCAGCTTGGAGGCTAATGCTAGGCCTAGCTATAGCGAGGTAGCTGCAGGGACCGCAGGCCGTGCTAACAGCAATAGGAGCGTGGCTGGCCCCTCAGCGTCCCCCGTGCAGCCCGGGGATTTGAGAGACTGCTTTGTGACAGTACGGGGGAAGCGTGGTGCTGGTCGCACAAATGCTAGTCGCACAAATGTAGCGCACCAGGAGCTTCGCGTCTGTAGCAGACCCCATGGCAGAACACTGGCCAAACCAGACAGCCTCCTCATTGGCAGTTCTGTTCTTAGAGACGTGAAGCACCTAGCGGTGTCTGTCAGGTGTTATCTAGGGGCCAGCGTCGGTGACATTGAAGGAAACCATAGGCTTTTACAGCAGAGCAGGGCTAGCTTCCGCCGCATCGTGATCCACGCTGGTGGTAACGATGTCCGACGGAAACAATCAGAGGTTCTTAAACTTAACGTAGCATCGGTGTGTAAACTTGCTAAGTCGATGTGTAACACAGTAGCATTCTCTGGACCCCTGCCCAATTTGTCCAGTGATGAGATGTACTCTAGGTTCTCATCATTTAACCGCTGGTTGGCTAGATGGTGCTCAGAAAATGATGTTGTTTTTATAGATAATTGGCGTACATTCTGGGGAAAGCCTGGGCTCATTCGCAGAGATAGCATACATCCCACTTGGGAAGGTGCTTCTCTCTTAGCACAAAATGTGGCTACCAAATTTAGCCTGTCAAAATGACAATCCGGAGTGCGGGCCCAGGCGCAGAGTCATAGAGTAAAACACTTCTCTGTGCATCCACTTTACTCTGAGCTGTCACAAACCCACCATGTAGTAAATAACAGAAAGACTGCGTCTATTCAATTCAATTCAATTCAATTTTATTTAGAAAGCCCTAAATCACAACAAAGTTGTCTCAAAGGGCTTTACAAAAACACAATCAACTACAGAGATACATGAAAAAAGTCCCAAGCATCCCCTGTCCTTAGACCCTCCTTCTCGGCAAGAAAAAACTTCAAAACCCAGTGGGAAAAAGAAGAAATCTCGAGGAGAACCACATTGAAGGAGAGATCCACTCCCATGGACGGACAGGCTATAGATGAACGTCCATATATAGATGCAGGAAGGGGGGCTGGTCCAGACAGGCAGGGGCAGTGGTCCGGGGTCACAGGTCGGCACAGGCGAGAAACTGCAGATCCTGTCATCCATGGCTCCCGTGCAGACACTGTCAGGAAAACCACCACTCCCCCCCGGGGGGGGACGGACGGACGGACGGACACCAGGTGACTAGTCATGAACAGACTTGGTATGAAAGATAGGTTGTAAAAGTTACAGAAACAGGTGTGAGGGAGAGAAAGAGAAGAAAGAAGGAACTCAGTGTACTGTACTTCCCCAGCATTCTAACTCCTAGGGCAGTCTAAACTGAACTGTGACTCATACACCACATAATTTTTTAACTAACCTGATCATAGGCTTTCTCGAACAGGAATGTTTTAAGCCTGATTTTAAATGTAGAGACTGTGTCGGCATCTTTAATATTAAAGGGAAGCTGATTCCATAAGACAGGGGCCTGATAACTAAAGGCTCTAGCTCCTACTGTACTTTTAGAAACCTTAGGAACTTTCAATAAACCTGCATTCTGAGAACGAAGGGTTCTATTGGGTTGGTACGGAACCAGATCATCTTTAAGATAAGTGGGGCCCATACCATTAATGGCTTTATATGTAAGGAGGAGGATTTTAAATTCAATTCTAGACTCAACTGGTAGCCAATGAAGGGTTTGGAGCACAGGGGTGATGTGTTCTCTTCTATTAGATCCTGTTAATAATCTTGCTGCTGCATTTTGAACCAGTTGCAAGCTTTTTAGGGAATATTTAGGACATGCTACAAGTAGGGAGTTACAATAATCTAATCGTGATGTAACAAATGCATGAATTAATTTTTCTGCAGTCGTTTTAGACAGAATATTCCTAATTTTGGCTATGTTGCGCAGGTGAAAGAAGGCTGTTCTGCAAGTTTGGTTAATGTGCATTTTGAATGAAAGATCTGGATCAAATAAAACTCCTAAATATTCCCTGTGTAGTTAATAATAAACCCTGTGTAGTTAATAATAAACCCCGTATAGTTAAAAAATAAACCTAATATTATAAAACCTATAGGAGCGAGACCAAATAATTTAATAAAAATAGTTTTAAGTAATAATCAGATTAAAAGAACACCTAACAATTTTATCCAATGTGGACTGATCAATATTAGATCTATTTCTTCCAAATCTTTGTTAATAAACGATCTAATTAGTGATTGCAAAATTGATATTTTAGCTCTGACTGAAACCTGGCTGCAGCAGGATGAATATGTCACATTAAATGAATCCACGCCACCAACACATGTGAACTATCACACAGCCAGAACCAGTGGCTGTGGTGGAGGAGTTGCAGTAATATCCCACTCCAGTTTAGGTCTTAGCCCTAAAATTAATCATAAAACTAATCCCACTTACCACTCCTTTGAAAGCCTAGTTTCATCCATTACTTTCCCCAACTGCAGAAACCAAAAACCAGTCCTTTTTGTCATAGTCTACCACCCTCCTGGCCCTTATTCACAGTTTTTATTAGAAGTCTCTGACTTTCTATCCAGTGTAGTGTTGAACTCGGATAGGATTATAATAGTTGGTGATTTTAACATACATGTTGATAACAACGCTGACTCTCTTAGTAATGCATTTAGTGACCTACTAGACGGATTAGGCTTTATCCAAAATGTTAATAAACCAACCCACATTCACAGACATACTCTTGAACTGATCTTAACACTTGGTGTTGAAATTAATGACCTCGTCGTTTTTCCCCACAATCCCATACTCTCAGATCACTTTTTAATGACCTTCCAGGTTTTGTTTGAGGATATTTCTACCTCAGTGATTAAAACGCAAATGAAAAGGATACTATGTGATGAAGATATATAAATATGTTTGTATCACTTAATTAGAATGAAGATATATAAATATGCTTGTATTACTTAATTAATCACTTATTAATTCTACTCACAATCAAGTTTTATTGTTTGCTTTGTATAACTATTAAATGAAGTACAAAGTGCTCACACATGCAAAACTAACAATGTGCTTATATGACTAACCTTGCATTCCTTTACACCCCTAAATCAGCTTGTTTATCTAACACGCCAAGGGTTTCTTCCCTAAATCACCTTTCTTATCTAACCCACCACCGGTCTGAACAGGGGGTGAAGTTCCTGTCTGGTTTTGAACAAAGTATCCAGTATACAGGTCTGAAGGACATCTCTCCCATCCTTGGTGCAGCTGTGATCCTATGGCAACGAGGGCGTACATCTTCAACTCCAGCGTGAAGAAGATGATGTCATCAAGACAACTATAAAATATTACTTCTGTGTTTCTTCTGTGTTCTTTTCTCTCTGTAGCGCCCTGGTTTCGTCCGGACCAGAACAGAGAAAAACCCAGATATCTGTCGCACAATTTTTCTAGATTTCTTTGTTAGGGTTAATGGTAATAAAACTTCTGAAACTTTATTTTTGGATCCTGGTGGTTTCTTCCCGATTAAAACGAACACGAGTAAGAGGAAACTAAAAACCTAAGATTTCCTACAGTGACCATGCTGTCTCAAAGTACAAAGAGTTAATTCAGTCACTAATTGTGCCTGTGTCATGTGATTATGTAAAGGACACATTTAGTCCCAGTATAAGTGATGAGTTAGTCGATAGTACCATGCTCACATTAAAAACTACGTTAGATATAGTTGCCCCCCTCACGTTAAAAACTACTAAGGTTAGATTAACCTCCCCATGGTACAACGCTGACACTCGCTCCATTAAACAAGCAACACGTAAATTAGAGAGGCAATGGAGGCGATCCAACTTAGAAGATTCTCTCAATGCCTGGAAAAATAGCCTAATAAAGTATAAGCAAGCTTTGCGTACAGCCAAAACTAGATATTACTCATCCATAATAGAAGAAAACAAGAATAACCCTAGATTCCTGTTCAGTACTGTAGCCAGACTGACAAACAGCCACACCTCCGTGGAACCAGTTATTCCATCCGCGCTCCGTTCTGATGATTTCCTGCAGTTCTTTAACAATAAAATATCAACTATTAGAGAGAAAATAGACACATTTCTCCCAAACATTAGATTAGAAAAAGTAGCGCTTTCAAACCTAGGCCCTTTAATAAATCCCTCTGTAACACTAAATAATTTCACCACTGTAGACCAAACTGATCTCATATCTATTATCATGTCTTCCAAGTCAGCCACCTGCCTCTTAGATCCAATTACAACAAAACTCTTTAAAGAGATTTTGCCCCTAATTATTAGCACTGTCCTAAATATAATTAACACTTCATTCACTTCAAATATGCTGTTATTAAACCAATTCTGAAAAAGCCTACCCTAGATCCTGACATTTTAGCCAATTATAGGCCTATATCCAATTTGCCCTTCCTGTCAAAGGTTTTAGAACGAGTAATAGTTAAACAGCTGTGCCAATTCCTGCAGGATAATAGTTTATTTGAACAGTTTCAGTCTGGCTTTCGTGCCCATCATAGCACTGAAACAGCGTTAGTTAAAGTTACTAATGACTTATTATTAGCCGCTGACATCGGATTAATATCGGTCCTGGTGTTATTAGACCTTAGTGCAGCCTTTGACACCATTGACCACAGTATCTTAGTGCACAGATTAGAATCTGAGATAGGTATTAGAGGAGCAGCCCTCTGCTGGTTTAAATCATATTTATCTGATCGCTACCAATTTGTTCACGTCAATCAACAATCATCGCAGTCCTCCAGAGTTAATTATGGCGTGCCCCAAGGGTCAGTCCTTGGGCCTATTTTGTTTACACTATATATGCTCCCTTTAGGTAACATCATTAGAAATCATGGTATTAATTTTCATTGTTATGCGGATGACACACAGCTATATTTATCGATTAAACCTGATCAGACCAGGCAAATAGATAAACTAAGTACATGTGTCCAAGACATAAAGACTTGGATGAGTGCCAATTATCTTTTATTGAACCCTGAAAAAACTGAAGTCGTTATAATTGGTCCTAAAAATGCGAGAGACTACATACCTGACCACATAGTTACCCTGGACAGCTTAAGTGTAACACCCAGTGCCACAGTTAAAAATTTAGGAGTTTTATTTGATCCAGATCTTTCATTCAAAATGCACATTAACCAAACTTGCAGAACAGCCTTCTTTCACCTGCGCAACATAGCCAAAATTAGGAATATTCTGTCTAAAACGACTGCAGAAAAATTAATCCATGCATTTGTTACATCACGATTAGATTATTGTAAGTCCTTACTTGTAGCGTGTCCTAAATATTCCCTAAAAAGCTTGCAACTGGTTCAAAATGCAGCAGCAAGATTATTAACAGGATCAAATAGAAGAGAACACATCACCCCTGTGCTCCAAACCCTTCATTGGCTACCAGTTGAGTCTAGAATTGAATTTAAAATCCTCCTCCTTACATATAAAGCCATTAATGGTATGGGCCCCTCTTATCTTAAAGATGATCTGGTTCCGTACCAACCCAATAGAACCCTTCGTTCTCAGAATGCAGGTTTATTGAAAGTTCCTAGGGTTTCTAAAAGTACAGTAGGAGCTAGAGCCTTTAGTTATCAGGCCCCTGTCTTATGGAATCAGCTTCCCTTTAATATTAAAGATGCCGACACAGTCTCTACATTTAAAACTAGGCTTAAAACATTCCTGTTCGAGAAAGCCTTATGATCAGGTTAGTTAAAAAATTATGTGGTGTATGAGTCGCAGTTCAGTTTGGACTGCCCTAGGAGTTAGAATGCTGGGGGAAGTACAGTACGCTGAGTTCCTTCTTTCTTCTCTTTCTCTCCCTCACACCTGTTTCTGTAACTTTTAAAACCTATCTTTCATACCAAGTCTGTTCATGACTAGTCACCTGGTGTCCCCCCCCCCCCCCCCGGGGGGAGTGGTGGTTTTCCTGACAGTGTCTGCACGGGAGCCATGGATGACAGGATCTGCAGTTTCTCGCCTGTGCCGACCTGTGACCCCGGACCACTGCCCTTGCCTGTCTGGACCAGCCCCCCTTCCTGCATCTATATATGGACGTTCATCTATAGCCTGTCCATCCATGGGAGTGGATCTCTCCTTCAATGTGGTTCTCCTCGAGATTTCTTCTTTTTCCCACTGGGTTTTGAAGTTTTTTCTTGCCGAGAAGGAGGGTCTAAGGACAGGGGATGATTGGGACTTTTTCATGTATCTCTGTAGTTGATTGTGTTTTTGTAAAGCCCTTTGAGACGACTTTGTTGTGATTTAGGGCTTTATAAATAAAATTGAATTGAATTGAATTGAACTGTGGCATCTTGAACGTATGGAATAAAACATTGGGCCTTTTCATTGCCTTTATAGAGGCTTCCCAACCCATCCTTTAAACTGTGCACAACTGTTTGTTTTCGTCCCCAACAGCACTTTGACCTGACTTCCAAAGACCACTCCCTGTGGACTACTGAAAAATGTTTGGGAAGCTATTCTATAGAAACTATTCAATCCCAACATTTCCCAAACTCCTTAATGCATTATATTATGAATTATTGGCCTGGATGTTTTCATTGACTGTCAGTATAATATAGGTCTATTGTTTTTATGTGGAATTGTTGTTAATGCTTAAATATAAGAAAAGAATAAATATGGTGAACACTTTTGTAATTATTTATTCTTCATTATGTTCAATATATCTGAGTACAATGACAGCTGATCAAGTACAAGATGATCTGATTTGTCTGAAAATACAGCCAGCATTGAACATACATATACCCCAGCACATCTGCATTTGTAAAAAGCTTTTGATATGATCAAGTCTTGAAGACATTTCTGAACCTGAGTCAGACTTGACGTTACAGCTGAATCCATCCCATCACACTGAACAGAGAATTTGGTTGTTCAGATTTTCAAATAAATACAAATCATTCAAAAAAATGTGCATGCATTAGCTCCTTAAAACAACAAGATTTCCTCAAAATAGCAACAATATTAGTATTTTAGTTTCTAAAAACAGGACTGGAATAAGAAGCACATTTAGACAAAGTATTAAAAACTGTTTGGACAGTCGAACAGAACGATTTGTAAGTTGAGCGTCAATAACTTATGCAGATGTGGCCTGTGAGAAAATAAAAAAAAAATATATCACCAACAGGAATTTATTTCACTCTAGTCTGATAACATTATTTACCTCATTAGACCTATTTTCAATTTGTATGGTGTATAAATCTAAAAATTTTACAGCAGAGGTATCAAACACGCGGCTCTGGGACTAAAATCAGCAAATGGGTCTAATCTGGCCCTTGTGAAATGTAAAAACTACACAGAAGATATTATTAATAACAATAATAATAATAATAACAACAACAGGAAATTCAATTAAATATAATTTATGAATGAAAAAATAACACAAACCTCGAACCTATGATATTTTTAAAGAATTTACACTGCACTGCTTTTAAGTTTTGTGGGGGTTTCATGTGTAGTCGTCCATTGAACCTCATGTTCATCAACTTTTCAGAATTCATAACCATGGTGAATATTTTTATGTATTTTTGTATTATTTTAGAATCATTCTCAAATTACCGTAATTTCCGGACGAAAGAGCGCACCTGATTATAAGCTGCGCCCACCACATTTTAAGAGGAAAACCGATTTTGTACATACACAAGCCGCACCTGTATATAAGCCGCATGTGCCCACATTAAAACATGTAACACAAACACAAAATTAACCCAAACCCGACTTAAAATCCCGCGAATGAAACTAAATGTCCTTCATTAAAGTCCACAGTCCAAAAATCACAGCCGGCAAAATGAACGGAAAATGATACTGAAGGTTTGATGCAGGCCTGCAGAGTCTGGGTCCCGTTGAAAGTAATCCAAGGAAAAAAAAGTGTATATTTCCAAAGGTAAGGGAGGGAAAAACATATATCTTCCGCGTCCACAAACAGGTGGCTGGTCGCCGCCTCGCCTCATCTATCGCAGAGTCAGCGATAACTTTAATCTTTCGCAGAGAGTTCAGGTCAAACTCCTCCGTGCCAACGTGCAAAAAAAATCCACGGGGTCTGGTCGAGCCTCTGTCTTCTCTCACACACCGCCGCAGGTTTTTCTTTAAGGAACTTTTTACCCCCTCTTCATCTTTTTTTTGTCTGTCCCTCACCTTTACCGGTCCCCACGTAAACCCGTCACCCCGCGTTTGTTCCGCCCCTCCTTTTTCATTCAGTCTTCCTCGACGCATATATTCCACCAGTCTAAATCTTACCTTTTCTACTCGAGCGCCGCTTGGCCGCATCACTGAATAAGCCGCAGGGTTGAAAGTTTGAGAAAAAAGTAGCGGCTTATAGTCCGGAATTTACGGTAAATGTTCTACGTATGTGTCTTTCAGTCAAATATGTTCATGGATAACGAACCCATTGTTCTTTTATCAATTGTTTTAACGGGACAAAGTCATTTATAAATGACAAAGGTCAAAGGTCAATTTTGTAAAGTGAGCATAAGAAATTTAGTTTAGGTCTGAATACACTTAAAATCAAAGGTCATTCAGTTGCATAGACAGGTTAACTAGTTTCAGTTTGTTAATATTTGTTTATGTTCAAAAACAGTTCATACATTCAAACATTTTCATGATGGAATTTTACTATTCTTGCTCTAAAACACAGAGAAAACTTTGGGGTTAACATTATTTCTATCTTTTTCGCCTATTATTTTATTGGTGCGGCCCACTTTATACCATATGAGGCTGAATGTGGCCCCTGACCCAAAAGTTTGACACCCTGGTTTATATGCTTCCTTTTCCCTGAAATCACTTTTGTAACTTTGATCAAGGGTGGCACAGTGGTGCAGTGGTTAGCACTCGTGCCTCACAGCAAGATGGACCCTGGTTTGAATCCCGTACCAGACCTTTCTGTGTGGAGTTTGCATGTCCTCCCCGTGTCCGCGTGGGTTTTCGCCGGGCACTCCGGTTTCCTCCCACCATCCAAAGACATGCACTGATAGGTTAATTGGTTAATCTAAATTGTCCATAGGTGTGAATGTGAGAGTGATTGTTTGTCTATATATGTTCAGCCCTGCAATGAACTGGCGTCTCATACAGGGTGTACCCCGCCTTCGCCCATTGTAGCTGGATTAGGCCCCCAGTGACCCCCGTGACCCAAGTGTGGATAAAGCGGGTTCGGATAATGAATGAATGAACTTTGATCAATGTGTTTTACTTCTTCTTTGGTTTCACTCAGGGTGACACAAACCACTCAATAATTTTTCATGTCGAACACCTTCCAAACTAGAGTCGAGTACAGGTGTTGGTGTACGAGTCTGAATATGAGCAAAAAACACAAAGACCAAACTGGTGTGAAAGGAGCCAAGAGCCAGAGGCAGAAATTAAATCCTCATTAGGATCTGGCAACACGACCACCGTGTCTTAATGAGAACGTGTGTCTGTGTGGAATGAAAACTGCAATGGATGAAACAAAAGCAACTGTGCAGAAGCATGAGGTTCAGTGTTTAAAGTTCATAGGCACAAACTGGAAACTTCCTGCATAATTACACCTTCGGCAGCCAAGTACAAGCAGAAGACCTTGCATGCACATGAGGTGATTCAAGCAGAATTTTGAACTGGGATCTAGTTTTTAAACTCACTCAAGTACGTACAAATACTTGGACAGAATTCACTTGAGCAAGATGTAAACGATGTCAAACTGTGGAAGATGTGGAAGAAACTGGCCCTTTGTCATACAAGGATCATTAGTTAATTAACAATCATCTGAAGCAGGGGTCTCAAACTCATTGTGTTTCAGGGGCCACAGTCAGTTCAATTTGATCTCCAGTGGGTCGGACCAGTCAAATAATAATCTAGAAATAATGACAATTCTAAATTTTTGTCTTTATTTTAGACCAAAACCCTCAATAAAATGTGAAATATCCTGGGAAAAAAATAACTAAGAAAAAGCGTAATTTTCTGAATATTCAGTTTATCATGTGTCCATGTTCATTATGGATAATATTTACAAAGACAACAGAAGCAGAAAACATTCAAAATTCTGCTTCATTTTTTTAGACATTTCAGGTTATTCACATTTTATGTGTACAAGATACTTTGCAAATGTAAATTTTACTAATTTGAGGTTATTTTTGCATGAAAACACAGAAAATATGGAGTCATTATATTTTGTAGGTTTTTCTGTTGTTATTTTACTTTATATCATGTTGGTCTGTATGTGGAACCTGATCTGTTCCACAGCCTTGAATGTAGAATTTTTGCACTTAACAAATTCATCCCACGGGCCACATTGGAACCACTGGCACCTTTGGTCTGAGACCCCTGCTCTAAAGCAATAAAATAATAAATCCCCGCCCTACATTGGATTTTGGTAATCACACTTTCATACAATCCATTCAATAAATAGCCAATCAGATTGTTGTTCATAAATAAATAATCATAAAATTCTAATAATAATGAACTTAAAGCAACAAAACCAAATACAAACACACTGAAGATACCCCAAAAAAGCTAAAAAAAAAAAAAAAAAAAAAAGGACCTAAAGGTGAAACTTTCTCCCCCAAACAAAAACTCATCCAAAATCCAAATTTCAGACGTCACAGTTTTGGGATGGTCAAAGCTTTTTTTTTTTTTTTTTTTTTTTTTTTTTTGTAGCTCCCTTAACTCTGTTTCATTAAATATTTTACTACTGATCAACCCAAATAGATTTTTTGTGGGCTTTTTTTTGTCACACGTGGGCAATACATTATCTCGCTTATTCTATGGGTTACTACAGCGTATTTTGAGAAAAGACATGTTTTACTAAAATGATTAAGAATTTATTCATATAGACGATGGCTTCTGTCCAGAAAGAGTAGTCCAATTGGAACGTCATTGTTGTTCCTAAGCAACACTCCACTGACACTGTACAGGCTACTTTGTTTGTGCTGCTGCTCCTCTAACAGACTGGGTGAAGTAGCCGTTACAACGTAGCGAATATTTACTGTCAAAGTGGCCCAACTACCTGTGGAGTGATATGGTAAAGTCAATCTGAAGTGACAAAACTCGTTGCCAATAGCAGCGGGTGTTAATGGAGCAGTGGGCGGTTATAAAAAAAAAAATCCACCCGCAGAACGCTGGGAACGTTCATTCAAAGTGAATGGGAGCTGTCGCAACATTCTAGAACGATGTAGAATAAATGTCGAAAAATGTTTAATTACAATTAGAAAAAATATAGTGACAGTTAAATACAAATGTACATTATTGTTTTTTCTCTCCTTTTGTAACTGTTCATTTTTCCCTTTTTGTTCATTTCTTTTTTCCCTTTTTTGTGACTTTTTTCCCTTTATTCTTCGTTTTGTTTCCTCCTCCTTTTCTCCTTTCTATTTTTCTACTTTTCTTTTCCCCCTTTTTCTCATGTTCCCTTTTCTCTTTTTTTCCTACCTTTTTTGTTTTCCTTTCTCCTCCTCTTTTTTGTTTCATCTGTTAGTTTTCAGTTTCTGTGATGTTTGCAAATGTTGCCGACAACTCTAACTTGATTTGAAGAACATTTTAAACTAAATCAAAATTGCAATAACGGCCAGAAATATCGCAATTCAATTATTTCTTAAAATCCTTCATCCTTACCACAAATCACCTGCAGGTCAGAGGTCACATACACACTGATCTGCATTCTCAAGCCTTCATGACCACATGACCCACACATCTGACAAACACAATAAGTTAGGAGTGGATTGCATGATAATATGTAAATAATAATACCGTTTCTGATAAGTTTTATGGTCTAACTTTTTTTTACACAACTGTATAAAAATTGATGACTGAAAACATGCTGCCTCTTTTCATTAGGCCTGAGCACAGGAACACATGCTGGCAAGGGCCAATTAAAAGCACATGGTTCTGCTTTTGTTTTGTTTTTGTCATTGTGTCATTCTTTGAAATCACCATTACGCATTAAATCCGACTCCGTTTGGTTATCAGCAGGATTACATAAAAAGTTCAGAACCGATTTTGATTAAACTTTTAGGAATGATAGATAATGGGTCAAGGAAGAACCCAGTAGATTTTGAACAATGAAGGTCAAAGGTCAACAGCTAAAACATATGTGGTAATATCAGAGGATTCAGACATGAAAAAATCTTGCATTTTCGGACATCAGATGGGTCAACATCTATGTGGGTCAACATCTACAGTATGTGGGTCAACATCACGTGTGAATGTAAAGTCAAGCCTTAGCAGACGTCCGGTGTCTCTCTGCAGCACTCATTTTAATTGAAATTAATATTTTCAAACAGTGGTGCATGTGTTCTAGTTTATCCTCACAGTGATATGGAGTTGAAGTACATCCCAAAACTGACTTTTACATACTACACCCACCAAAATACCCTTTCACCTGCTGCCACTGGTTTTCATTGGTTCGTTTTCTCAATAGTCCAGTGGTTTAGTCCCAACTATCAAACTAATTGCTCAATTTGATATAAAAGCACCAACGTCGGTACACTTGTAGATTTACATTTAGATGTAGAGCCACTCAAGATATTTATGAGGAGAGACATAGCAACGGTTAGAGACAAATGCCTGCACATACAGTTTAGCACTTTGGATTATTGTCATGTTCATGGTTTTGTATTTCATTGAGGTGATTAAATGATCATATGTTCTGCTTTAGAATGAAAGACTATTTAATATGTTAGCAAATTATTTGGGTAATATGTATTAATGAGCAGCTAATCATAAAAATACATAAATACCACATTTTGATGTCGGATGTGACAAGGGGTGAAGAAAAAAAATAAATGTATATCATATATTGACAAAGTGTTCTATTGTTCTATTGGAGTCTGTCATCCTCAGACCACCTTGAAGACACAACTCATACTCTGTATGATCTGATGTCAGAAGGTGGATGAGAGATGCAGCACAGTGGTGAGACTGAATAAATATTTCAGGATATAATGCAGACACTTGGACCATTCAGCGCCGTTTGGACAAACCTCTCTCCTTTACATGTGCATGCAACTGTATTATTAATATTCCCTTTTTAGATTATGAAATTCTGCAAATATGTTGAAAGCACTTTTACCCTTCCACAGCACTGTTTCCTTCCTAGACGTAGTTGAAATTCACACGTCAGATTATTCCCCCAGTGCAACCGTCCCTTTTTTTTTTATGCTTCTCTACAGTGTAAAGCATAGCATTGACCTATTCAGTCTTAAACATGAACATTCAGTAGGTCTGTTGACAGCTGTTCAGGGGGGGATGTTGGCACAAACCTGTTAAATATTTGAAAAATGTGAAAGTACTGATGTCATCCCCATATTCAAGGGTGGTCCACCAGTGCTGGAAATGGCTATAGAAAATATATAAATAACATATTAAAAAAATATGTACTTCAATATGCATCTGCAAAAGGCACACTGCTTGCATTTAGTGCTGATGTAAGGCACACTAATGCATACGAACAGTGTATTATGTTCATACTTTGTGCCAGAAACAGGTCTGTCTGAGTGTCAAACTCCACTGTAAATGTAACTCGCTGACACTCGGAGTAAAGCAATTAATTCCTGTAACCCACAGGCAAAAATATCTCCCTCTATTGCTCTCCCAATCCATCTTTCTCCCATTTCCTTTAAGCTCATCAGAAGTAGAAACTTTCAGCAGAAAACGCTGCTCTTGAATAATTTGTGTTCATGTCATCATGCCGGCTACAGGCACTTCAGGCTCTCAGATATGGCTGCTGATCCAATAAGAACACGAAAACACAGTCACAACACATGCAACACAAAGGTGACAGTAAGAGTGAGTGATCAGCACGTTCTAAAACTGAGGAGCAGAGCAGACATTAAAAGAAAATGCTACAATGGCACAAGCTTGTGTCTGTGAATGAATGCACGCACACGCACACGCACACACACACACACACACACACACAAGGCTGTGGACACATTAAATTCAGGTGTTTCTTTTCCAGAGGTGAAAGTAACTAAGTAGAAGTACTTCCTTTACAGTACTGTAGTATCTGTACTTTACTTGAGCATTAGTTAGCATTAGCAACGTTTTACTTTTTTAAGGGTTGGCATTATGAGCTAATTAGCAGACTTCTTAAACAAAAACTACATTAAAAAGGTTTTATTTCATAGTGTATATTGTCTTTTAAACACATATTTCTTTGGTTCAAAGCTTAAACACATATTTTGCAGCTGAGTGGACATTTCTGTAACTCCATAAACAATGGTTCATTAAAAATATTTCAATTACATTGCTTTTTTTTTAGCCTAAAGAGGAATAAAACATTTAGGAAAAATAATCTTGACTAAGGGTGTCATAATTTAACCATCAAACGGTTAAATTATTTTTTTCTTTTTCTTTTAATTGACCAAAAGAAATTAAATCAAATCAATCAAACAAATTAAATGTCTAGAAATAAAAGCTTAAATGTGGATCTTTTGTCTCATGTTCATCTTTTGGTGTTGAAGTAATTTCCTGACACATACAATCAATCAATCAATTCAAATGTTTCAAACTTACAGCAAAAGCAACAGAACTGGCATCACTGTCCAAATAGTTTTAGAGGGGACTGTATATCACAGATGCCTGGGGAATCCTAAAACGTTTTTCCACCACTATCCCAATATAAACTTATGACCTTCATCATGATTGTTTTATATCTCAGACCCCTGTTAGAAAAGAAACACCTTCATTCAACACATCCACAGACTTTTCTCCCCAGACTGTGAGGCTAACAGCCTGTTTGGCACCAAATAACTGACGCCTCCTAACTTCTCAACCAGCTTCAAGTTTTAAAGTGTGTTAGTACGAGCTGAACCCATGTGTTGGCATCTTTAGAACAGCTGTAGTAAGACCTCAGGCCCCCACTCCATCGCCGTCTGAGCTACAGCAAACACGGCAGCCCCTAGGGTCGCCGACAGCCCCCACACTGCCATCTTCACCATCCGATTCCCCCTCCCCCACAGCTGCCCGGGGTCCTGGGACAAAGCTGCTTCTAGGCCTGGACAGAAAAGAGAGGGAGGGGTTACACTATAATCACAAAACGCAGTCAAGACACAACAAAACACTGGGGGTAGAAACAGGGGGTGAAAAGATGTACAATACTACAAACCTACCAGTTCGTGGGAGGGGGTCATTTTACATTACATTACATTTTACATTAACTACACAAAGTTCTAAATTACAGCAGCCATTTAACCTTCATTACTTTCAATTACTTTTGGATGACTTAAACACCAAATATCCAATAACTAAATAAATATCAATAAAATGACTTACCTTTGTTAAAAACGATGTATACACTTTATTTTTAGTAATGCTTTTATGGTTTGATTATTATTAGTAGTAGTATTAGTTTTATTAATAATTGTAAAATAAATTGAGGAAAGCCAATTTGGGAAGTAGATCATAGCCCTACAATTAAAGTACACAAGTTTTGATCATGAAGTACATGTTACCAAGAAAAAAAAGCTTTTACACTGCAGATACAATATGCCTCTTCAGTTAACAGTATGGGTATAAAGGATCAATACCATTTTAAACAAATCCACTGGACACCTTCAACAGTTTCAACACTGGGACGAAGAGCATAATAACCTATTAAATGACTCCATATTTTGTTCATGCCAACTTCAAATTTTTGCCATTGTTTTACTGCAAAAAATAATATTAAATTATGAAAATATTGACATTCACAAAGTATCCTGTAACAATAAAATGTGAATGACCTGAACAAATAGGAACACCCTGAAATGTATAAATAAAATTAGACACAATTTGAACCACTTTCTGCTTCTGTTACTAGTGTCTTTGTAGAACTGATCCATAATAAAACAAAAGTGCCCTCATTTTCCTTATGAAAAGTCTTTTTTTTTTTGCCTTTGGATCATTTATAAAAGTATTTTTAGAATTTAAAGGGTTTTTTTGGCACTTATTCTACGTCCCTCTAGAAAGTCCCGTTCACTTTGAATGACGTCAGTGGGCGGATTTATTTCAATAACCGCCCGCTGCGCCGTTAACCGCCGCTGCCCATGGCAACGGGTTTTGTCACTTCAGATTCACTGTACCAGATCACTCCGCAGGTAGTTCGGCCACTTTTAAAGTAAATATTAGCTTCGTTGTAACTGCTAGCTTATCCAGTCCGTAGTCAGGAAATCAGGGGAAATCACCGTCCTGCTCTCGTACAGAATCTCCAGTAATTATTTTACCCCAGGGTTAACTCCTCTATGCTGGTTTTTATAAAACAAGGAGCGGTTTCAGCGAGCTTCGTTTTCAGTATTTATTTGCAAGAACGGGTTAGGGTTAGGGTTAGGGTGCTCCGGTCGACCTGACTGTGTACACCCGTTTCTTTCTTTTCTCCGCCTAAAACTCTCTGCACCCCCCTTCTGTCTGCCCCGCCTATTTCACAACACTAGTCTGTTAGAGTAGAGACAGTAATAAACTGTAATAACCTGTAGAATAAGCGGGATAATACATGGAACACGAGTTACTATCAGAAAAATATTCCCCGTCGTGTGCCATGCATTATCCCTTACTAAAAAAATGAGAAAAATTTGAAGTTGTCATTATTTAGAACTTATTATGTTTTCATTTTACTGGTCCAGTCCATTGGACATCAAATCAGGCAGAATGTGGCCCGTTAAGAAAATGAGTTTGAGACCCCTGCTGTAGATCAATAATCAAGATCACCAGAAATGTGTTTTCACACAAAGAGAGCTATAGCAGATCAGATAAAACATTTGTGAGGGGTGGGGTTTGCTGTGCCTGGCACCACTTGTTGTGTTCTAGTCTTATGGGTACATTTGTATTTTTTTATTTTCTGGTCCACGTGGTTCAGGTTAAGGTTAAGACTAAGGAGTCGGGGGTTTTTTTGGTTTTTTTTTTACCGTGTCTGGAGGCAGTTGAGCCCTTGGCCTTGGTGAGGCGCTGGAGAACAGAGTCTGGCCTCTGGTGGAGGGTGGAGAGATGAAACGCCTGGAAAGTACTGATGGACAGACTGAAAAAAAAAAATTAAACAAAACATGATGTCAGATGTGAAACAGTTAGTTCAACTGAAGTCCGGGCTGACACTCAAACAGCTGAAGGATGTGAACAGATGGAGCAAGCAAGACAGGAAGAAGCAGAAGAATGGAAGCAATGCATTATGGAACATTAGGTCAGATCATGTTTAATTATTTATAAAGCACATTTACAACAACACTGTGCCCAAAGTTCTGTTCAAGGATATAAGTAAAGATACAAAATAAAAGTAAAAAAAAAAAAAGTAGTAATGTGTAATAACTATCACCACTGATAATTATCAGCCTGATATTGAAACAATGTCATTCAGATAATTTCAATAATTACTATTTTCACTGATAGAGCTCATAATAATGAACCTAAATTGCTTAGATTCAGTGCATTTAATTTGTACACACTGTACATTGTTCCCTTGACAACCGCCATAAAAACCAAAAAGATCAGTCACCATCAACAGTATTTAATTTTTTCGTGCCCCTGGACATTGAATTTAATACTTTTTAATACTATTTAAAGGTACAGTATTTACTTTTCTATGATCCTAAAAAAAATTTTTTTTTATCTCCATGCCTGATCGTAGTCTGCAATTTAAAATGAGATCAACAGGTTATTACTCCACCAAGGAATTGGAAGAGTTATATTTTCACTGGCTTTTATGTGTTTGTTAGTTAACAAGATAATTCAAAAACTTATGGATGGAAATGTTGAAACTGACACAAAGAACAAGTGATGTTTGGTGGTGATCAGTAAATGGACTGCACTTCTAAAGTGCTTGTCCACCTTCATGATGCTCAAAGTGCTTTACATTAGCCTTGCATTCACACTCTTACACCAGTAGGGTTCTAAGGTTCTGCTAGACCTACTGGGAGCCTAACTAAGGGTTCAGTGTCTTGCCCAAGGACACTTCGACATGTGGACAGCCAGAGCTGGGACGTGAACTGTCGATCCTTCAGTCACTGGACGACCTGCTCTACCAACTGAGCCACAGCCGCCCTAGTAGAGAGTGGACGTGTGTCTTTCAGAGGGGGGGCTGCTCTGCCTTGGTGGAGTCTGCGCACTATGTCCATTTCCAGCATCCTGTGTCGGACAAGACTGGACTGATTTACATAATAATAATAATAATAGATTCAATTTCACTTTTCAGGACACTCAAAGCACTTTCCATGATTGACCCATTATTCATTCACTCTCACATGCTGCCTCTTGTGGTGGTAAACTAAATTTTTATCCACAGTTGTCCTGGGGCAGACTGACAGAAGCGTAGCTGACGATTCATGCGTACGGTCCCTCTGACCACCACTGAACATTCAGATGCATTCATACACCACTGTGACACTGGAGGCAGGAGGGTGAAGTGTCTTTGCCCAAGGACACAACGGGCTGACTAGGACAGAGCAGGAGTCAAACCTCCAAGCCTTCGGTTAATTTTTATACAGTTTTCTGTTTTTTAAATAACCCTCAACTTTAATACAAACTTTTATGTACATCTACACGATCAATAAATCAAATGGAAAATACCAGATTTTCACTTAAACATACAAATAGAGCATAAGACACTAAATGGTGATGATTCACTTAAAGGTTATAAACCCATACAAAACCGTCACACATGTAGCCCTGGGTCATTATCGATTAAAGAACATTTTTCTTAGAAGATGAAATCAGCATTTCTGTACGTGAATGACAAATATGCAATATTATCATATTAATATTACTGTACAAACTTATCGCAAGTTTTCCTAATATCGTACAGCCCTAATAAGAACCTAGAAATATAATAATAATTTAAAAAAATGTCTCTTTGCAAATGTAAATTTTTTTCATTTAGTGACACTAAACCAAAGTATAATTTCACCAAAAATCTCAATAATCAGAACAAATATGAAAAATGGTGCCAAAGGTCCTGTGCTCATCCAGGCCTCACAGCTGTGATGTCTTGCTATCAACAAAAGGGAGGCATTCAATAGATCATAAAATCAATACCTCTGTGTGGCTGCGTGTTTTTATCAACAAATGTCAAAAACGTGAATGGTATAGGAAGCCCCCAAAGCACCTCTGGGGAAACAACTGACTGAACAAAAGTAGGTAAGTGGGTAATGACATGTTACTGTGGTTAAAGATGTTCAATGATACACAGGAGGTTGTTGGTGGAAACTAATGTTGGGGTAATTACTTTCTTTGATCTGGATTGAAACTGAACTCTGTGAAATCAGAAATGTAATCTGTTGAGAACTGAGAGAAGAGTAGTGATTTAAATGAGCAAGTGGAAAAATAAACAAAGTTGTAAACAAACTGTTTAGACAGGCAAATTTTGACAAACAAAGTGACACATTTTGTGCGTAGTGCTAAAATCTATCTAATGAATCAATAAGAATTGAAATGCATTACTAAATGAGGGGGGAGAAGCGATTTTAGTGAATTGTGGATGATGGACAACGATGACGACGGACAGACGACGGACGAAGCCCGACGGCGATAGCTCATCAGGCAAAAAAAATTGGAAATGTCATAAGAGAAGTAGGTAGAATTTTAATAATATTCCACCTATTACAAAATATTTTCTGTATCTGTAGATCCAGTGATCTGTACGTTAGAATGTATATATGTAAAAGATCAACTAAAGACTAATATTGTTTGTTTTCATAATGTAGTTTTACTTTTTTCACCCTAAAAGAGACACATTTAGAGTTGACAGTATTTATATATTATGTTATTTTTTTTACTGGTTCGGTCCATTTCTGATCAAATTTAGCTGAATGTGTCCCCTGAACTAAAACTCATTTGACACCCCTGGTCTAGCAGCTCTTGGCAGCTCAGTCAAAAACCTACTAAAAACTACTACTCTCATATCTGCTGCCGTTTTTGATTTATTTATTTTTTATTCCATTTGCACCACAACTGTAAAGAGATTGATGCACATTTTATATTCTAGTCTAGTTTGGTCTTTCTTGTCCTCTTATTTATTCCTGTTCTTTTTGATAATGAGGTGACGTCCTGAGCATCTACTGAACTGACAAAAAAATTAAGCGTTGAATCTTCAATTATTACTCATTTATTGAAAGATACAGGATTATTTTCACCAAGCAATGGGTGTTTTCAGGGCTGTAGTGGAGGGTAAACGCACGTAAACGCCGTTTACGCACCTCTGGAATTCAGGAAATAGCGTTTACCCACCTCTAAATAGCATTTGCGCAGCTCTTAATGGCAAAGTTAACGTCAAAGTTCCCTGCGCCTTGTGATCTGCCGTTGGAATAATCCAAAATAAATTTGGTGTCATTTTAAAAAATATTGTTGAACATACTTAAGGCTTTAGTAGGAATTTTCATCTGCTCTGTATTCGGATATGTGACCTTCCAATCAGTGCCTTTCGGCTGCGGCGGCGACACCAATCAGGATCCAGGGAATATGTAAACACATACACGTTGTGTAGTTGCCTGCCTACCTGTTCAAAGTTAATCATCATGGATATTAGGAGATATTTGAAGAGACCATCCAGTGCTTCCACTTCCGCAGATGCAAGCAAAAGGCCTCAAGTACAAAGTAAGACTGACAGAGATCAATTTACATGAGTCGTTAAATATGCTTTATGAAGTTTGACTATGGCAATGACAGAACAAGCTTTCAGATAAGCTAATGCGTAGTCATGCTATCCTTGTATTGCACTCGTCACCCACCGCGAGTCATTCTATCACGAAAGCTAGCAATGCCGCAAGTGTAATTTTACAACAATACTTGTACTGTACAGCACGAGACGTTCTCGTGCTTCAAGGTGAAATGAGAATAGCAAATCAAATAAAGGTCAATTGTCATTCTAAATACCGCAAAAATACGATTTATGATGGCTTATATATGATTTAAAAAAACAGCAATCTTATATTTTCTAAATATAAAACAATATAACAAAAACCATGCTGTATAGGGTATTTATGCTGACATAGGTAGTTATAGCCTACATGAGTGATCCTTTAACTTATGTTGTCAGTGTAATTGGCAGACTGCTTAACTGGTGTTCTCAGCCCCACAACACTTAAATTCTACCTTTTTCAGGCAGTGATGGTACAGGCAATGAGGCAGAGATCACAGGGAGAGGAGAAACACCAGGAGATCAGAAAGAGATAGAAGAGGAAAGAGGAGGAAATGAAAGAGGACCAACAGAGAATAAGGAAACAGAGAAAGATGAAATAGGAGATGAAGAAACAGGTAGTGCGAGAGGAGTAAGAGAAGAAACAGGGACAGGAGAGATGGAGAGTGGAGAGTCTGAAGTAGAGGGAGATGCAGAATCTGAGACTGAAGACACAGTGAGAGAAGAAAGAGAGAGCAGATGCCATCCCAGTATCTGGACAGAAAAACAACACATACAGTTTAAAAAAGATAACCCTTGGCTTATTGTCAATAATTAATATCTTGGATGCAAAATCTGCAAAAAAATGAAAGGCCTTGGAGTGTTTAAAGAAACAGGAATGTGTCTCTCAAATGAATGGGCCGCAACTAAAGTCACATACAGTCACAACGGTGATCACCAGTATCAGTTGTCATGCTTGAGAAGTTAAATTTTCAAACACAGATCATCAAAGAGCCACAAGGCAGCCGAAAACATAGTGAACACAAAACACACGTCGGGTCGGGTCGCGTCGCGTCACGGTCTGTCTGATCAAAAAAAAATCATAGTTTACCCACCTCTAATTTGACCACTACAGCCCTGGGTGTTTTAGTAAAACCATTTACAGTTCCTTTGGTGATGCTAGAGTACTGGTGAACAGTATAACATATGTATATGTATGTATATGTACATGCGCAATAATCACATGACAGGTCCTGTAATGTAGGAGACGAATGAGCTCAACATTTTCTCACCTAATTTCAACAGAACCTGACACACTGAGTACATCACATCATTCTGAAGCTGTTTGAAGTAAGTCACTAGTAACAAGACTAGGAAAAAAATAAGAACAAATCACCCAAAACCAAGGCTCGCTGCCAGAAAAAAAAATAACATCAGTTAAGTGGAATTATTTATTTTTTCTTTTTCTTTCTTTATTATTTCTATTTATTCATATTGATTTATTTGTACTTACGTATTTATTTTCATTACTTCTTTTTATTTTTTTTTATTAAAAATTTTTTTATTGTAATAATTTTTTAAAATATATATATTTTTTAATTAATTAATTTATTTATAAGTATTAATTTTATTTAATTATTTTGGCTACAAGAGGCATGATACTGAAATGTATGTTCTGTGTCTCACCTATGTAGCTGTTTATTAATCCTATTTTGTAAGTCACTTTTTAAAAAAAAGCGTCTGCTAAGTGTGTTAATATAAATCTGTCGACCACAAATTTGTTTGACCATTTGCGTCGGCATATTTATTTTATTTAATTGTTTTTCTTTTTTTAATTAATAAAACACATTATTTGTCTTTTTTTATTATTATTTTTTTAAATTATATTAATTAATTTGTAATTGTTGATTTTATTTAATTATTTAATTGAATAATTATTTAATTATTTCAGAAGGATGTTCTGTGTCTACCACTGACCTGTTTGACCCTTTGCGTCTTCACCTCGTCTTTGCTGTGGATCTCCTGAGCATATTTTCAGATTGCATTATATATCGCAGGGTTAAAAAAAAATATCAGTGTCAGTTTTTTCTTATATCATGCAGCCCTCTCCTCTACATTGACCAACAGTGACCTCAGCTTTACTGCCTCCCACTGGACTGGAGTGTCACTAACAGCTGCAGAGCATCTGTGTTGTTTGATCCACAGATGTATTGGGGTCTTTTAGAGGTTTTTTTGTAACCAAGCCAATGTAATAAAGGCTTTTTAATTTTTCACATATAAGAGAGTGCCTTGGAATTTTCTCTTTTTGGCACACCACAGATGTATTTGTTGAACTCATCAAACCTGTACCGATATATCTGAATTGTGGAGCAGATGACACCCCTAACAGGAAGAGGACAATTATTTAAAAGAACTCAAAGGTGATTTTCTGAATTTGGTGTACGTTGTGTCCCACAGGTTTAACCTCAAACATTTACATATAAAATAAACCACAAAATACATTCTTAAACATGAAATAAAAATGCCCATGTGTCTTTGCAAACATATTTTAAATATTATATTTTCAAACATTTTATGGGTTTCTGAGGCGTAGAGTTCAGCCAAATGAACATGTCTCCAATGAGTAAAGTTACTATTTTATTGAATATAAAACAAATAAAAATAGTCAGTAACCACAGTTTTTTCTGCTAATATAATCATTTACCTTATCCTTAATATAACAAATATGAGAAAGACAGTTCAATTATTTATAAAATAGCACAATTTAATTTTCTTCCCTAATTTCATTCCATCCCGTAACACAATATCAATCACATGTTTTTATTTAAAATAATGTCTAATTTCGTACAACTTCCTAAGCACCCAGGAAGTGATATCATTCAAGTCGTTTCCCACTCAAACTGTAAACACAGGTCAGTATTACCATGATTTCTTACTTATATTTATTAATTGTTTTTATTGTCAGATTGACATTGTCAAGCTCAACCTTTCAACACTGTTAAAAGCATTAAAAAAAAACATAATTCATTTCATGTTTTCCTCATGTTTCCTAGTACTCCATATTCTAGCTAATATAGATCTATGACTATTTTTGGCTGAAATCTTCAACCTCATAAACAAAAACACTGTTATGGGGATGAGTGTTTGTTACAGGGTTGAAGGTTGGACTCTACTTATGTCAGCCTCCAATGTGCACCCTCAAAGTGTGACCAGTTTTAGTATATGACAATAATAAAGAAAAAAAATCAACAGCAGTAATTTCATGTATATACTTGTAGCTGATAAACATGGTTAATTAAGAATTCATAACTGCATCAATCTCACCATTTTAACAGTGTTCTTAAGAATATTACCTGTGTAATCATTTTAAGTACTTCAACCAAGGAAATTATACGATTGCTCACATTTAGCAGGATTATGCAAAAATGACTGCATCAATTTTCATTAAATAAATGGAAGGAGAAGAACCTCAACATTCGTAGGACGCTGGGGAACACTGGAGGGTGATGGAACATGAGCTCAGAGGCACAGATGCAGCATGTAACCTTCAAGCAAGGTCTTTTTTTTTTTTTTTTTTTACCAAATTTACAGAGACTTAGAGCTTAGAATAGAGCATTAACTTCTCAAGCATTACATGTGAATATAAAGTGGTTTTATGTGAAGGTAGATTTTCAAAGGAAATGGATTATGGGTCAGGTCAAAGAGTCACATGTTTGGTGTTCAATGGGCTCTAACCTTGTACATATTTCAGTTGTTATTTGTAAGTATTTAATAAACATAATAATGATAATGATTGTGAAACAGGATTGGTGCTTCCACTTGTCACCGAGTTGTGTGAATTGATTGATTATCAAAAATCAATCAATCAATCTCAGTTCTTAAATAAAAGCCAATACATTAATTAGTTTAAGGGAAATGTTATTACATTATTGGTTTTGTCATGTTTCAAATTGGCCCAAATTATTACGTCATTGGCAGTTATTACCTTTTGGATTGTAACACGCCCCCTGAAAAACACTTTGTCCTTCCTGTATAATTGATGCCCTCGATACCAAGGGATTAATTTTTTATTATTGACTTTTAATCTTTTCAAAAAATAAATAAATGCAAAAAGAATGTGTGAAATTTTAAAAGAATCAGGTGAATTGTGTTTATGAAAATGATTGGACAAAAACTCTTAGTGGGACAGACAGAATTCCTGGTATATCTATGAAGTACAGGATGGGGGTATAACAATAAAATCTAATTGAATGATTGACTGATAGATTTGGTTTGACTTCCTGTACCGGTTACTGCCTAAATACTAGCATCGATTTACATCTACATTATATTCACAATAGTTTCACTGTTTTTTTCTCGCCATCTTAAGTCCTATCTCACAAAACGTGCCCTGGTGCAGGTTATGTTGAGCACTGGTGTTAAAAAGATTCTGGATTCAAACCAATAAACCAATAACTGACTGAGGCAGATGTGACGAAGCATCACTGCTCCTGTGTGGTTCAACACAGAGCCATAAAACTGCTTCATTTCCACCTCAAATGAATGAACTTTAGCAGAATATGACTTAAAGACAGAAGGGCTAGACAGCTTCGATCGGAGGCACCAACATCCACACATCCTGG
The DNA here is from genome assembly GCA_020466265.1 of Siphamia tubifer. Lineage (NCBI taxonomy): Eukaryota > Metazoa > Chordata > Actinopteri > Kurtiformes > Apogonidae > Siphamia > Siphamia tubifer. The sequence goes on from CM035793.1 coordinate 7,910,677, forward strand.
ATACACCATGTGAAAGCTTCAGATAATTAGCCCCAGATGAAATTAGGATTATTATACGAAAATTACATTAAAGATCTTAAGTATCAAAGGCATTAAAATCATTGTAGTTCAGGTTCCATATACAGACCGATATGATCTAAAGAGGCTCAGAC